>PVHP010000012.1:80000-125184 GCA_004024765.1 Zapus hudsonius | reverse complement strand
TTTAATGGAGTGGTAGACTGTTGTTTATTTAGTTTCTGAGCCCTATCCTAAATTTGGTATTATGGAGCTAAAAGAGTCTAGCTTTAAATTAACAGACGGCCTTCTACTGTCCAAGGGATAATTTGAACTTCACTGAGACATGTCTCTGAATGGAAATAAAAATAACTCACATTAAACTCTAAATTCTTCCCCACATGCATTTCACTTGCCACAAGGCCTGTTGTTCCATGCATGGCTTGGACGGAGTTTGAAGGAAATTTTCACTGAAACAATTTCCTAAACCCAAGGGTAAAAAAAGCCAAAATGATTTAATTTTTTTTTTAATAAAAAGCATCTAGGGCATTAAACATTGTTCAGTCAGAGCAGCCAGACTAGGAAATAGACTCCCATGATCCTCTAAGGCTCTGAGGCTTTATTCTTTGCTCCTATGTACTTTAATTAGAAATTTATTCCAGATGAAATGTTGGGCTCACAATCCTAAATCCACACACCTTCCTCCCCTCATCCCTTCATTTAGAAGCTTAATTTTAAGTTTAGGAATATTTCAAATATGAGGAGCATGCCTGGTATAAAACCAGCTTGCATTTAGCCATATTTATTCAAATCTCTTAGGTTTCCTCATCTCTTAACATTCAGGTATCATGCAGGTTCTGGAATCTTCCGTGAACCTAGTGGGCCAAAACTATATCTGAAAAAGCATTACTTTTCTGATTCTAATTTTGAACAAATTTATGTTTTGTCTGTCAGCAAGGATATTCTTAGGAATTTTCTTAGTTAATTCACTCGGTCCCTTAGGTTAAATTAATTTCTTTAGAACTCAGTGACCTTTAGGTTTTCTATTTCATCTTCAGGCAGTGTTTTCCCTTTTTGAAAATCCATTTTATCTAAGGTTTAAAAATTCTCCACATACTTTTTCATGTCTTCAAGTGATTTTAATATTTTAAGTCACTGTTATGCACATTTTCATATCTAAAAATATTTATATGTGCCTTTACACTAGCTGATTTTTAAAATAAATTTTACAGGAATTTGGGGGTGTTTTGTTAATCTTTTCTATTACTCTGTCAATGGTATCTGATCCTACATTCAGAACCTGTGATCTTTTGAGCTTTTTCAGCTTTCTATCGAACTGTTAACTCTGAATGTTAAGCCCAACAAATAAACTAGGTTAGAGCATATGTTAAGTGAAAAGTACATTACTAAGTCCTTTATAAAAAGAAAAATAGAACCACATAGACTTGTAGATAATGAAGCAAAACATTATATCTACAAAAATGTTTTGAATGTTTGACACCTAAGTTTTTACTCTGACAGTTCTGAGGAAATTACATTATTTCGACTGCATATACCAAAGAAAGGAACTATGTGAATTGGATTTGATATAACACTTATAATACCATTAGCTTCCATTACCAAATGCCTAGGCATGTTGGCAACCAAGATTGGCAGAACACATACATGTATGTGTGTTTTGTGTGTGCCTGTGTGCCTCTGTGTATGTGTGAGTGTTATGTGTGTGCTTGTGTGTATGTGTGTGTGTGTGTTTGTGTGTGTGAGGGGGGGGGGTAAAATATCCACAGCAAATTTGTGTGTCATCATACAATTATCCCAGAATGCTTGCTTGCCAAGGTAGATCAAGTAATTCACACAAGTGACCCAACATGCAAACTGGAGATGCTGACAGTCTCTTACGTGATTTCTCCATGGTTCCTCATCTTGTCTCAGGTAAGCCACAATGGAGACCCCTGACTCCTGTCCCAGGCTCTTTCTAGGAACAGCGTTTGGAATCTATCCAACTGCTAATGCACAGCAACTGAGCCTTACAAACACATAAACAGAAAATGGAAAATACTGCAGTGGGAATAGGGAGATGGCCCAGCTGCAGTGGGAATAGGGAGATGGCCCAGCAGTACTATGGAGATGGCCCAGCAGTACTATGGAGATGGCCCAGCTGTACTATGGAGATGGCCCAGCTTTACTATGGAAATGGCCCAGCTGTACTATGGAGATGGCCCAGCTGTACTAGGGAGATCACCCAGCTGTACTATGGAGACAGCCCAGCTGTACTAGGGATATCACCCAGCTGTACTATGGAGATGGCCCAGCTGTACTAGGGAGATGGCCCAGCTGCAGTGGGAATAAGGAGATGATTCGGTTGCAGCAGGCATCTGAAAAAGGCTCAGTAGGTAAAGCATTCATCATGCAAGCTTAAGAATCTTTGTTCTGATTCCCAACACTCACAGAAATGCCCAGTGTGGTGGTACAAGTCTACAATTCCAGTGCTAGGGACATGGACACAGAGAATCCTTAAAACTTACTGTCTATCTGGTTAAGCCAAGCCAGTGAACTCTAGGTTCAGCAAGAGACCTCATTTCAAAGGATGTGATGCAAAGTGATAAAGACTCCCAACATGGTCAGCCTCTGGCCTCCACATGCACAATGCATACATTGACTCACGCACCTGCTCACACATGCACACATCCATATGAACATGCATACACGTGTGTACACCACACAAACCCTCCACACACACAAAAAGAAAGAAAAATGCTGTATCGAGAAGTGATGAGCATCCTTTATTGAGGGATTGCAGAATTTCAGAAAAGCAAAGCAGTTGCTCTAGGATGTGGCCAGAAGAAAGATTAAAATCAAGTGTCAAAGAGTGGAAACAAAATAAATAAACCATTAATTAATTAATTAATTAAAAGTGGGAGCAAACTTTCAGCTGTGGTAGGAGCTAGTCATTTCTTGGACAGACAGAAGTTGCTAACCTAAACTGGGAAATCTCCCCTCTCCAACTATCAGCTCATTTCAGGGATTGAACACCATCTAATATGGAACAGACTTTTTTGGAAAACTACTTTAAAATGTAACTATGTTTCATCCCAGGAGAATCATAGTGAAACATTTCAATATATTTTTCGTTCTCATCCTTCATTATCTCCCTTCTCAGTTCGTGTGTGTGTGTGTGTGTGTGTGTGTGTGTGTGTGCGCGCATGTGTGATCTTTCTCTAGAGGCAAACACAACTGAGTCCCAAAAATATCTTTCTTCAAAACAACTACGGTGATATTTATATAGAAAATATACGTCATATTTACAGAATTGAAAAATAAATTTGAAAATGATATCCTCAGGAAGTCAAGAAAAAGACTCCCAAGAGAGTGAAAGGGGTCATCCAAAAGAGAGCAATGTGGCTGTCGGAGCAGAATTAAGGCTCAGAATATAAAGACTAAATAGCCCCAAAATACCAGGGCAAGCATGCTTCAGCTAATATCCAAAGAAAAGGCAAAGAAATTTAAAAAATAAAGAAAAGTTATGCTTTTTAAATTAGAGCCCAGAAAAGCTCCACAGTGAGGGTCTGCTAGCAACTGTTGCAGACAATGGCTTCTTGGGGCTATAAGACATTATCTCATTAACAGGATAACTACTAATCCCATATCTTTAGCATGTCTGCAGGTGAGGGCTGGCCTCATGGCCAGGTGAGTGATTGAAAGGCTTCACCCAGTACCAGGGGACTTTGTTCCTGTAGTCATGGTGAAGTAGCTCTTTCCTTTCTAATGTAAGGTGGGTCCATCCCCCAATTAATGCCTGCCTACCCACAACAAAATGGGAGCATTGGTAGCATGACCCTTCCAGATCTCCTCTGTGGGAGCCCCCAGCACTCCTGCATATGTGTGCTTTAGCTCTTTGCCTGGGATGCTGACATCCAGGACCACTTTGGAAACCATGTGCTGAAGATTCCAAAACTACCATCAACACCTGTCTGTGAAGGACAAAATCAAGGCAAGAGGGTAGGCTGGCCTTCCCCAGCAGCAACACTCTGATGCACATGAAAAACAGCTTCAATGGGATTATCCTCTGATTATTTTGTGCTAAAATACTCCACCTATTGAATCAGTACATTCATATGAAATTGGATTGTAAGGAAACTCAAATTTGTAATATTGGCTTAGTGCTCAGAATCTGGTAGCAGTGACCCTGGCATATTAGAAGCTGAGGAATGAGAAGTGTGATTAATCACAGGGGAATTCAAATGCCTGGGCAACTGAAGCTGGGGGAACACTCAGAAGACCTGGTCCTCTCCTATATCCCTGTATGGCTAGCTTCTTCCTGACTTTTATATGACCAAAGGCTAGTTCAGAGAAAATTTAATTAGTTTTGAGATAAAATGTTAGGGAGCAGAGCAAGTCCAAAACTCTGGGAGTTTGAGGGCCTGAAAAATTAGTCCATGTTAATTCCCAAATAGTATAAACGAATACAATTGTAAAAGGCTACGAGCCACAACAGCTCATTAAAAACAAGCTCTGTGACAAAAACAGTATTGCAGATGATCCCAGCCATGCCCCTACCCCTACTCTGTGGTAGGAGATGGAGATAAGGTGGTCACCACCAGAAGAGAAAGAAGCCTGAAAGTTGGGAGGAATGACAAACAAGTGGAGTTAAGAAGTATGGTGGTTTACAGGATCTAATCCCTCCCTCAAAAAAAAAAAAGCTAAGAAAACCTTTGGATAATTTTGCTGGTCATGTACCTATCTGATTTCTAGTATATGTCTGAGGGAGTGGCAACATTAAAAATAATAATAATAATAGGTCTGATCAGAATCCCCCAGAGTTCTTGTTCTCCTTCCTCTTCCACTCTCACAGCCTAAATTAAACAATACTTGGTCCTTCACTGAAGGGGAGCCAACCCACATGGGAAGCTATGCAGCCCCAAGATACACCCTTTCTCTTTCTCTACTGCTGTGGTCACAGAGGATCAGGGGGAATAGACACTCCCAGAGGGTCATGATGTGGGATTGAGAACATAAAGATATAATCTTGGGACAATTTTGGGGTGACATAGAGCTCCTAGGAAAACTGACTATTGTCTGTTTATGTTACCCACACACAAATATAGCCAGGTCTTCTTAGAAAGTATATTTCTATTGTTTTAAAAAGCAAAGCTACATGATTTAGTGAAATAGATTCTTCTCTCCTGGATAAATGAATCCACGTATATTCTTTGTATATCAAAAAGCATTGTAACTAGCATCTGAAACTACAATTTCAAAAAGTGTTTGAAGTATAGGAAATCACCAGGATACTGAAATCTAATGTGATTAAAAAGCCTTTTTGTTTTCTTCCAAAGATTATGACCTACTTTAATACACAAAGCTGTTAGTGTTCTAAAATAATGACAAATTCTGTCTTATTCCCATTTAGATAAGTTAGTACATTGTCTTATTTGTACACACACAGCACCTAGTGAAACAACCTCACCACAGTATTAGTTTTGAGAGTATCAAAAAAGGTATTTTATCCAATAGCTTTTCCCTGCTATACAAAGTTAATTTTTTTTTAAGTTCACACAGCCTTAATGACTTCTAAAATTCTAAAGATAAGCACTGTTCTTCCACTGGTTCCACAAGAGGATTATTTCAGTTGGAATTTCTCTGTGTTCAGCCCACCTCCTTCCTCATTTTCTATGAGTAGTCAAAATAGCAGAGTATCACTTTTGGAGTGACATGGCATTTCAGGAAAAGCCCACACGACAACTGTTTAAAATACACTTAGCAAGCTTCTGACTGAGAAGAAAAATGCAGGCAATTCAGAGAAAGCCTTAATTGTACTCTGCCTCCATAATAGAAGAAAATCAGATGTGGGAATGCAAAAACTGGGCATGATTATAAATCTAGTATTTTACTGAGTCCCTTCCCCTCAGGTCCAATGGAAACATGAATAACACAGAAGGGAAGTGCCAGGCCAGCTTCCCTTTCCTCTAGCCCAAGCTGAAACAGGAAAGAGCCCAGCTATTTGAAAAGGGAACGGTTTAAGCAAAGATGGAGAAGAGTGTTTTGAGGAGACACTGCTTTATTTGTGTCTTTTTTTTAAACCTCTGAAGATTGTGCCACCCTCCTGATATACCAGCAGAAAGAGCTAGATCTATGACTGTATCATTAAAGACCAGCCCCAAGATGGGTGGTGCCAAAGCCCAAATGATTGACCTGCTGCTGTGCCAGGGAAGGAGGGGAATGGACAGCAAGCAGAGGGGAGAAAAGCAGGAGAGAAACATCTGTCAGAATCCAGAATGCATTGTTCCATGTGATGGATCCTGAGATGCTAGGATCAAATTCCAGAACTGAGCCTCAGTAAAAAGGCTGAAAAGATTTTAAAAGGTGGTAGAGAGCTTTCTTTACTGTGGGAGAAGAGCTGCAGAGACCTCAGAGGAATGGGAATTGATGGCTCTAGGTTGAAGCCAGTAAGCATCTTTCTTTCCAGCTGTGATTTAACTATAAGCCACTTTTAATTCTCTTGCTAACAAGGCTACACAGGGGACTAGACCACTTCATATAATGTAACATTAAATGTGACATTCTGGTGGGTGTTTAATTCCACTCCTCTGGCAGGAGGGCAAGTTCAAGGTGAGAGTGACCTGGTTCTTAAGTTGGGATTTGTTCTCAAGGTCCTTGTGGCTGTAAAAGGTATTAACTGACAAGCATGAGGCCAAAACACTGATCCTGGAGAGCTCATTGCAAAACAAGAATTACAAAATGAGATTACCAATGCAAGTTCAATAATAAAAAAAAAAGACCCATGATCTCACCCAAAGGTGAAAACCTGGATTCACTGGGAACTAGAAAAGGGAGATGAAGAGGGAAGACTTTCTGAAGGAATGAAAACTAGAAAAAAAGAAAGACAATTGCAGGCACTTGACAAAGGTGCCCAGCACACATATTATGGCTACCACAGGCTTAGGTTAACCAAAAAGAAACCTTACAAAAGTGTTTACCCAAAGTGCCTACTCTCATCTCAGGCAGAAGAAACTAAGCTTTGGGGGTGAGATTTGGGGTGTAGGAAAGCCTCTTGGATGAGCTAAAATGGGCCACTCAGCAGGAAGGATTTCATCAAAGAGGAGAGGGAGGTAGCTATATCAAGTAACCCAAAACTAGAGAATCAAAGAAATTATTCTCATCTGATGTTAAATGCTGTATCTTGGCTGGAACAAAGGGCATATTTACTAATACAAATGACCTGAAAGGTAGCTCTATGGAATGTGCACTGTGTTCACAAGCACTGAGCAAGCTACTGAGGATTCGGAAGGAGGGAAAGACTCAGTGAGGGCAAACACTGTCTGGGTGCAGCCTGCATTCTCCAGTTCAGGAGAATGCCTGTTGGATTGTAATGGTAACAGCAGCTTCTGTCCTGAAAGCACGAGAGACTTCCATGGATCCGCTTTGTTTGTATCACGCGTTCACTATCACACAGTTTAGAGGTAATGTTTAAAGCCAACTTACACAATCAGCAAACAGCTCGAGAGGAACAATGCCTGAAATATAACTATGTCCCTTTCTTTAGTCAATTTGAAATTTCCTATATGTCTTCATGTAAGCTCTCCTGGGAACAGGGGAAAAAAAAGGGAAAGGCACTAAGTCTCAGCCAGAAAACAATTCCCATGAATTGTGGGCACCTATCTGAAATGCATGCAAATTTATTTTAGTAGGCTATGGGCTCCGATGCAAACGGAGAGCTGGCTACACTCAGTCATGTACTAACACAAATATATTCATTTCTTATGGTGCTACTATCCAAAAGGAAAGTGTTGGGCTGAGAGAAGAAATATTTATTGAACATACACTGATCTGGTATAATCAGCTGTCTCGAAATCCATCTGCACTTAACAAGTTCTTTCTTCTTACCTGGAGAAATGACACACACACTAGAATATATCTATCGCTTTGCTTCCTTTGCAGCAAGGAGCCTCTAACACAGTTAAAGATTCCAGAATGCCTGTAATAAGGAAATAAACTTTCTTTTTTTCTTTTCCAACATTAACATGCTTGCCAACCTCAAGAAATGGAATATAAGCTTTGCAAGTTGCCGGGCCAGTAAAAGGATGGGAAGATTATATCCAAGCATAAACTCACATTTGCTAAAGGTAAATACAAACAGAAACAGCTCACTCTACCCAACTCACATAAACAGAGATGACATCACCTCCCCCACAGAGTGAAGAGAGGCCCATGGAAGAACCCTGGCCACAAACTGAAGAGAGAATGATACAGACTCCCTCCTGGTGATTAAAGATCAGGCCTTGATTGAAACTCAACTTTTTACCTTTCCTCTAAGTCTGGTATCAAGCAAGCCTGAGTTCCATGCTTGATGCTGATTAATGACGTATGTGGTTACACAACCATCGGCTTCCTGTCACACTCTGCCATTTCCAACCTGAATCATCTCTGGATGGTTATTTAATCTCACTGAACCTCAAGTTTCTGGGGTTTAAAACCAGAGTTTCATTTCATTTGATAATTCAAGAGAATGTTGAGGAAATTCAAAAAAAATAATCATTTTCTGTTTTTTTCCAGAATCCTAATACTGAAGGAAATAAAATTACTCATAATTCCTAATTTTTCTCGAATAAAAATACTTCAGCATGCTTTAATCTAGTTGGTATGCATGTGTATGTTTTCTGCATACACATGTTTTCAAATATTTTACAAAACACTATAAAACAAGTCCTATATCTTTTATGACTACTCGGTGAAAAATTAAAGAAATTTAAAATGTTAGCTATTTCACCTACCAAGCCTTCATTTCCTGACTTCTTCCTGAGTCGTCATGCTGAAAAGACCTTCTTTACTTTGATGTTAGTTAAATGTCTTATCTTCAGGCTCCTTCCTGGATTTTTTTACATCCAATCCTTTGATCCATCTGGAATTTATTTTAGTATATAACATAGGAAAGGACCAACTTTATTTTTTTTTCCAAAGTTAGCCAGCTTTTCCAAAATCATCTGAAAATTTTCTTTCTTCGCTAATTTAAGTGCCACTTTTATCATATAACCACAGAGAGTGCCAAAATATTTCAACCCATGTGCCAGTGGTATGAGTGAGCCTAGCAGGGCCTGTCTGCAGTGTGCTGAGACCATGTCCAGCCCAACTGGGAAGTGTGCCATCTTCCTTTAGCAGTGACTACCTGCTATTGTGAGGAGCTAGAGAAAGATCACAGATATACCACAAATGTCCCATCCCTGCCCTACTTAGTTTCTGGTTTCCTAGCTCTATCCACTGTAACTTCCTGATATATAATTTAATGTCTTGTAGTCCAGGTAATCTTTTATTTATTTTCTCAAGCTAACTATTTATGGTCATTCTGGAATGGTGATTATTCCAGATGAATGCTATATTCCCTTTAACAGATATTAAATATTGTTATAACAATAACTTTATATAAAACATATTAAAAGCAAAGGCACCCTTAGCAAAAGAGAATATAATTTTTCCATCTGGTCATACCTTCTCTCAGTTAAAAACATGTATATGTGTTTTTGCATAGTTCTATGTTTACATAGCTATTCATGCACAGGCATATATTTGCATTATATTTCAAAATATTTTTCCTAAGCTTCTTTCCATGGATTTGTTTCATTGATATCATGAATGTAGATATTTGGCTGCTACATTTTCTAGATGATTATTTGAAAAATATTACTTTTATTTTTATATTTCATATTCTCACAGTTTACTACGACTTTATGTCATTTCTAGTGTTTCTTTTTACTGACACCCTTAAAGTCCCTGGGTAGACAATGACACCACGTCTGAAATTATTAGAATGCCACCTGAAATCATGTCTTGTTTCCTTTGCCCCCTCTCAATGACACAGCCCAGGACATAAACAGCGCTGTCCACATGGTTAATGTCCAATTACTGTCAGATGATTCTGTTCCCTGAAATCTTCCAAAAATAAATATTTCATTCACATTGTTAAGTGATACTTCATTGCTTTGTTTCCTGAATGAAAGCACCTTTTTCATTTGATTCCTTTGTCTTTCTGTTTTTTGGTGAGTGTATGTGTATACGACAGTGTGCATATATGCTCATGTGTACAAGTACATGTATGCTACAGCCTCTGTGTGGAGGTCAGTGGACAGCCTCATGTGTTTTTCCTTGCCTTCTACCTTGTTTGAGGCAGGCCTTCTCACTGTGATTCAAAGCTGAGTTCACCAGACTGGCTAGTTAGCCAAAACGCTACCAGGAAATCCAACACCCCCCCCCCCCCCGCCTCCCTTCTTTCCTTAAACGTACTGGGATTACAGGTGCTTCCCATAGACTTGGCTTGTACTTGTGTTCTGGAGATCTGAATTCAAGTACTCACTCTTGGGCAGCAAACACTTTATCCAATAAGCTATTTCCCTAGCCCAAATAAGCACTTTCTATAACTACTTTTATTTCTTTTTTTTCCATTTTCCTTTCAATGTTTAGACATACTGTATGCTTTGGAGAAATTCTAAATGAAAAGTGCCATGCACACAATTTTTTTTTCCTTTGGTTTTCCAAATAATTTTCAGTTAAAGTAAAAATTACCCAACTTATGGGGCAGAGGTCCAAAGCTCTTCAAGCTGCTGCAAGTGGCACTACTCAGAAAAGTATTGCAAACAAGTTTGTATTGAACTTTTTCCCCTGGTATTAAATTTTTTCATGGCCTATCCAATAATCTGTATTGATGAGGTGAAAAATATGAAACAAGCAACAATAAAATCATATAAAACATTGAACTATTTTCTATCATTAAAATTCCAATCAAGGGTTGGAGAGATGGCTCAGCAGTTAAAGGTGCTTGCTTGAAAAGCCTGACAGACTGGGTTTGATTCCCCAGTATCCATATAAAGCCAGATGCAAAAGGTGGTACATGTGTCTGGAGTTTCTTTGCAGTGGCTGAAGGACCTGGCACACCCCTATTGTCTGTCTCTCTTCTCTCTCTCTCTCTCTCTCTCTCTCTCTCTCTCTCTCTCTCTCTCGCTCGCTCTCTCGCTCTCTCGCTCTCTCGCTCTCTCGCTCTCTCGCTCTTTCTCTTTCTATTCTCCCTCTCTCCTCCCTCCCTGCAAATAAATAAAAATAAATCAATAAATGAAAATATACTACCAATCTTACCATAAAAATCCTTACCATTGGCACATATCTTCCATATATATATCTATATATATCTATATATATATCTATATATATATATATTTGTTTTTCAAGGTATGTTCTTACTCTAGCCCAGGCTGACCTAGAATTCACTCTGTAGTCTCAGGGTGGCCTCAAACTCAAGGTGATCCTCCTACCTCTGCCTCCTGAGTGCTGGGATTAAAGGCACGCACCACCACGCCTGGCTTTTCAAATATATTCTTCATCGTGTTTTGCTGTATTAAATTTGTCTCTAAATATTTCATTTTTAATTATTTTCTTCATTTTCTTTGAGTAACTTTGAGGTACTGAGCACGTATTTTATTTCCCTCTGTTCCTTAATAAAAATCATGGGTCTGGATTTTTCCTACTAATTACACTTTTGTCATATGCCACACATTATAATCCTTTACTCTCTCATGGCCACTATTTCCTTAATTGTCAGTAATTACAGTTTTGATTTTCTTTTGATTCAAAATTTTAGAAAAGTGGTTTTCCTTCTATGTCACTAATAATTTCCTGATTAAAAAGCTTTGGTATTAATTTGTACTATATTTCTTTGTGGTTAGATAGTATAAACTGTGCCTTTTCTAGTTTGAAATAGTTATTTAACCATATAACTATGTCCTCCAATTTTCTCCATCTCATTTGTCAAAGACGTGGAATAATTATGTTTCAAACACAATTAATCTTCTTTTTCAAAGTTGGGCTTTATAAATATGAAGAGACAGCTTCCTAGGACTCCAGGGTGCTGGCAGTAAACGTACTTTGGGATCCCCTCCCCTAGGACACTAACTGTGCTTTCCTCCCAGATTGTGATGCTATGATACAGCATGCAAAGGAAGAGACTGATTAAAGGGGAAAACCATCTAAGGAAGCCTGTAGATTGTCACTTTGTGTTTCCCAGAATGGGAATAGAAACCCGAGAATCAAGATACCAAAGATTCCCACATAGAATCAGACATGGCTTCACTGGGTGTCACTGTGTAGATAAGCTGCCCTGCCTCCTTACAAGTCAAGTCTGGGTTTAAACTCCCCATCTCTTTGCTTCTGCTTCTAAAGTGCTAATATTACAGGCAAGCACCACCCTGCTTCGGTCCTGCCTCCTGCAAGCCTTTGAGGACCACACCTATGCCCCAAATTTCAGGTCAGCTGCATTGTGGACAGGCTTGCTGCATCCATCCGCTCCACAGACACAGAGCCACCTCTCCACCTCTCTTCTGGCTACTTATGAACCCTTGACAAATTTAAGGCAAATGCTTAATGAGTGATACTTTGGTCTCTTCCTCTGCTAAATAACCAAACTGCAGAGATACAACTAAAACAGTGCTACTGACCTTGATGCTGTTTGTTATAAAACACACACACACACACACACACACACACACACACACACACACACACACACACACACACATGGTGTCTCAACTGTGTTTCCATGGTGGATGTTCCTTCATGTAAATCTATTTTTTCCTCATTAAAACATGATTGTTTTATAGTCTGTGATATTTCCCTATCATTTAAAATACAGTTTAAAAGCATTATTTGATTTTTAATACTGATATTCCACTTTTAGAAACAGGCTATTAAAATAATTTTAAGTAATCTGAGAGTCACTACTTTTGATATTGAAATTTCGATAATTTGTATTGACTAGCATAATTAAATATCTCATTTTACTCAAGGACCAGAGACTTGGTCTCAGAGCAAGACTAAATTATCCCACTCCTTACTTCAGGTAGAAAGAGGCATGAAGTGTCTAGCTCCCAGTTTTCTGGAATAAAAATTCAAACCCAAGGTATTCCAAGTTCAAATGGATCTATCAGGACTCTGGATGGAGCTGGGACCCTGTAGCAGTGTTTAAAAACAAAAGACAAAGGTCAAGAGGCAGGGAGTTCAAAAATGGTCTGTGAGCCCCAGAACTGTATGATAAAGGATAAAAGCAATTATGGAGTAAAATAGAAAAATATTGAGGAGAAAATATCTAATTCCCTGATGAAAGGGCTCAAAGTCAGACAGATAGGCACAGTATATTTCAAATTAATTCTCTGAAACTTGAAGACTATCATGTGAAGCTGGATGATGTATGTGTGGGGGGGGTGTGTATGTGTGTGTGTATGTGTGTATGTGTATATGTGTATGTGTGTGTGGTGTGTATGGAACATAACTGGACTTCCATTTACTTTTCCCAGTTCAATTTTTGTGATAGGAAAGAAGGTTCAAAATCGGATAATGTGTCCAAGGAGCCATGAAAAGCTAGCATAACTTCTCCCAAGAAAATGCTTGCACAATCAACAAGAAGTTTCTCATTGAAAGACAAGTTGCTTCCCTGAAATCTTGAGCCTGAGGTCTACACTAGATAAATGTAGTTGTTTGCTTCACTGACAATAAAACAAAACACAACAAAAACAAACAAACAACAATAACAAAAAACACCCAAAGTCCAACCCCTTGCCTAAGTTTCTAAGGTCCCAGTTTTAAACTGTGCCTAGGCCAACATCATTCTAAAACCACACAGCCTTTTTATTTATTCTCTTAATGTATTTTGCCTATTCACATAATCACATTTTGCATAGCAGACTTTCAAAAGTATTACTAATAAGAGAAATCTGTTATGAGTTAAGAAGTTACAAAGTTCAACTGCACTTCAGCTATAACCAAAGATCCCTATTTCTGTGAAGAGGCTTATTTCATATAGAAGCTATCTCAGCATACAACTTTGGTTTTATTTCAGAACCCTGTAAATAAAACTGGTGTGCTGAGTAGATCAAATCACTACTTAAGGCTTTAGATACAATTGAATGGAGAAGGCATTTCCTATTTAATTAATGCAGACATCATCTAGTGAAAACAAGTCCATTTGCTGTCTGGCCTGTTGCTTCAACTGCTCATATTTTGAAGGGAAACCATTTTGTTTTCTTTGTGTATATTCTATGCTTTTGTAAAATTTAATGTTTACTACAAAATATAGACTATGCACATTTATAAATATTCACATGCATATAAATATATATGCATAAATAAAAACATTGAAATGTATACATCTATAAACTTTCACTTTAGTATCAGAAAAATGTTGTTACTAAAATTTTACTTTGAGAGGTTATACTATTCCATTCCCAGTTTTTTATGTGAATTTAATTTATTCTCAGATATCTTTACATTGAATTATTATAAAGTAACTATAGTGATGTTATCAGCAATGAAGAAAAAGAAATGTAAATATATATGTATATATATATACATACACATACATACATACATACAGATTTAAATGACTACACAGTTTGCTAAGCATAATATGCATGCACAAGTATATAAATGGTATAGAAATTCGCTCCAAATTACTGTCTCTCTTAAATGGCACTGTGGCATTTGCTTGTACAGAAAAAAGATGTCTCTTTGCTTTGGCATTTGCATAGTTGCAACTCCTCTACCTGCCAGGGAGTTATTTAACTCTCCTGTATTTCTGCATCTGCACACCATGTCTTCTCCTTCTTGCTGGTCCTGGTGCACTCAGCTCAGCATTGGTTACCGTGACAGAAAGTGCCACTTTCTTTAGCTACTCTGTGCCTTCCTTTCTGCTGCCTCAAAGCCTTTTGAACATTTCATTTTGCTGACAAACAATGTAAAATATCACCCTTTTTCAGGTGTCCGGATTCACTAGTTTTGTTTCATCCACTGAGTAATGGAGGTCTCCTCTATGTTTTCTGGAATGAATGTTAAGCATTCTTCAAGGTGTGAAACTAAACTACTTCCATGGTTCCTTGTCTACTCAAAGGATCATGTTTCTGTTTTAAAACCGGCAAAAAATAAGTTTAGATGTCCTTATCTTTGTATAACTATATGTTTTTAAAATGTTTAAATATGCATTCATTCGTAATGAATCATTATTATATTGTTACTACAGTGCAGAAGGTAGATCAAAATTGCTGCTTAACTTATATCCACAGCCTCTGAGAACTGATAGTTAAATTTCAAATGCAATTTCACTGCATTCCCTCTTTTGAGGAGAATTTAAGAGTTCCAATGTAGTTATTTTCTATACTAGACTTTACCTTCAACATATCAAGTGCCATGCGTTAATATGGACATTTTTATTCTTAAAGGGAAAAAAAACAAGATTTCTTCTAAAACAAACAAGTACTTAATAGTTAATAATACTGGCAGTTTAAGGCAAAATGAATCATTTTTAAAGGAAGCTTCTAGAAAACCAAATTTACAATTGTTACAGACAACAGTTTTTGTTACCCAAATATTCATAGGTTGAAATCAAATCCCAATGTGATGGTTTCAGGTGAAAGGGTGCCACCATGTATGAACCAGGGAAGCAGGCCCTGACCAAAACTCAAACATGCTGACACTCTGAACTTACACATACACTGTCTAGAACTGTAAAAAAGTAAATGCCTGTTCACTATAAGCCCCACTTTCTGGTGTTATATTATAGCAATCTGGAGTGAGACACCAATTTTCTAAGGACAAAGACATATGAATATCAGTTGGTTAAAAGTGACTTTGAAGGAGAAGGTTAGAGATGACCAAAGTGCTGACCATTCTTTCCAGGTTATAGCAACTGGCTCAGTCCCAGCATTCTGCTTGTTCTTCTTAACTAAAACACATGGGAGAGAGCATCACGCTAATCTTCTGGTTAGTACTGAAAGCTAGTCACCACCATGCCAGGACTCCAAAGCAATATAAATAAACAGCAATTCAACAATTTAATGGAAAAATGGAATTAAGTATGAACCCTTGGCACCAGTAACTCCAGTATTACAAAGGTGTGAATCAAAGCACCCTCAGGACAAATGATGAAAATGTATGCACTCATTCTGTGGAATTAACGTGATGACATGGGACACATTTAGTAGTGTTTTATAATCGATGTCTTGGCTATAGAACATTTGCACACATGACGATGTTATATAGAAGAAAATGACTTCTTCCAGGCTAAATTTATTTTGTTCAATTTTATAAGTAATTATAGAGCCTACTTCTCTCTTGTCAGGCTGTCTGATGGTACACACCCTGTGAAGGTCATGTCTAATCACTGCCACTCACGATGTCCTCCACCTCTCCCACTGACCCTGGGCCTGAATGCTTAGACCATGAGCTGCTTAGGCTTGCTCTCTAACCCTTCCTGGCTCTGCACACACAGCTGCGCAGGCCCATCTTCAGAAGAGTCAGTCAGATTCCTCAGCATTCTTTAAAACCACTCATAGAGCTAAATAATAATGGTATCGATAATCAAATCTATCTTTTAGTCTTGCCATTCTCTATTTGAAAACCTACTGCATAGAAACTGGCTCAATTCATTAATGTTAGATTCATTCTTCCCATAGACATGATTTCATTGTGTCTTCAGAAAAGGCATCAGGATTAGAAATAAAGAGAAGATGATAAATAAAAATAAATGACTGGCTTTTGAGCACCAGCCAGGACTTGGGCCTGGTCAGGCCATCACCTCAAGGCTAGCAGGAGTATAGACTATCAGGGCTTAAGCTAGCAGTGAGGGGAAAGCGGGCTGCATTTTAACACCCACTGATTCCTCAGCTAGGGGCCCTCAGATAACAGCTCCCCTCTCTGCTCTTACCCACTGCTTGATGCTTCTACCAATGTGCTTCATCAGGGCCTTGGCTTATCACTCCTTCATTCCATAACAGTAAAAATTTTTAAGAAATTGTTAACATATCAGAAAAAAAAAAGAATTTTGGATAACTTGAATCTTTGTTCCTGGGCCAAGTTCACTCCAAAATCAACTATCCCCTATTCCATTGAAGGAGATGGCTGTGTGTTTTACATCAACATAAGACTACAGCTATGAATAGCAGGATAGACAAATATGGCTTCTATATGACTACTTGTCTGTACAAAGTGTCTTGCCCTTATTATAATACTTAGCAAGTGACTTATCATAGCAAGGCCATCCACCCCATTAAATACAACCAAGCCATCCAGAAGCCACTAAGTAGATCAAGGAAGATATTTTCACTGCCAATTTTGGAATCAGGATGCTCTCATAGTTCCAAAATATTTCAGCAATTACAACAATGCCCCTCATAAACTTTTATAAGAACATCCCCAAACATTCAAAAAAGGACCTAAGAGTGGGAAAGGGCACCAGTACTCATCAGGTAAAACTCAAGAGTCAAGACCTTGTTAACACCTGTGCAGGTCCTGAGCACAAGGGAAATCCTGACTGAAAATGCAGACTGTTCTTGTCTCGCACACTTTCTCCTGTGTTAGCATCACTGCCCAGCTATGCACTCGGGCTCGCTTCTCAGGATTCAGGAGCCCGTAAAGCCCAGCATGGCACGCCACTTCTCCAGATGGTTCACCTGTCCATGGGATCCCTAGGTCTAGAAAGCTTATGTCACACAGTTGCCACCACACTGCTCAATCTCCCTCATTGAGCCTTGTCACTCTGCTTGCATACTGGAATTACCAGAGAAACTAGGCCACTCGGGACTTGATGAATGAAAGTTACCTTAACCTGATTGGGCTTGCCTAGCTTATTCTGACCCCTTGAAAGCATCATTTTAGGGAGAAAACAATTGATTCAAAGTAATCATGGGGATCACAGCTGGTTACAGTTCAACTGCAATGTAAAGCATCCCCAAGCCATAGGGCCTGCTGCTTCCCCTAAAAGCTAGGGTGTAGCAATGGTTCAGTGTCCACAGTGAGAAAAAACATGACCCATGTGAAAGCATTACTGAATTCTTCTATTTCTCATTACAAGGTAAATCAGACTGGAACTGGAATCAATATATATTTTCTTGCTCATAATATTTTACCAGTAAAAACTAATGCAAAGTTCTTGAATCATTTAAGAAAAATAAAACCATCTGACATCATAATTATTTAAAAGGTATGAGAACTGTGAGAATAGGTAGCTGTGACATAGCAATTAATAATGCATCCATTTTTCTGCCATTGTATCTTTACTGTACTTTCAGTGTAATTAGTTCCCATTGTTCGTTGGGTGTTTGTTACAGAATTCCTCATCTGTTCTAACAGATGTAGTGTAACAGACGTGAAAGATACAGAATAGACTTGCAGTCTTCTACTCTCATTCTAGAGGCAATGAGACAAGTGACAGGCACTCAAATACTTGGTCACATGCATTCATTTAACTTAACTCTTTTAATGAGAATTTTAAGAGGAAAATTTGATTTGTAAAGTTACTCAGTGAATGCTTTCACTTTGATATTAATTTTCAAAGTTAGCAATAATTGATGCATCCCTGTTAAAAGAAAAACAAAGCAAGATACACTTCCCTGTACCAAAGCATCCACATTAAAGTAGTTTTTGAAGGGGAAGAACATATACCTGCAAATTGTTAAACTGAAATCCACACCTCGATTACTGCCGAAGAACAACTGGCAAGGTTTGTTTAGCAAATTTCATGCCAAGCTTCTGAAGTCTTCACCCGACCGCTTTCCACACATAACTCAATAGAAACACTTTTCTTCTGACAGACATTTTGAAAGATCAAAGTGTAGAACAAAGCAAAATGTGCCATGGAGTGCGAGTGCTGGACCACTGAGATGAAGGGATGGATTAGCCAGAAAATTCACGATGACACCTCGGTCCTGCAGAAGTGGTTCTGTTTATGTGATTACATTAGGAGATCCAAACCTCCAAACAGCCATATCCACCCCCCACCCCGCAGCCCCTTCAGGAGGCTGCAATATTTTAGCAAGCCCATACATCAGTGCCAATCAGTCCAACTCACCTGACATCTCATTATCGGTTTTAGGCAACTGGATGCCATCCAGAGGAGGACAAATACTTCACTATACATGGCATTATGAACCAAATAGAACCCTTATGCCAAATGTGTCAAACAAAATCCAGAATATGGCCAGCAAGGGCGAGATAAAAGTCAAATAAAATAAACTGGCTCTGGCGGAATACGTTCCTCATGAATACAAAGACCCAGTTGCCAAACATTGGTGATTTAAAGGCATATTATGAGAAGCAGTGTTCAGCCTGCTAAACAGAAAAATGTGGTAGACTTTAACTAGAGGATTCGATCAGGAGTGAAGTTTTAAGTACACGGACTTCTCTGATCAAGGAGTTGAATAAAAGGAAGAATGTTTGGGTTCACTTGCTAGAGTTCAATATTTTCAGCAATTCCCAGCCACCCTCTAAATTAATGGTTTCAGCAGTGTCGTCGGCTATCATGTTGATTTTAGAATATGGCAAAACATCAAAATCCTGGCCAATGTTACTTCTTTCACTGCTAGCTTGAAAGGATATGCAATTAATTATATTACAGATTTATGGGATTCTAACTAGAACCACACCGACTGGTTTGCTAGTGAGTCCAGGAGGGTGAAGCACTCGGGGCTGCAAGAGACTTCAAGAAAAACTTGCAGAGTGCTTTGTAAAAAATAAATTCAGTTTCTTAATAACTTGTGCACCAGTCTATTAAAATTGCTAGTTGCTCTCTCCCTTGGAGTATTGCTGTCTCTATGTTTAGTTACAAAGCCCTTAAAACTAACTTAACTAAATAAAACCTGCCTTTTTGAATATGCTTTGAACTTACAACCAGTGATTGGCCTGGCAGGTGGTAGGAAAGCTGACCTCATCATTCCTTCCTACCCTAGGATGATATAAATCTCTGTAATCCTGTTTTTCCCTTTGAAACAGCAGTTACACTGATGCAAACAGTCCCAGTTTGGGATGGCGTATGGACACAGTCTCAGTGAGGGGTGTGCATCCTTGATCATCCCTCCTACATGGTCCTACCATGAAGCCCTGCTGGAAAGGTGTGTGCAGGAACAATGCCAGCTCTCTGGAGTTCTGTGATCTGGTGGGCCACCTCCTTTTGTGCGAGGTTCACAGAACTGGAGAAAATTTATTACACATATGATTAGAAATTCCGTTAAAGGAATAAGTCAGTAAAACCAGATAAGAAGCCTGAGGATAAAGTAACCTCAAGATTTCTATGCAAGAAAACTTGGAGATATTTACAAAGTAAGAAAAAGGCAGGAAGAAACAAAAAGGAAGGATACAAGGGAGGAAAAATCAAGAAACTAGGTCTACAGTAATGTAATGCTTCAGGTTTATTTCAGAAAATGTGGTAATCATATTATACAATATTATAAAAATATTACAATATTTTGAAAACTGCTTTAGAAAACAATGACATACGCTGTTAATTCCTTTTTTTGCTGGAGTTTACAAAGAGAATTTTTAAAGTGTAAAACTTGTTTATATTACAAGCATTTCACTATTCTACTGTCACATTGAGACAAGAGAAGCTTAAAACTATTCATTAGTAACCATGGAAGATTTCATTGAATTTCTAATTCAGAAAGTCAGAAGAAAAGACATCCTAGTTGGAGACATGGAAAATGGTAGGCGGGAGCACTCTGCACCTTAAACATATTAAGGATACCGAAGTAGAACGAAGAAGAAATTTTTAAGCATAAGTGCTCCATAGAAAAGTACTGTGAAAGCATTTAGCCAGGTGGTACATATTCAGGGGCTGAAAAATGGGTTTAGTAGATTTTTAAACTAGCAGCAGATGGAATAAGAGGATAATTTATAATCACTGTGTCTAGATACCTATAAGGAATTTTGTCGGCAGTAAGACTGGTCTATAGAAGCAAGTTCATCATTTATATAATCTCTTTTCTGACAGGGGACACCAGGAGATGAATTTCTCTCTTTCGGTTGGCCACTGGTTATGAAGAATTCTGATATCAACGCGTATCTGAGAGCTGGACATGTTCTTCCTGATGCTGAGACAGTGAGCATTGTGAATAAATGCTTACACCCACGCTCGAAGGGAAAGGTAGGACATTCATAGCCTTGCTCAAAACCGGAAATTTACAATGTTGTTTTCTTGGAAAATAAAGCACAACTTAACAAGAAAATAGTTTGGGTTTCACTAACAAGAAGTGGACATGAAAGGAGACTCATCAGGGAGCCCACAATAACCAACCACTGGTCAGTCAGCAGTATGTGGTGGCTGGAATTCCACAGGTACTCCACACAAAGGGCCCTCTTCTTGGGTGGGTTAACAGGTAAATTATGCTAATGTTCATGTTTTTCTTTACAGTGCAGCAGGAGATCTTCACAATAAGAAATAATGTTTAAACAAGACATGAAAATATTAGTGCCCAATATAAATTAATAAATGTGAAACCACAGCACTTATAAGTTTCATCTATAAAAAGACAAAGAAAAAAATTATAATCTGGAAAAAAATGCTGGTGATCTAAAATTCACACAGGATTAGTATCAGATTATTTCATTCACTTCCCTAAGTGTTGGAATCAGTCACATGCTGCTGGGGTGAACTTCCAAACAGGCACAGTTAGGGATTTATTGACGTTATAGATCCAGGGGAAGTTCCCTAAGGGTGAAAGAGGCTGGCCCCCTTTCACAGGTCCAAACAGAGAGAGAAAAACCTATCACCAGCAACGTAAAAAACAAGCAAGTACACTCAAACTGTAAACACAGAAACTCTAGGCTCAGACAGTTTTTAACATATGAATAGCTGGAATTTCAGATCTACCTGAAGAAACATCTTAGGGATGGACACTAGGATCCTGACAAGATGACACCCCCCCCCCAGGCCAGGAAGCTGAAGAAAAACCTTTAATAAACTTTTGAATCTATTGGGAGACATTATTTAATCTACCATAAATCAAGAAAAGATAGAGAGCTGGTCATGGTGGCCCATGTCTTTAATCCCAGCACTATGGAGGCTGAGGTAGAAGGATCTCTGTGAGTTCAAGGCCAGCCTGGGAATACAGAGTGAGTTTTAGATCAGCCTAGTCTGGAGTGAGGCCTATCTCAAAAAAAAAAAAAAAAGGGCTGGTGAGATGGCTCAGCGGTTAAGGCACTTGCCTCCAGTGCCTAAGGCCCCGGGTTCAATTCCCCAGGACCCACATAAGCCAGACCCACAAGGTGGTGGCCCTGGTGCCCTCTCTCTCTCTCTCTCTGTATCTCTCTGCTTGAAAATGAATAAAATATTTAAAAAAAAAAAAAGAATTTAAAAAGAGAGATAGTAACAACCCCAAAGATAAAACAAAGAATTTCCCATAAAGAAAAACATAATACTGAATAAAGACATCAAAAGGTACCCAGACTCATGGTAATTAAGGAAGGCCAAATGAAGATCATAGGCACAGGACTTGATGACTAACTGTGCTCCCTCACAAGCACAAGGGTCTGCAACCACCTGAGTTCAAATCTACAAAATACACATTAATAGCTGAGCATGTCCACGTGCTCTTGTTACCCCGGTACCAGAGGGAAGACATTGGAGTCCATGAAAAAAAGTGGCAAGCTCCTGATCAGATCAGCAAGAGACTCAGGCTCAAATAAATAAAATAAAATAATAAAATAAAACAAGTGATGGAGCAGAGGTTCTAGTCACTGCAGGCAAGTTAGCCCACACATGAACACATAGGATAAGACACGGGTGCATAGTGTACATACACCACACACACACACACACACACACACACACACACACACACACAATCATAGGAACATCCTCCAGATGACAGAAATTAAAATGTTCCAATACTTAAGTGTCAACCCTATGGCCCAACGAGAGTGCTCATACACTACTGATAACACAGATTTGCTTCTGCCTTTCTCAAATAACTGAATTGTCACATGGAATGTGCACTTCTTCTATGTATAAGTCACCCCATTTCCAATAAACTACATGGAAAAGCTACTTATATGCCAGGAAATACACACAAACATGTTCCAAAGACTAGCTGACGTAATCGCAGCAGCTTAAAACAGTCCAACTCAGCAAGAGGAAACTAGATGAGTAAATAATTTACTCAAGCAATCAACTGTTAAAATGCAGTGAAAATGGACAAGTTCTATGGCACCTTTTGATTGGCTTTAGAAACATATTCAATGAAAGCAAGGGCACTGCAGAAGTCAGTACACTGTATCATGTCATCCCAACAAGGATCCCTAACAGACAAATCCACACTAAAGTTTTTTTTCATTTCTTATTAAAAATCAAAAACAACAATATGAAATATGACTGAAAATCACAAACCGAAGTCGAGAGGTGAGGAGGGGGACAGCAATAATGAGATAGCATGTCTACGAAACACAGAACAGTGCACATACTGAAGGTTGGGTGGCAGACTGTACACCCATCCATGTTATTATAAATCGCCTTCTGCACATAAATCTGTATGCATATATCTTTATATTATATTAAAAACACAACTGCAACTTGTTATGTCGCATGTCATATGCACACAAACCATATAAAAAAAAATACAGACCTATACCTCTTCTTTTTAGTTTCCACGGGGTCTTAACTAACATTTGTGCCATTCACATTTCAATAAGATTCATTATAGGGAAAAAAATCTGTGAGCCGAGGAGATGGCTGATTAAAAGTGCTGGCTTGTAAAGCCTGCCAGCCCAGGTTCAATACCTAACCACTTATGTAAAGCCATACCGGCATCCATTTGCAGTAGCAAGAGAGCATGCTGTGTGCATAAAGTAATGAAGTACTATTTCTACTCTGGTATCTTCCTCATGAAAGGTGGAGAGAATTGGCATCATAGGCCGACACCCTTGCATGGTGCAGAAGTGAAGGGAATTAGTATAAATTGGCCCTTCCAATGGCTCCTGCCCAGTTGAACTCCTTCATTGATGCTATCAGTTTGTCCTCTCTAAGCACTGGAATTTGCAACTTCTTTGAATGTGCTGGAATTAATAATGGCTCTCTTGCCATGATGGAATTAAACATGACTTTATTTCTTATATTTGATTATCTGTACTTTTTATTCATTTTGCTATAAGTGCTACTT
The DNA here is from genome assembly GCA_004024765.1 of Zapus hudsonius. NCBI lineage: Eukaryota > Metazoa > Chordata > Mammalia > Rodentia > Dipodidae > Zapus > Zapus hudsonius. The sequence continues at coordinate 101,437 of PVHP010000012.1, read as the reverse complement.
GTGATGTAAAAGACACAAAAGCATTATTTTTGATGGATATTCCAAGAAAAAAAAGTGAAGAAATCTTATAAACATGGAAACAAAAAGGAAACAAGGTATGTAAAGAAAAATAACAAAAGCAATATGTTAAGAATTTCAGTGTTCATAGAACTATCCAAATTTAGGAGATTTTTGTAAACATGCTTAATCCAAACTACTTTTATGTTGTTTCATATGAAACAAAATAAAGAACACCATATATATATATATATATATATATATATATATATATATATATATATATATATATAAAACTAAAAGCATCATTTGACAAAAATAAATGAGTCAATGCATCAGAATTTGAAGCTGAAAATGGAATCTGATCTAGGTGAACAGTTATGATCATTTCTTTTTAGATCAAGTTGTCACTTTACAGCTACAAAGATAGAAAACTGTTTTCCAGCAAGAGCCTAACTGTCTTGCCAAAAAATGCCATCATCTGTCAGCATCATATATTCTTGAATTTTTCTGAAAGAAATTTAAAAGGTAGCTGTGGAATGGATAGATCCCAGCCCTGTTCCCTTGGAACCCAATTTCTCAAATTGCGGTCTGTGAAATCACACGGAGTAGGGATAGTTCAACGTGGAAGGTCATGAACATTTGGCAACAATAATTAATTCACAAACACCAATGAGTGGTGCCTGAAGCAAGCACCATAGCTCAGATTTGGGACTGTGTCTTACAAGTTGTAGTATTTTAACTATATATATATATATATATATATATATATATATATATATATATATATATATATATATATATAAAGTTATGTCTTCTTCCCATAGAACCATATTGATTTGATTACAGAAAACAAAGATTTTTAATATTTCCCATCCATCATTCTTCAGCATACAAGAATCAAATTAGTGTATCTTTAGATAGCATTGTATTAGAATGTTTGGTCTTAAAAATTGCTATTTGAATTTCTGAGTCAGATTTCATTTGAAAAAAAACTGTTAAATGAACTTTGGCTTAAATTAAGATAGAATTTTCAGTAATTTCTGAAATGGCCCTAAACTTACTTTCATCATTTTACTAAGTATGTATGTAAAGTGGTGTTCTCGGCATTGACATTGATGAAATGAAAATAACAATCGACTCTGAAAATGTTAAAGATGCTCTCTCTACACACTGTGCTGTATATTTCATAAGACTAATCCTTTGTGTAAAAATACACAAGCAAACCTATCTCACCAGTATGCAAATTGGTTCTTGTCATTAATACATGGTAAAAGTATATGCACACCAAAGAATTATTTTAAAATATTTTTAAAGAATTTATTACCAGTAAATGTTTGGTGTTTTATAGAATTATGTACCCAGAGTTGTGTAAAAGTTTCTTGAGTATAAAGGGGTCATTAGTGTAAAAGGTTTAAGGAGCCTAGCTCTACAATATGTTCCTGTAAAAGTTCGTCAACCAAGAAGTGATTGGCTAAGGTGTTCCTGAAAGACCATAATACACAGAATAGACACCAGCCTTAAGTGGTATTGTTATAAGTTATTTTGGGAAAGAAACCATCCATTGATGTAAATTCTAGGTCTTATATAACAGGCCAGTTGTAATGACCCCAAAAACCTCTATTCCCAAAGAGAGGCTATGACATTGCATTGTTTTCTCAGATACACAGAATACAGGCAGCTCACGATAAGACCTTTGCTTCTATGAGCCATTGGTCAAAGGACTTGTGACCTCTGAATGGGCCTTACTCACAATGAGTCTGCAAAGCGGCATTGCTGCCTGATCACTTTTCCTCATTCTTATCTCCACACAACAGACAGAGCACCAGAAACTAAAGAGACTAGAGACCAGAACGAAATTACAGTAGGGGATGATGATGGGACACCAACCTTCCATTTTATTCTTTAGCACTACTCCGTGATTTCTGCTTTCTTTGAGCACTAAGAGAAAATATCCATTTATTTAAATGACTTTACTTGATGAAAACTGACTGGACAGCAACAGCAGTAACAACAAAAAACCTGAAAGCAGCATAAAAGAGAGAAAATAGGAAACTATTATAAATTGCACGCATTTCATCTTCATCTCAACTCCATCTGGAAGGCACTGTGATCATGTTCAAGGCAAAGAAATCAAGTATCTCATCATAGGCAAGGTCCCGTGTAACTGACCCAATGACACAATGTATCACTGGTAAATCTGTTACTCACACACATACTCTGGATCTTCCTTTCAGCACACACTTTCCACAAGACACAGTTATTTAAATTCTGACTAGACTTACAGTCTGTGCACAGTCAGGTATTTCAAAAATACTTTTATTATTGTTCTCCATGCCTTCCACTGTATTTCCTATTCCCAGGCTAAGTATTACCAGAGAAAAATCAAATCACACGATAAAAATGTTTTACCATAAATCCATGCTTTAACTATTGTTTGATTTCTAGTCAATGATTTCAAACAAGGCGAGGGGACCCTTGAACCAATGATGGTGAAGGTGTGGAGCGTTCACCACTGCTTCTCAGACTATCTCTGTCAGGAACTGCTTGTAAGGATGGCCTTTGGCCAGCTTATCCTATGTTGGCCTCAGAGTTTCTCTTAGCAAAAGTTTATATATCCACTGTCAAATGAACTCCCACCAAACCTGCATTTATTACCACTCAAGATTTATCTCACTGACCTTTTAACAGCTACAAAACCTTTAAAAACATATTACCAATAATATCCTAGGTTGATTACCTCCAGCAAGTAAGCATATAATTAGAGTGTTTGCCTTCCCTCCCTGTGTCTTCAAACTCTCTCTCTGTCTCTGTCTCTGTCTCTCTCTCTGCACTTGTTTAATAAATGGCATTTTTCAACAGTTTTCCAGCACAGTGTTATTTTGAAAGCTCTCTCCCCATGCCTTTGGTCTTCATTACGTCTTCATCACTGTTATGGAAATGCCCACCCACTTCCCTCTGGTTCAGAAAAATAAACAAATCTGCCTTTAACATTGCTATATTTTAGAAATGTCACTTTTTGTCCAATGATCTTTAATTTTGGAGCTTATTCGAAGGAATTATCAACACCTATCTGCTCGCTTTTCTGTCAAGTCCTCCACTGGAGCTCTAGCAGACAAAGTGGAAGGCTTGTTTTATTAGTAGTATTATTTTCTCATTTTTCTAATCTTGTTCTTGACACTGCAGATTAGGCCTTCTCAAGCATTAATGTGAATCCCAGGGGACACCTTGTCAAAGGGCAGATCTAGATGTCTTCAAGCTCTCAGGAGGCTGAGATCCTGAGTTTCTGAAAGACCCCTGGCTGTTATTCCATGAACCAGGCTCCTGAGCAGCCAGGCTCCACACAGAGCTCCCTCTGGCAACATTCTTCTTTTCAACTTTCCATGCAAAAGCCACTTGGGATCCTATTTTCTTTCTCTTTCTTTCATTCACCTTCCTTCTCCTTCACTCCCAACCCCGTCTTTCTTTTTATTTCTTCTTTATTTTTAGATAAAAGGTCTCACTATCTAGTTAAGGCTGGCTTTGACCTCAGTCCTCCTGCCTCATCCTCCTATGGCTGTGCTAACATGACTTCCTGCTCTACCTTCTCACCACTCTTTCTCCTTATTAACCTCTGCTCACATGGGCCTAATTTGAAAAATCTATAACATTAATACAAACGATAGTATTATTTGAAGCATCCATCCTGCCCCAGTCATTGCACTGCAAAACACACTGACATAAGCCTTAAAAAAACCCAAGAAATTAAGCTCCAAAGAATTTAAAAAGTAAGTCAGTTAAAAAAAATAAGTAAGTCAGTGATACCAAACTTGCATTCTGAAAATAAGTGGACAGAAGCATGGTAAAGATTGGGAGGAAGGATGCAAGAAGGGGGATTAGAGAGGATGACAATTTGACAGGAAATGTGGATGAGTGGATCGCTCTTGCAAAATAATCTGATAGGTACAGCCCAGTATTCAGAATGACTCCTTTTTTAAAGAAAATTTAAGTACATTTTTAATTTTTATTTATTTGCAAACACAGAGATAAAGAGAAGACAGAGACAGAGAGAATGGGGGCACCAGGGCCTCTAGCCACTGTAAAGGGACTCCAGATGCTTGTACCACTTTGTGCATCTGGCTGTACATGGGCATGGGGGAATCAAACTTGGGTTGTTAGGCATTTCAGGTAACCACCTTAACCACTGAGCCATCTCTCCAGTCCTCAGAATGACATTTCTGAACCTGAAGATGCTTAGAAAAAGTTAGACTTAGATCAAGAATTTCACAATAAGCCAGTTTGCCAGGAAAATCGAGCCATGGGACAGTTCATATCCTTCCAGGGAAAGCACTGAACCCACTGCCAGAAGTCGGTGCCTTTTGCATGGAAATGTCAGATTCTCAGGATGGAGTCCCCACACACGGTAAGAGAGGATACCTGCTCAAGTCATCTTCTTCCTCTAGTTATGCTTTCCTTAATACTCTGTCTATTAGCCTTCTTTAATTAATCCTCATAACACTGCACTTCTGAGGGGGTAAATTGAAAGCAGAAAGCATCTCAATTTAGTAAATAGGAAGCAGATGTAGGGACTTAGTGATACTCAGTGAATCAGAACCTGGGAGTCAGGCCTACCTGACAGTCCACCGATTCATCTGCAAAGCCTAGGACCAAAGGCAACATCAGAAAAAAAAACTTTCTCTGTAAGAAAATTAACTAACATACCTCTACAAATATTGGTTTTTTTTTTCTTTTCAGCAAATTAGATCAAATTCTAAAAATGGGCAAAAACATTCCAGGTTTTCTCTAGGATTAAGTTTCTTCTAAAACATAAAAGTAGTTAGAAATCTGGCCCATTTATCCTTACAATCAGCTTTAGAAGTATCTGAAACCAGAGACAAGGAAGTTACAAAAGATATATACCTCATCTGACATTAAGAAAAAGTAAAGGAGGAAATTATATAAAAACCCACTGTGGCTAAAATGAAAGCCATGGATTAAAGGCTTTCAGAAAAACCACCTGATTAAACCTTATCCTTCCTTAGGAGAGATAAATAGAATTAATTATAATTAATGGTTGTAATTACTTTCATAATGTGTTTTTCTTGTCATAAACATTCTTTAATCAATCCAAAATGCAAACTTGCTTATTAGGGAGAGCGCTGCTTTAATGAGCGTTAGCAACACATGTCCAAAAGTACCCCTAGGTACTGAACCAATCTGGGATGAATCTCCTTCTCCCCCCATAAATTCAGGACCTTTGATAATTGTCATACATAAATTTTATTATAAGAAGACATAAAAATTTAATAAATCATATGCTGTGACCTTTAAAAAATAGGTCAGAACTTTTGCTATTTGAGATTGCCTTACCTCCAAATACAAAATTCCTAAGAGTTAAATAAATACAACACGAAGATCAGTAAAGGAAATTTAAATGACTGTCAGGATAATCTGATGTGCCATGTAATTAGGCTAATTAAAAACAGAAATTGGACCACTCTAGGTCAACTTTTGCTCGTTTTTTGAAAAAGAAATAACTGCTTAAACACCTAACATTTACATTTATAATAATATCATAATCATTTATATCTACATAACCCATACCCAATCATTGCTTTTCCATGCTTTTATAAAACAAAAATGTCCAACTTCCCCCAAATTTAGAATCTATACCGTGATTTTGTGAGGACTGAAACACCCGAGTTACCAGAAACTTTTATTTCGAAGTCATCGCGATTGATACTTTTATGGAAAACCAAGGCTATCTTATATATAGAAAACATAAATCCATGTCACTTGTAATGGGCAGTCAGAACAGAATCCTTGGATTTCTGCAGCTGTGTAGGGAGATTTGGAAGTGAGGCCCAGAGCATGATGGATGCTCCGGGCCCACATGGTCAAGTCTGAAACGTTAGACCATTTGCAGACTAACAGCTCATTCCATCCCCCCCCAAACAATTCATATTCAGTGAGGAGAGCTACGACCCCCGAGAGGATTGCAGAATTCACTGGTGTTCTGCGTGATCCCCCAAGGCAACTCCTTCCGAGCTGCAAAAGCACTAAGCCTGAGCTGGTGGCCGCTGCTGAATCAGCACTTGTCCTTGAACCAAGAAATTCCAGAAGGGTGGGGAGTTGGCAAGGAGAGAAGGAAGAAATAAGAAGGACTTGGAGGAACATAGCATATCATGTACTGACGTTGAGGCTCCCGAGTGTATCAGTAATAAATTGGCTTTCTGCCAAAATGCTTCATTCTCTCCTTCTCCCTGTAATAAAGGAAATAGTGCATTAAAGTGTTTTGTGGACTATGGACAATTTGGAAAATTACCCATTTATAACAGCATTTCTGTGTGAATTCAATTTCAGTTCTTTCCTTAAACAAAAGTAGCATTAACCATATATTCATCAGAAACCTAACTATCAGTAAAATTGCACTGTACAGCGACTGACTCGGTCTTTCTAAAATGCAAGAAACAAATGTTTCTTCTGGTTTCCATGCTAAAATATAACTATTTAATTAGTTACCAAACATAAGGATAATAATATTTCAATTAAAATGAAATTTCATAGTTTTCAGTTCTTCCTAGTCATGGACGAGAACAACGCTACACAAAGAGAAATCCATGTGCACTCGGTGCCATATTTAAAGGAGATAGAAAATTCGACTCTTGGTAACATGGTGAGAGGTTTGAGTGGCTGAAACAGACAGATAACTGAGCTATTCTGCTTATCTATGAAGTGTCTCTCAGAATTCAGTGTATCTTCTTCCTATGCCTACCCAAAGAAAGGAATCATCCCCAAGTTTCAGATAATGGGGCATATTTCGTAAAAGACACTTGTCATAGTGAGAAGACAGACAGTCAAAGAAGTAATGGGGCCAGTGAACTGTTAACTAAAACCATCTTATAATCCTATAAAACTATTTTACTGTAGTAAATGTGTTACTTGGGATTAAACCTTGTTGACTGAAAATTTGCCCATAACTGGGGTACGTTACAAACTGATACTAGACAGGGAGAATTCTGCCATGTGTGTGGTACAAAAATCCCCTACTCAACACACTTTCCCATTCCTCACATGCACACGAAACTGAGTTGACAAACTTAATTTATGTATTTTTTAACCAAGCTTACAACTGTCTCCCAACTTCTTCCACATTCACATGAGAACCTTGCCAATAAATTCCCCATAGAATAGTAGGAATGATCCTTCCAACAAATACATCAAGCGATGCCACTCCCGCCCCCCAATACACACACACTTTAAAGCCATCACTATGCCTAGAAATAGATCCAAGCCCTCACTAACACCTTCCAGTCCAGGCCTGTCATTTCTCCATGTCCTCATTAGAGTGAGGCACCTCTGTTCATGGAGCCAGGGCTTTCCTGACTCGGGGCCACCTCCTCTCCTGCCCCTCACAAAGAGACTTTGCTCAATCTTTCATGTGGTAGGGCTGTCTCAAGTCACCTCTCCCATGAAAGCCTTCCCTGATTCTCTACCTTAATGTCAACCAAGAGTTGCACTTCCTGTTCTTGCTTTAGAATTGAGCCTGATTCAAAGTCAAGTATGCACATGATCTCTTTTGCTGTCTCCTGCAATGGCTGTAACTTCACAGGAGCAGAAATTGTGTTTGTGTTACCACTGTTGTGCAAATGCACACTCATACAGCCTAGCACACAGCATACAACCAAAGCTCTCTGAGAGAAAGAGAGGGGAAGGAAGAGAAGGAAAGAGAAATGAATAAAAAAATAAGTTAATTTAAAAGCTACACTCACTCACCCAAAGGCAAGTTTTTGGTCTTTAACTATGATTTGTTAAGCTATTTCTCATTACTTCTTCCTTAAAATAACTTATTTATATCCACTTCTTTGTACTTTTCTCTTTGTTTTACTACAAATATAGATAGATAGACAGATAGATGATAGATAGATAGATAGATAGATAGATAGATAGATAGATAGATAGATTGATTGATAGACAGATAGATGATAGATAGAGCAAGAATTTCAGAAGTAACACAGTATCTACAAATCCTACAACATCCAGAACTGTGGAATTTTGTAGATTTTAAAAAATTAATGAATCAAAGTTTCCAGACAGTGCCATTGATTACAGGATGAGAGGAGATAATTCATTTCTCACACCTCAAGTATAAGCCAATACTAATTAACTTACCCTTCAGCTATTACTTTTTGGCTTTTACTGTACAAATACTTAAATGAAAAACAAAGTAAAAAAAAAAGCAAGGTATTACAGTTTAAAATATATGTTTTTGGTTTGTTTCTTTGTTTTTGTTTTTTGTTTGTTTTTTAGTCTTGCATCTGTGATTGTTTTCAGGTTACAAAGAACTCTGGCGATTGTGTTTCTTTGGAGCACAGTCTGCTTTTTCCAATGTCATCATAGGATCTTATAAAATTCCTGTGACTCACATCTTTTTTGTGTAAGGATATTGGTTTTATTCTTTAGCATGCTATTACCTTTACCTAAGTACCAAGCTTTTTAGAGGAAAAAAAAAGCTGTTGATCAAGTCTCAAATGAAATTGCTCTCACTTGCCTTGGGCAGGGTGAATGGGGCAAAAGCACTTTCTAAGACCATAAATCTCCAGAGGTGGAAGAGAACAGCTCACAGAGACAGATAGAGGACTCCATCTCTCATATCTCTAAGCAGTGATACTTGACCTGGTCATCAAGATTAACCCCAGAGGGGAAGGATACAAGGATAGAAAAAGACATTACTTACATCTATCTGCTGCTGGTTCTGAGAAGCCGGGCTCTCCTCTATTAAAGGAACACGTGCTGCCCTCTGGCGGCTATGAGGAAGAATGAATCAACTAGAAAGCGAGCACCCTTAATTGAGCTGCATTTATCTTCACTGTTTTCTGACTTAACATATTACATTTAGTGTTGCACTTTAAATTTGAAAAATAAATAAATACCATAGGGAGGAATTTCTGAATTTGATGCCAACAATCATTTTGTCTGTAGTACAATCGTAGATATTTTCTAGTTCTTTTATGTGCATTTTGAACACCTTTGTTGAAGTATACTGTAGCTGATTAAATGTTTTTATTTAAATGAATTTAAATAAATGCTATATTGAAATCAGACTGTGTTCCAGGGAACAGCACAACCCACTTTTAAACCACTTCACTCACTCTCAATAAGATCTTACCTGCCAGTTTTGTACCGAATGCCTGTCTGTTCCAGCCCTGACCTCTGGAAACACAAACCTATGTGATTTCTAAATACAGACGTCTATGATCAAACAATCTAGAACACAACCATCAGGAGAGCCACCCTCAGCATTGTGTGTCTCTCTCTAACTATCTTGCCTTGCTCAATGTCATAAAGAGGCCCAACTCTCTGACTAAACCATACTTTTGAGAGAAATACCAGCAAAAGCCTTATTCTGTGTTGCACGCAGTATACATTTAACCTACAAATCCAAGGCTTGTGTCCACCCTCTTTGAGAAAATTATCTTTAGGTATACTGTTAGCACACACACCAATAATCCATTTCAAAATACAGTGTCACATCCTCGAGTTCATAAAGAATTCATGGTTTTAATATTAACCTTCATTGGTCATGAGAATAAAAGGTCAAGAGAATAAAAGAATAAAATTATCCCCATCAGTAATAATGAGCTAATCTCCATTTCAAACCTATGGAGCACTTTTTAGTCCTGGGGATATTGTGTAGACTCTCTGCTGAAAGGACAATTATATAAGAACCCAGACTCTTGGGAGGTAAAGAGAAGAGACTATAAATTGGAAACTGGCTCTGAAATTTACTGTGACCCCAGAATAGGTATTCAGTTTTGCTGTACCTCAGTTTCCTCAGAATAAGATCTATTATGTGTATGCTAGTGGTAAGATCTTAGTTTGGGTCACGGTCCACTGTAGCTACAATCAATATTATTTGAAAGTTATTTTACCAAAGATAATTATCATTTCTATTTAAGAATAAAGAGTAGATCTGTGATTGGAAGTAAAAAAAAAAAAACATCTGAGAAAAAACAGACCTAAGATCCTTGATCAATTTGTAATCACTTGTACCCCATGATCTTTGCATACTTAAATACATCTGCAATTCTGTTATCTTCCAAAACAGGGAGAATTTGAATGCTGGTCTCACAGAAGATAGGTCATAGCAAAGTTTTGTTCCATGAATACAGGGACATGCTGAGCCTCTAGGCTTCCTCTATTGCCTGCTTCGGAGTCTGCTAGAGAACATCTTTCTTGTTGCATCCCCAGGGGAGGCTGCTCACTTCTCACAGGTCAGATTATATGATCAGGGCCAGGCAGCAGCAGAAACAACTCTGGTATGGGGAAGCAAAAAGTAAATCAAACTAAACAAGAAAGCAACCGTAACACAGGTATTCACAGTTTGAGTTTTGTGTTTCCTTCTCCGAAGCAGTTTATACCTTAAAGTATTATTAATTTGGTAAGTGTGTATCTTTGTGAATCAAACCCCATGAAGGGTCAAAGTAGTATAATTAATGGAGCTGGGTCTGCTGACTCACCTCCTCGAAACAATTTCTAAAAGCCCAAATCTGCACATTAATTGCGATTAATGTTTTTTGTTTCTTTTATGCACCATGGAGCACTTTTATAAACAACAAAGTGTGCTAATTTAAACAAAATATAGGAAACCAATGTTTTTTTTTCTCTAGGTGATAAAGCTTGGTCTGCATATTTTCATTATTGCATAGTGGTTACCTTTAGCCCATAAACTACAAGGTCACATTAAGGTCATACGAAGTGCCAAATGTAATAAATAAATAAAAAACTCACTAGAATCCATATTTCACATGACTTTACCCCTAGCTAGCTAAGTGAATATTCTTTCAGTGTAGCAAATGGAGTACCCTGATTTAAAGAAGATTTTTAATTAAATCATTCATCTATATTCTATTATAATAAAATTTTAAAGTAGTTTCTTTTTAGAAACATATGATTCAGGCTTTGCCTTGTGTCGAATTTTAAGATTCAGGTTAAAGGAAAAAGCCATTCTTAGTTTAGGGTGTTGACCTACTAACAATCAAAATACAAAAATGTGAAACAAGTCAGGAATTAAGAAGGTAACACGAAGGAAGGAAGGAAGGAAGGAAGGAAAGAAAGAAAGAAAGAAAGAAAGAAAGAAAGAAAGAAAGAAAGAAAGAAAGAAAGAAAGAAAGAAAGAAAGAAAGAAAGAGAGAGAGAGAGAGAGAGAAGGAAGGAAGGAAGGAAGGAAGGAAGGAAGGAAGGAAGGAAGGAAGAAAGAAAGAAAGAAAGAAAGAAAGAAAGAAAGAAAGAAAGAAAGAAAGAAAGAAAGAAAGAAAGAAAGAAAGAAAGAACAAAAAAGAATAGGCCACGCTCTTTATGTTTCTAAAAACCATGTGCTTTTTGCTGGGTGCTGGGAATTTAAAAGCAGAAGTTCATAATTTTTCAAAGCAGCGCACCTACTCCTTCACTATTAAACTTAGGTCTAAGCAAAGTCTTCTTAGGAGAAAACAGCTTGAGCTTTTTCTAATCCGCGTGTGCTGGTCGTGTAATAACGTGGGTTCAGCTTTTCATTCTCTGCTGTTGATAGCCCAGATCCAGCAAATAATGTCATCAATTTCCTTCAATTACCTCATAAAGGATTCATTTGCACTCGGGGAATAAAAAGGTTGCGACGGTAGCTTTAGGATCACTCGGCTGCAGGAATCAGCATTAATAGCTGTCCTCAGGGACACAGAAGGAGGGGGAAAAAGTCATTTGTTTAACATTCTTTAATTCTTCTTGGTATAACAAGACTATACCATGATTTGGGGCCAAAAGCACAATTGTTTTGCTCACAAGGAAGGTCTTTCATAGCCTACACATTTTTGTGATGCTTAAAATTATTCCATCTGAGGCCGTCTTTTCTGTGGTATCCCTTGCTGAAATCTTTCAGGCTTGGAAGGGGACTCAAGATTGCTTTGCTCCTGGGGCTGGAGAGATTGCTCAGTGGTTAAGGCACTTGCCTCCAGTGCCTAAGGCCCCAGGTTCAATTCACCAGTACCCACATAAGCCAGACCCACAAGGTGGTGGCCCTGGTGTTCTCTCTCTCTCTCTCTCTCTCTCTCTCTCTCTCTCTCTCTCTCTCTCTCTCACTCTCTCTCTCTGTATTTCTCTGCTTGAAAATAAATTTAAAAAAAGATTACTTTGCTCCTGAGACATCAAAATACTTCAAATGTTATTGTCGTACGAAGAAATTTCTTTGTGCAATAGCAAGACAGTACTAATGAAAATAACTTTTGTATGCCTATGCTATCAGGTAGGATCATGTAGAGCTAATTAAGCATTCTTCCTTCGTTTTGATTACATCAAGAGGTGGTTTTGTAATACAATAGCACGTGAAGGTCAGTATGGTTATGAGAGAAACCTTAGATGCTATGACAAATCCAATAACGATCAGGGTATTTGTTCATAAAAGTCAAGCATTGCTCATAATATTTTGCTGATTAGTTAAGGTGCAGAGAGATATTTTGCTGGCCGCAGAAGTGACCTTCTTCAAGACCCTCAACAGGCTAGGCACAGCTTCCTAGGGCATTCGGATTTGTGTTTTAAAGAAAGACAGACCGAAACAAGGATGGTAAAGTTGAGATGCAAAAGTAACTGGACCATTGGGGGAAAGACGAAGAAAGCTCATGTGGGATCTTTCCCTGCACTCCACTTGCTTTGTTACTTATCCTAACAAGGCCTTTGACTCTCACCTTTGTGTGGTTCCCTTGGAGGATTTACAACAGGGAGTGATTCACAGTTTACAAGGCCAGGCATCTTTGAAATGCATTTCTGGAAAGTAGAAAAGGATCCAGCCACAAAAGCAGTGCTGCACTGCCCTCCAGAGGGGAATGCTTGGCACGAGCTCATCATCAGTGAGTGACAGAATGGCAATTCGATTCCTTCCATCTCAAACACTGAAAACCAAAGTTTTGCCTCGCAGGGACCGCCTAGTGCCTCTCGAAGTAGAGCATCACCTTGGCTTGGAGTCTCCATCTTCCACCTTATCTCCTTTCATCCTGTTCAAAAGTTGTTTGCTACAGCTTTCCCTGAATGTTACATATTCATTAGTTTTGTAGCCGGGCCTGTTTATTCATGCATATTTTTTCAGAGAAATCCTAATATACAGATAGCTGAAGGCAACCTTATCAAGGCCAAGGAGCCTCGGAGATGACTTACAGGCACACAAGGGAACAGCCAGAGATATACTTCACTGTCTAATTATGTTGTCATCACTTCACTGAATCGTGAAGGGTGCCCACAGCTATTGTGAGAAAAAAAGATAATTTATTTACAACTTTTTTTTTCTTCATGAGTGTTTGTTCTCTGCAGCTATGCAATCACCTTCTTTTACTTTTTTAAATATATATATATTTATGTTTTTACATTTATATGATCTTTTATTTATTTTTTAAATATATATTTATTGTCCATAATCAACACAGGATAGGCCATTGAGACAGAAACCAAGGATTTTTTATGCAATCACCTTCTTAAAGCAGGAGGTGAGTTTCCTGTCATTCATGGTTAGTTCCACACTCAAGAGTGAGGAGGAAACCGATGATTCCTCAGTAGGACTGTCATTATCTACGTGCACATGCAGGAAGAACCTTTCCTGGGGAAGTTAACTCTACCGCGTCTTTACGTGGGGCTTTGCAAATATGAGCTCATTGAGTTATCACGACATGTATGAGACAGTCACTATCACCAGCCACAGAGCTGGGACAGGATGGAGCTGAGGTTCAAGTTCAGGTTGGCTCCATAGTTCTAATTCTTAACTTCTTGACTTTCTATGCTAACTTGAATGTATATATTCCCTGACCCCACCTTATAAAAACAATAAAAGATTTAAAATAAACTTAGTAATTTAGCATACATTTGAAATTTCGTAACACATAAAACCCCATTATTAAACCGTTATAGACTGAAAGGCTGGATATTAGAATGACCTGTAAAACAATACTTTCGTAATGACTAACAGAAATTTACAGGTCATTAGGAGGCGATCAATACAATATCGTAACAATATAAAAGAATATTCACTGTTGTCTTCAATCATAAATATAATTTCTATGAACAAATCTACCATAGACTTATGGGAGTATCTCAGATGCACATTTTATAACTCTTGAGCAATTCATTATTTCTTACATGTGATCAAACCAGGAATTTTAAATAAATGTCAGAATTGGAGACCATAATCTTTACATCTGGTGACTAAAATTCACTGGAAATGGAAGCTAATAGGAGATTCCATCACAGAGGTACCATCATAAACCTAGTCATTTAACACGGACAGGGATTATAAAATGCATTTCAGGTTGCACTTAGAAAACAATGTTCTTGCACAGACCACAGACCTGCCTGTTACCCACACAGCTGGGCTCAGAAAGCAGGGGCCCCTGGGAAGGGAGTCGGCAACTACAAAGCTAATGTGGTCAATGCCCGGTGTCGTTAAGGGGATTAGACGGGGGTCACAGCTCCCCGGCAGCACCTGCACAGCTATGACATAAGCTTCTACCCCACATAAATCATACCCCCTCTGTTTGGAAAGCAAATAATAAAGGAGTTGTTCCATGTCTCTTGACCTTGATTTCTGGGAAACCTGGATTTTACCCTTATTGCCTTGGAATGTGCTCACCATCCCAGCAGAACAGAGCACACACCCCCAATCACACAACAAATGTATGAGCAGCCACCTCTGAGTTTTCAAAGTGACTCACACCTTAAACATCACTAACTTATTTTATTAGGCTTTTTTAATCAACATTTTTATTGTCCAAAATTAGATACATTGTATTAGTAAATATTATGCTGGTATCCCTGATTCCCTCCTCCCTGTGCCCAATCCACTGGGTATCCTCCTCGGTGGGCATACTGGATGGTTCCATGGGGTAGGGGGTTATGGATAGCACAAGAGGTTTAAAGTAACTTAAAATGAAAGGAAGCATGAGATGGACTAGCCTTAAGAAAGAAATGGGAATGGAAATTAAAAGCCTGATATGGATGGAGATACAGTTAATTAACGAGCTGCTGGTAATGAGAAATCATCAGGCCACTCCACTAACAATTGCTAAATGTTGATTTACCCAAACGCAGGAAACCTGGTACACTATGAGTTTCTGGATTCTTCTTTCTCATGGAATACAAGTATTCAAAATGTCTATTTTCCCCAATTGTAAAACAATTGTATCTTAAAACAAGTTTAATAGGACTTAAGATTCAGGGAAATTAAGATAGGGCAGAAAATTATCCCAAAGTCTCTGAGTTAAAGACATGTACAGAAATTAAAGATACTGATAAATCTAATTTGCCATAAAAGCAAAATATAGAGTAAACACATTAGCAAAAGGAAAAAAACTGGTGAAAACCCACTGAAAAACCATTATCCTATTTTTATTCTATACTCCTTTTACTCAGAATGATGAACAAACCTGCTACCTAGGAAGCCTTCTTCGAGCATTCTCCTAAGACTGAGGTAACACCTCCAGCTCACACAACACTCTAATACTTCACTTCTAAACTCTGAGTTCAGGAGACTCTAAGGAAGGATTCTAGCTCTGGCAGTTTGTACCTGGGGCATTATAAAAGATGGCCCTTCCCAAGCACTCTTTGAAGTCACAAGCAAATTGTCATAGTCTCAAGAACTCTTGCTACATGTCTTACTTTTTAATAACCCAACTGGAAATTTACCCATGAAATGCTCAGTTTTCTTTCCTTTGTGGAAAGCAAAGTAAGAAAGCAGTTTTCATTTGGAAAATTTTTAATATGTTTTTAAAAATATACATGGCTCTATATTCTGGCAATTGTTGAGTGGTGACAAAACTTTGTAGTGCTGGTTCCTAGGGTTAGATTGGCGAGTAGTATTTTGATATGGTGAATTATTGTGTTTTCCATTAAATTCTATGTTCTATAAGGAAATGTTATAAACATTCAGTAAGTATAGTGCAGAGAAGAAATAAGAGTGACTTTAAAAAGTTCCTTACCAAAAGGCATCCATGTCTGTGTGTCATGAGATCTTTCTCTGAATATCCAACTACAAAGTAGCCAAGGCAATTACATTTGATTTAAGAAATAAAAAGATCTATTTAGATTACAGTTCTGGAAGGTTCTGTCAATTGCCAGTATACCCCAATGTTTTGGAGCTCTGGAGAGAGTGCTGCATAGCATTGACAAAGAAGCCTGCTCCCATCAGGAGCCAGGAACAGACAGGCAGGCAGGTCACAAGGTCACAGTCCCTACTGAGGGCACAGCCCAGTGGCCTGAGGACCATATCATAAAGGTTCTACTACCTCCCATCCCTGGGGACCAAATTTTTGGGGGGAAGGGTACAGCCAAATAATAATAATAATAGCTTGTGGTTTAGCAAAGATGGGGGGGGCACAGTTAACAAATCAAGGTGGCAGACCAGCCCTTCTGATCTCTTCAGATGACATAAAATAGACCTAATATTCCCCCTTAGGTTTATTATAAGAAAGTAATAGGAAACTTCCACTAATCTTCCTATGAGATTTCAGTGACTATTAACTGATGACAGTCACCAATAAAATACGCAAATGCAGAAGGGATAAAGTATCTCACTTCCATTGATTGTTGCCCACAGAAGCAATGTGCTAAAGACTTTTCAGATAAGAATACATCGAAACTATATTAATCCAAAACTATACTAATCAAAGATACTATTTCCAGCTCTTTTTTTTCCTTTTATTGACAACAAAAGGATAATTGGGGAAAATACAGTTTTTTTTTCTCCTAACTAAAACAAATGGTCTTACTCAAATCCATCCCTGAATTCAACAGATTTTTTTAAAATAAAAAGAAGATTATACAATAAAAGTTGGGTCATCCAATAAAGATTAAGCTATAAAAAACAAAATAGCATGTGACAACTTTTCAGATTTAAATTACCCAAATTCTCTTCTGTATAAAATGCCATAAAGATGTAATGACAATGTGATCCTTGCTTCTAAGCATTGTTAAAGTAAATGTATTTAAAAATCATCTAATTGAATGTATTTCCACATCAAGCTATCAATTTCTAACGTTATATGAATTCTTGTTAAATGCAAACATTTTGCATTCCTTTTTTTTGTAACACAATTACTGCTATTTTAGGAACAAGAAAGAAACTTTCTTCATTATAGACCAGAACATAACTTTCTTGTAGCAAATGATTTGTAATTAAACCAATTATATTTAGTATTTAAAACTTCAGAATGTTTTTTTCTATGGATTCTAAATTAGCCTCCATATCTCATGATCTACTCTAGTCTCTACAGACAAACTTTCAGTAAAAAAAAAAAAAGAATTCCTGAAAATGTAAAAAAGAAAAAATACTTATCTTCCAATTCACAAGTTTTCTGTGTTTGGAACACAGGTTAAGGGAGCCTCTTCAAGACAGAGGCCCTGGAAGAGACTCAGCGCCACTGTATTCCAGAAGCCAGCAGGGGGAGTAAAATCCCCAAAGCATGGATTAAAATGGAAAAAAAGTAAAAATGCTTCAATGAAGGTGCAGCTTGCACCAAACTGGAAAGAAAGGAAAATGGGTTCCTGAGCCAAACAAGGGATTATAATCAGATTCTCTGGGGCTGGCCCAAGGAGAGAAAATAAATTGGAATTAAACCTCATCCATCTCATAAGAACAAAATCATCTCTTTCATAAATGCTCTGGAAGGCATGATAAACTAACAGAGCACATCTTCATGAATCCAACAGTACACTTAAAAATGAGCGTTGATATTTTTTCAGTTTTTATGCCTCAAAAACTTCCTGGTTAGAAGATAATCATGTAGTTTCCTTAAAGAGGGATGCATGAATTTACTTATTTATTTAATGCTGAGACTTGAACTCAGGGCTTCACATGTGCTAAGGTAAGTTCTATACTAAGCTATCACCCCCATGCCTAACCTATGGACAGATCCAGCACCAAGGAAGGAACCCAGTGGGTAGGGGACAGAGAGGAGGGAAATGGGGACACATTCACACGATTTGTTCATACAATGTATATAATTATTCATAATAAAGATGTTTTTAAAAAGAATTGTTATGGGGTGAGCTAACTTCTCTCTGATTGGACTGGAGGTCCGATCCCCCAGAAAGCATACATGCCTGGTACTGAAATCTCTTCAAAAGCTTATGGCTGGTGAGGCCATAAGCCCTACATAGGTAACAACTACTGTTATCTGCTAAATGTGTATATTATGACCACCAACATGCCCTCTAAACACTTGTGTTTATGCCCATATATTAATGTTTCTCTCACTCTTGGTTAGAGAAGCTACTCTCTCCACATGGCAGTGACCACTGGGTGGATGACACAAAACTCAGCATAGTGCTAAGAAAAAGTGACAGTGAAGTGCTCAGCACTGAGACAACTTCATCCTAGACTCCGAGGCTCAGGGACCATTCTGGAAGAGGTGGTGGAAAGAATGTAAGAGCCAAAGGAACAGTAGTACTATTTACAAAGCATGACATCAAAATAGAAAAGAGAAAATAGAAAAGATTAGTTGGAGCAAAGAAGAGATTCATTCGATGGAGGGTAGATTTGAAGGAAGAAATAGGGATGGTGGGAGGGAATGATCATGGCTTATTGATTGGATTTATGGAAGCTGCCAATAAAATGTTTTTAAAAATTAATTTCCTGATTCTGCTGTGTAATCAATGGCCTAGGAGAATTGTGACTTCTGTTACCAATGGCCTCTGAACCAGACATTCGGTCAAGTGCATGAGAGGGAGTGATGTTTAACGTGATCTGTGTGAATTCCCAGTTGGGAAAGCACAGAAGAGACGGAGCAGTTTCTGAAAACAATAAAGGAGCCAGAGAAAACATTCAACAATAAAATTAAATATGCTCCCAATTTATGCTGCTTCATTTCAAGACATTTTCTACAATGAGACACAGAATTATGAGAAGAAAGGGAACTCTGACACTCTTTCAGATCGAAGAGTTTCCTATGCATCTCATTAAAGTGCACTGTGTTCATGGCTCAGGGTGGGACACCATCTACCAGATGTCCACTGGTGGCTCACTCCCTAAGGCAGTGAAGCGCTGTTACCTGGATCCTCTCTCCTCCCACCAGGTCGCTACAGAGAGACCAGACCATCCACATCTGGGGACCACAAAGACCATCAGTGCTTATGATCTTTACCTCTCAACCCTTGCAAGTTGATGAAGTTTTTTTAATTTTGAAAAGAGAGATTTGTTAGATCCTCAATGCTGCAGTTCCCACTGAATCTGATAAACAGAGCACTCCCAGAACAGGCCTGAGTCCAGGCAGAATCTGTGTCGCAGGGAAGGCTCCAGAAGCCAGGGTAGATTTGCACTTTGAGCAAATTGCAAATTTGAGCTCCCAGGGTTTTTTGTTTTTGTTTTTTTTCCTGCCAAAACAAAAGTTCAAAACATGTGGCTTCTATCTTCTCTGAAAACTTTACACTAGTAATTCTGAATGCAAACTAAAAATATTTTTCAATGAATAAAATAATAATTGGGAAGCAACATCTGAGCTCAGAGACTGGAAAGACGTCAACACTGTGCTTTGTCTATGAAAATGGATGTTTTTATCTTTTATTTTTTGTTACTTGACTTGATATCTTTAACCACTCAAACTCATACTTTCTTTCACGTGAAGATCATAGTGTCTCATAGGTTTGCTGCCGTGAGATAATCAGATAGTATCTGTGTTGCTTAACTAGATTCTACCACAGCATACACATCAAAGCAGCATGCTGACTCACACTGACCATTATTGCATCATTAATCATCACATGGACAGAACTTTAGAAAGACACTCAGATTTCACTATCACCTGAAATACCCTGACATTGCCATATGTATAATGAAAACTCTGCTAAGTAACTAAAAGTTTTCTTTTTAACACAACAGCCCCTGCCCAATAGTTATGAATTCAGATCCTATTAAAGGGCAGTCCTATTGAGTTACTCACTGGAGAAGAAATTCTAGGAAAAGCAGACAGGACTTGGCCATGACTCAACACACCTCATTAACTGAAAAAAATAAAGATATCTTCAAACGATTTTTGGACTCCAATGGACTGGTTATCACTTTAGTAGGTGCTTTATGATAAATGTCACCTGCTCTTACTTTTTAAAAATATTTTATTTATTTGCAAGCAGAGAGATACAAAGAGAGAGAGAGAGAGAGAGAGAGAGAGAGAGAGAGAGAGAGAGAGAGAGAGAGAAAGCATGGGCTCTCCAGGGACTCCAGCCACTGCAAATGAACTCCAGATGCATGTACCATTTTGTGCATCTGGCTTAAGTGGGTACTGGGGAATTGAACTCCAGTCCTTAGGCACTGGAGGCAAGTGTCTTAACCGCTAAGCCATCTCTCCAGCCCTGCTCTTACTTTTTTAATCAACAACATTATGGTTCAGATTAGTGGAAATAAATTCCTACAGAAAGGAGAATTTACTAAGGAAATACTTTTTTGAGGAAAGAAATTTGTATAGATATAATAATTTTTTTGTGAAAATGGTCTTTCCTTGACTCAGTGCAAAACTAAAACAAAGGCAACGACTAGTTAAACAAGATAGAAAATGATTTCTATGTCATATCTTTCCCTAGCTCTTAAAAACTTTAGAACAGTATCTGTGAAATGAAGTTTTTCTTAAATAAAAATATGAATATATAAAATTATGAGTATTAATGAGGTAGCTTGGGATATTTTGATACATGCACATATTGCATGATGTTGAAATCAGGTTAAACACATCCATCTTTTCAAAGCTGTATCATTTCTTAGTGATGAAGTAGACATACACCTTTCTTTTAGCATTTTGAAATCCACAGTATTTCCCTGTTCCTAGAGCAATCACAGAACTTCGTCCTCCTATCTAACTATAAAAGGGTTCCCATTGATCAATGTCACATTTGAAAATGGAACCTGGACTAGTTTTAGTCGTAATATGATGGACGACTCCTCCTCTTCACTGCCAGCATTCTACAAAATGACACGGAGGAGCGGTACTTGCCAGGCACATAGGTGATTTATTTGGGATGTAATCTGAATACTTGTTGCCACTAAGTTATATCCAATGTATTAGAATTATTTAAGAATTTATATACCATAAATTCTATTAGAGGTTGCATAGCAAGCTGCTATCTCCCTGTCCAAAATTCATAACACATGAAATATTTACTCTTAAGTAGCATACTTGGGAAATATGCTAAAATTTGGGGATATCGAGTGTGCTTCCTTAGACATTCACATTTTTAATAAAAATTTTAATAAACATTTTAATAAAAATTACTTTAGGAAATTTTATGCAGCAGGGTATGAGGTGGGGGACAAATCAAAAATAAATGAGCCTGCAAATTGTATCGGCACATTTTTTAGATAGGAACTTTCATTCTCAGAAGAATATTTTGAGCACTGTATTAGATATCCTTAGCAAAATTTCTCCTATAAACTTTACCCACCTGCCTCTATTACCTGTCAGCAA
>PVHP010000012.1:0-75000 GCA_004024765.1 Zapus hudsonius | reverse complement strand
TTTTATCTGTGCTTGTACTATGTGGTCTTCATGTGAGTTGGTGTTTGTGAAAACATGAGAATAAAAAAAGAGAAGATTAAATATTTTAAAAATGGATATTCGGAACTAGGCAAAGTCTCATGGAGAAGCAAAAATGAAACTAGATCAAATGCTGCTAAAAGCAGTAATAATAGCTCTTTAACCCCATACAGCCTGATGTGGGCATAACACTTGTTCTGGGCCCTTTACCCAACAAGCATTCGAGTGTACTAAAAATTTTATGCCAAATGTCCTGAAAAACTTGTCCCCGAGACTTGAACACACAACTTCACCCCAAATAGAGATCAGATGGCAGACCAAAGTAGGATTTCATGAATATGAATTCAGTGAACCAATGAGTTAATTGGGGCTACTTACAGAGCATGGAGAAGGGTTATTTACCAGAGCCCCCAAAGCAGCCACTTTGATGGGGCTCCCTCTGTCAAGATTCCTCTTTGCATGCAATACTCCTCCCTCAGCCTGGGAGGAGGGTTTACTTTCAGAGCATGGGGACCCAGAGCAACCACACCAGCAAAAAGTCTCATCCCATCCTGAATGTGACTTCCCTGTGGCAGTCACTTCCAGAAACTTCTTGTTCCTGTTCAGGCGTATGAGACCCCAGAGCAGCACATTAGAGGGGTTCACTATGATGAGATCCCCCTGCAAAAGCTTCTCCCTCAGCTTTGGGGTAAGGGCTTACTTACACAGCATGGAAACTCCAAAGAAACTGTGGAGATGGATCAAGGATTATTCCTTAGTCTTTTATACTCCATATATTCTATCTCCCACTGAGGTCACGAGACCTCAAGGTATTGCATACAGCTGGCACAGGGGCACCTGGGACCTCAAAGTGGGATTCTGATGACCCTCTCCATGCCTTCTTTTGGGAGTTGAGTCAGCTGCTTTTTTTGTTTGTTTGTTTTTTGAGGTAGGGTCTCCCTCTTAGCCTAGGCTGACCTGAAATTCACTATTTCATCTCAGGGGGGCCTCGAACTCTTGGTGATCCTCCTACCATTGCCTCCTGAGGTTCAGACCTCAGCTGCTTTTAATGAAGCTGACAAGGTTTCTTATGCCTTTCCATGGGGAAGAATTTTACCATACAATACCACATATTCTGACTAGAAAGTAAATTCTTAATTCTCTTAAGGAAAGAAATAAATTGTTTTAAACTAAATATTCTTACAGTTCTATAATTACTATTATGAGGGAGAAATGAATAGGAAGTTAGGTGAAAATGCAAAGTACAAATGTTTGTGTAGCTGAAGTGTTCTTTGAACTGCACTGATTCTTCTTGTTGTCCTTATTTCTCAGTTCTGGGTGAACCTCCAAAGCAGAATTCCTCTCCCCTGCCCTCCAAGGTCCTGCCACTCTCCCTCAGCACTACCCCTTCTGCTGACAGGCAGGAGGAAGGGTGATTTGGATGTGCTGAGCTCCCCATGCTTCATAGTTCTATCTAGTTTTTCGTTCCTTCCTTCTATGTGCAAGACACTCTAAGCACTCTTAAACAAGCAAAGACTCACATTTGTTCTCACCCAGTTCCTGAGAAAGGGTCTCCTTTCCCCATGAATCTCTTTTACCATTTTTCCTTTATTTTTCCAACAAAGATGCCTTATTCTCACCCATGTATTTCCATGTTCCAGTGGAATCTCTGATGCTATGGCAGAGGAAAAGAGACCTAGGGAACTCCAGTGTTCCTTGCACTCAGTGAGGCCACCTAAGTCAAGACCGTGTGAGTGGGTTTATCCTTGGAATGTGGCCATGGGGAACCCAGGAAAAGCAAGGAGATAGGATCCAGTAGTCACAGTCCTGCCCACTGAAGAAGCCACAGGATGGAGAGAGAGGAATTGTGAGAATCTGAAGGGCAAGCAATGGAGACAGCAAGTTTTCCAAAGAGAATGAGACCTAATTACTGTCATGGAGCCTAAGGCACAGAAGAAGCACACGCAGTACGTAAAACCCCCTAGTGGATTCCTCAAGGCTAAAGGGCTTATTTCCTATCTTCTCAGGCTTTGGCTATACAGTTTTGGTTGCCTTCCGTTCCTGGCATGAAATGTATTTTTGTTCATATCCTTTTTGCTGCTTATTTTTTCAAGGTTTTATTTTTCTCCTCAGATTGAAAGTTATCCTGAAAGATGGATTGTCAGGTAAACATTTTAATGTGGACTTTCACTCACTCTTCTAATTTCAGTCTTCCTCCTCCAGTCTCAAGGCACTATGGCTGGAGTTCTTGAAATATAGGCTCGTCAAGTCGAGGGACAGAAAGGGAGTCTGCAAAAGGACAATAAGGGGAGGCAATGAGGAGACAGGGGCTTTCTGGGGCTCTTTTAGCCATATTTTCAAAACTCATTGCATTCAGGCCTTCATCTTGTCTCCACCCATAAACCTTGGACTCTTTAGCATGTGGGGAACAAAATAGCTTGCTCCTCGTGTCCTGTCTCCTGTAGACTTGGACTGTGAATTCCCTCCACTGTACCAGCTATCTCTCTTCACTCCTCCAGTGTGCTGGCATGCCTCTAAAGTAGTTCCTCTCCTGTTGCTTTTCTCCAGTGGGTTGACTTTTCAAATCTTTATTGGAACTTTAACAAGAGTTTCTGGAGGTATTGGAGATGCATGCATTTTTATCAATCTCTGTAAAACTCTTTGAGATTTAGCAAGGTGGCCAACAATGATCATCTGTAC
Source organism: Zapus hudsonius (assembly GCA_004024765.1). Lineage (NCBI taxonomy): Eukaryota > Metazoa > Chordata > Mammalia > Rodentia > Dipodidae > Zapus > Zapus hudsonius. The sequence goes on along the minus strand of PVHP010000012.1, from coordinate 72,303 downwards.
TATGTCATTATGTATATGATATTTCTTGATGGTGGCAAAAAAATGTTTTAGGAATGTTCTGATAGTAAAAGAGATACATTTTCTTACTCAGGTTTAGTTACTCTTGACCATCCCTGGCTTGGGTGAATCATTCTTTGAAATATTGCTACATTTAATTTGCTACCTCACACTTAGCCATTTTGAGACACAGTCTTACTCTAGTTTAGGATGGTCTGGAAGTTGCAATGCTTCAGCCTTGAAAATGCTGGGAATGTGGGCAGGAGCCTGGCTGAGAAATAATTCTTAAGTGATTATCTGTCCTTTTGTTTTCATTTTGAATATTATAGTTCCCTACTGTGGATTAAGTACTTAGCTACTAAATTTTGTTCCTGCCTTCAAATCTCACAGTATGTCAGTTTATCATTTTGGTGTTTACACAATTTACATTTCACCTCAACCTCTTTGTTCATTTTCTAAAATAATTGTGCTTTATATTTTTAATAGGAGTCATAAGTCTACATTTTTACTACTTATTTTTAGAAACAGTTCCTGAATACATGAATTCCACTTTTAACTGCTTCTTAAAATTTATTTTGATCATGCCTCATTGACTTAATATTATGTTTAAATTTAATGTTGTTTAGTTTTTATTTTATGGAAGAATAGGCTCATGGTGAAAACATTTAATACTATGTATTTGTAATGAGCAAACCTTTGAATGCATCTTATGAGGTGTTCTAGTTTTTTTCCTTGTACAGTGATGTTGTTTTTGAATGAACTTTGATTAAAAACTTAATTTCCTTTGAGTCTATAGTTTTTGGTGGTTATTTTCTTCCAACTAGCTATTTTGTATTATACTTTTGTTATTAATTTCTGAGTTTGCTCTATAAGACATTACAATATATACTGAATACTTTGATATGTAAATTAATGTCTCAAAAGATTGCCTACCAAATGCAGCATGACATAAACACAAATCTCAGCATAATATAAATTTACACTCCTCATGTGACAGGAAATATTTTGAAAGAGGAACTTTAAGGGGGTTGATCTCTTCACAGTGGGATGGTTTGTCAAAGGTTCCTCCATATCTGAAATTAAGCCTGGTCTCTATATTCCTATTATTATTAGAAGCGCATGGAATTCTTTACATTTCACAAACTAGCAGCTTAGATTCTACTGAAGTGAAAAGGAATTACTTTCTTTATCTTCAACACTAAAAGGCAAAATTAAACATGATTTTTAAAAGGTATTTTACTGAAGAACTAATTGAAATCCTTAAAGGCTCAATGTCTAGATTATTGCCCCACATCAAATAGCAGCTGCCTAAACAAGGGCCACATTTCCATATTTGAAGGTTGTTTAAAAGAAAGAAAGAATGAAAGAAAGAAAGGGAAGGGAAGGGAAGAGAAGAGAAGAGAAGAGAAGAGAAGAGAAGAGAAGAGAAGAGAAGAGAAGAGAAGAGAAGAGAAGAGAAGAGAAGAGAAGAGAAGAGAAGAGAAGAGAAGAAAAGAAAAGAAAAGAAAAGAAAAGAAAAGGAGAAAAGAAAAGAAATGTGCAAACAATGAAAGTCCCCTGAACATACAACTACAAAAAGTTTATTCAAAGGCACAATAGATCCATGGCATTTCAGGCAACTTTTGCCCACGATACATCCTGCAACTCCAGTGCATCCTTGGTTGAAGATGCTTTCAATCTTGTAGAATCAAATATTTGGCCAATGTTTATTTATAATGTACAAATATTTATGTAAAAAGCAACAAGAACACCTGTCTATTAGTGTGAAAATTAGCTTTTGCTTTAATAATTGGTAAAATAATAGGTATAAAAAGAGCTGTTTTAATGTCAATTTCTTTGTGATTCATAATCAGTAAATGTAAATAAAACATATAAATCAAATATGCCTATTGTATATATTTATATTACTGGTACCACATCTACAATTCTCATAGCAAAAAGAAGAAGTCATGGGTGGAAGAAGCCATGGCTAATGCCCTGGTTAGAGCAGAGCAATTTTGTCTGTTTGTAACCTGGTACTGTTCTCACGTTCCTACATGCTACTCATCCTATTCTTACAATTATTGAATACATTACTCATTTTAAGGATTTTTCATTAGTTGTATGAGGAAAACCATGTGCAAGAAGAAAAGCAAGGGCAAGTTTAAGCAACTAGAGAGGGTTTTCTAAAAGAAAATTCAGAGAGAGATTTAAACATACCTAGAAGTCACAGACACTTGGTAAAATGGGACATGGTCTTGAGATGGAATGAGAACGCCTCCCAAAGGAATTCTTACGCACAGGCCACTTCAGGATGTTTATCCTTCAATTGTATTTCCAGCAGAACGTGTGGGTTCTTGGTTTTAAATATTTAAGGAAATTATTAGCTATCTTGTGAATTTCCCACAGCTCTCCTAGAAATAATTTTAGTAGAATTCCAAAGAAAGAGAAAGGTTCTGGTGTTAAACAAGTGTGGGTGACTTGGCAATGTGCCTGTGGAAGGTGCACAGAGCTTGTTAGCGTTTGTGGAATTTAGAGAGAGGTTTCCCCAGTCTCCCTCTCCAGAGAAAGTTCTCATAGGCAAAGGCCACCATTCCCCAGCTCACTTCTTGTGAACCCATGTGCTAGGGTGACACTCTCTTTTCATGTAATTCCTGCTGAGAATCTTAAATAGCAGACCATATTTTTTAAATAGCAGACCATAGTGCTAGATAGTGAAATAGATATTGGAAATATAATACTAAGTTGGGGTGTTGGCGGGCACATTCTTTTAATCCCAGCACTCTAGAGGCTGAAGTAGGAGAATCACTGTGAGTCTGAGGCGAGTCTGGGGCTACAGAGTTTCAGTTTAGTCTGAACTACAGTAAGATTCTATCTCAAAATAAAACAAACAAATAAAAATAACTATTTCATCTTAAATCAATGCCCAATTCATTCTTCTTTTTTAAAAAATCATCATTCTAATTTGCTTGTGTACATATAATAGATTACTGGGTGTACTTTAAATTTTAATTGAAAATATATTGACTTAAAATAAGCTAACAACATATTATCTTGTCTTTTTATTAAAAGGAGCAGCTTTCTGTTATTCTCATAGGATCAGAGGTTAATAACAAAAGTTAAAGGTAGTTAAGTATGGATATTTAAAATAAATGGAATTCAGAAGTGTATGACATGCTTGATTATTTGACTAAAATTAAACAGCTAATCTGAATATGCCCAATGGGAATGCTGCTGAAGGAACAATTGAAACAAAGGAACTCTGATAACTTCAATCAAGTTTGATCTTTTTTTATTCTCCATTTAGCTTTTGAGAGCTATACCTCAAATTGCAAAAACTGTGTTTTTAAAGTCTGTTTATGGTTGTGGCAACCAAGAAATCAGGTGTTAATTGGGCAGCTCAAGCTGTGCTCCTGTGTATTATCTGTGAAACCTTCCTTGGTCTGCAACTTCCCCAATGCTCCTGGGGGATATTGGCCTCCTGTTAGGAAACCAGGATGCCAGAAAGCTGAAGTTACTGCACAGACATTTGTTTCATATTATTCTTCCTACAGGATCCAATTTGCATAACTTTATTGTTTTGTGGATTCTAAGCTTGTGAATTTATTACCAAGGCACCTGCCAGTGTTACTGTATTTAAGGAACTGTCAGCAGTTTCTATTTTTGGGTTCTAAGTTAGCTACAAAAATTCACTCTGGGTTGAATTTTGGCATGTGTTTAAGGGTAACAAACCAAAAGTGAATTATTTTTGGAAAAAGGGTAGGAGTAGAGGGGAAATAGTTCTCTCTCTCTCTTTCTTTTTCCTCTTGAGGTATAGAAATATAAAATGAAAAACAGAAGTTGATGGTTTTAGAAGGAGTCTAAGAGATTAATCTTCTTTGGGTTTTCTGAAGTTTCTATTTTTTTCAATCCATTAGTCTATATGCAGCATAATGTCTTGCGAGATTGTGGCAAAATATTAGTTATCTGTTCGATTTACAGACAAAATTTGAAATATGCACATTAATTCTAATAATGGAATGTCAATTTCAAGGGACAAAAACAACTATCCACTTAGTGAAGACGAGACTACAACCAATCAGCAGTTTCAGATTCCTGCAGAGGTAGACATTTAAAATACAATTTCCCTGTGTTAAAAAACTGGTCCCCTCGCTCCCCCCATGCTTCCTGGCACAGGTTAATTTATATACAGATCCTAAATAATTGTTTAGGATCAAATAATTCTTACGTAAGAATACATCTGGATTTGGGATTATAAATAGTCCATGAGTTTAGTTAATGAAAACCTGTACTTGCTCAAGTTCAAGGCCCAATACACTAACCAAGGAAGTGTCTGGGTTTCTATATAAGCTGCAGGTCCTGGAACCTGTGAGTGTAACCCCAACACCCAAAAGATATTTGTTAATAAATGAAGTAACCCCTTGAGAACGCTCTGGAGGCTAGCCATCTTTTCGATTAGCATACTTGAGTTACTGTGTAGTGTTTTTCTCCAATGTCAACAGGACCTGAAGTTCAAAGAGAAAACTACTCATGATTTAAGGTTTTATGATTTCATTTTATTTTAATCAACTAAAAAAAGAGACAGAGAAAGTACAGACTTGTAAACTATGCCTTATTTCCAGTCTGATGTTTTCCTGTCATAATTACTGCTTACATAAATATTCTTCATGCCATTTTAAATTTTTCCTATTTGTTGGCAGTCTGTTGCTAAAAGGCCGCTTAGAACATGCTAACTCAACCTCCTTCTTTGAAACAAACGAGCAAATTGATTCCATTATTTCATCTACTCTACAATGAAAGAAGGAAATTAGTACCCAGAGAAGATTAAAATAACCAAGAAGTTGTTCTCTGCTAATTAAAAGCAGGAAGTTTGTAGAATTTAATGTTCATTAGGAAACAAAGTTATTTCAGAAAAAAACTCTCCTATGTTATTTTTTGCTGCTTATTCAACTCGGTTCTTCAATTTTACTTTTAATTTTCTGGTTATTAATAGTTTTAATTAGCCTTTTCACTTTTCTGCAATGATTTAAAACAAGTTTCACAGAAACGTGTTTTTTCTTTTAGTTTTTGTTTCTCGGGCATAAAAATTAGCACCCCCAAAGTAGTGTCACCATTCCATGTTTTGTTTTGTATATGTTTTAATTGGTATAACGATTCCAATTCTGGCTGACCATTAGGTTGAATCCTATGCAACTGCCCCATCTGTAGATCATAAATGGCAAAATACCAGCAATTAAGTACAGCTTAAAATAATGCTTACTACTGAAGAACATATTTTTAACTACAAATTAGCTCTCTCATAGTATTGCATTTTCCAGTTTTACCTAGGTTCTAAACTAACAATAAGAACATTTTAATTACCAGATTAAATTTAAAGTATAAACTGCTTATCTTAAGAAATCCATTTCCCTAAAGCCAAATATTTGAGATATTTAAGCCTTCCATTTACTCAAAATGAAAACAATATTTCATTACTAATTAAAACAAATATGACATGCCATAAACTAATGTATAAGTAAGTATAATAAAATTCATTACAAGCTGGGTATGGTAGCACATTCCTGTAATGTCAGCTATTTGGGAGGTCAAGGCAAGAGGATCAACATGTTAGCCTTTGCAATTAAGCAAGACCCTGTGTCAAAAATGAAATTAAGAAAATCAAATTAAATTAAGGAAATGAAAAAAGTAAAGACTGAATAGGGGATTGGAGAGCTGGCTCAAAGTGTAAAATCACTTATCATAAAAGCATGAGACCTAAGCATAATCGCCAGCACCCAATAAAAAGCTGGGAGTGGCTGTGCATACCTGTATCCCCAGCACTGAGTGTGATCAGAAACAGGAAAATCATCAGGGTTTGTTGATCAACCAAACTAGCTGAAGATGGAGCCAGCTCCAGGTCCAATTAAAGATCCTGTCTCAAGGAAATAAGTCAGAAGAGTGATTGAGGTGGTCACCCACATCTCCTCTTGTCTGTGCATGCCATGCACATATATACGCATCATATAAAACACATACTGTACAAACACACTGTGATGTTTAGGTTTTGTTGTCAACTTGATCTTTTTAATTTTCTTGGATGGGTCTCTGATGATGTTCACTGGAAGGCAGCCTCTCACTAGGGGGCAGGATGTAAGGAAGCCCAAGTAAGCTAGAAATGAACATCCCTTCCTGGGAGGGCAGTGCAGGAAAGAAATTCGAGACTGAGGAAGCCAACAAGTCTCAGATAGGGTTTCAAGACCCTGAGCTAAGGCTATATAAAGGGATAGAAATCTCCTTTGCCCTTCTGCCTGTTTTGGTGGTGTATGTGTGTGTGGTGTTGGTGTTCCCTCTGTTTGGAACTGTGAAAGGCAGCCAGCCTCTTTTAACATTATGAGAATTCCCCTGGACCTGTAGCCTCAATAAATTCTTTCCTCCCATAACTGTGCCTGGTTTGGAGATTCATCCCAGCAGTGTGTGACCTGAATATGACACACACACACACACACACACACACACACACACACACACACACACACACCCCAAGATGGGAAAAAAGGAGTGTACCTCCTTTTGTCAGTAAGTGTGGCTGATCATATTCATCACAGTCATACCTGTTTCTTGGTACCAATTTTCTGTTGCAGTTACCTCCTCATTGGTAGGACAGGCACTTGAAGCAGCTTATAGATGGAGAGGGTTTATTTCAAGCTTACAGATTTCAGGGGAAGCTTCTGCATAGGAAGCTGGCCCACTCCATCATGCAGTTTTTGGTCTCTTGGAATGTGTTTGCAGGATGAATATTGAAGAATTTGGCACTTTGGACTAGAGAAGCATTATAGTGGTGTAACCAAAGCTTGATGGTTTATTCAGGTGAGAGAATGAAAATGCTAAATGCAGAGTTAATTGTGGACTCTGAAAGCTTGGCTTACGACATGTCAAAAGGGAAGGAGAGAACTTTGTTGGAACTGTGCTACTGGTGGAAAGCATGGTTATATTCTTCTACTCATTCACTGAGAATTTGAGCATGGTTGAATTTAAAAGTAATAGACTGGTGTGTTTGGCACAAGGTATAAAACAGAAAGGTATGAATGCTACACAGTTTATCTGAGAAAAAATTCAAGCAAGTTTGAAGTTTTAACACAGAGCCTGATTTTAGCTACAATTGTTGAGGAGGTTACCAAAGGTGGGCCAACTGCTTTGCATTGGGAAAATGGAAAAGAGATGCCCTGAGGGTGAGCCATGGAAGTCTCAAGCTAATAAAAAGGCAAGATTCTTTTGAAAGGATGTGGCTTGAAGAACACTGGTGAAGGAGTATCATGGCTCTTCAAGGTCAAGCTGTATTTCTATCCTGGATTTACAAATTTGACTATGTCACCTGCCTGGTACTGGTTTTAGAGGCATGAAAAATGCAGCCAAGAGGTTCACAAAGTGCACATGGTTCCAGGAGCTACTGAGATACCGCAATGCAAGCAAAGTTGAAATCTGTGTATGGAGGCCCAGGAAGGCTATTGTGTGGGGCTATGAAGATGAACCATGATTTGCAATGTAGACACGAGGATGTTTGGATATAACAGGACGATGGAATAGCTTCCATGGAAAACTGCTGTCTCAGGATGGAGTTTTCCCAGGGCCTTGAGCAGCCAAGCAGGGGGAGCAAAAGTTTACTAGTAAACATATGTTGAACAAAACTAACCATAAATAATTTTAATGTGTTATATCACAAACACACATTGCCTGACCTGCCATCTTGAAAATGCATTGTCATTAACAAAATCCTGGCTGAATTGATTCACTTCCATTAAACTCTATTAGTAACAACCAATGACAAAAACCCACTTATTTTCAGTTATTATTTTTGTTCATATTCCATTAGACTATGAGATTTTGAAGTACCAATGAAGTAAAATATCCTAAACTTCAATGTTTACATGGTAGTTTTAAAAATCAAAATGAGGCTTAGTGTGGTGGTGCCTTTAATCCCAGCACTCAGGAGGCAGAGGTAGGAGGATCACTGTTGAGTTCAAGGCCAGCTTAGGACTACAGAGTGAGTTCCAGATCAATCTGAGCTACAATTATACCCTATCATAAAAAACAAACAAAAAAAAAATAAAAGTAATTTTAAAATGCTCTACACTATAGTGATAATATAGAACTTTATCATCTTTGAGTGAATTTCTTCATATTAGGCTATTTGTATAACTTGCAATGGAAAACTTGGCAAGATGAAATTAGTACTATTAAGACAAGAGTAGAATTAATGGTAATATTTTGCTCATAGTGCCAACCAGGGCAATTATAGAGCATTATGTTTGTTTTTCAGTCACAAAGTTTTCTTCCTCAATTTCTGAGCATCATAAATGTAATTAACTATAATATTTCCATTTGCATGCATGTCTTAACCTTGACCTCCCTATCATGTACTTCTTCTCACAGGCCTAACATTATTAGCTCATTTCTATTACCTTCTGGCATTTCTCATTGCTTTTCTTTTAGATAATGTATACCACTTGAACGTGTGGCTCATTGTTCTCTACTGTGTATGAACAAATCTAGTTCTCCACTCTGATATGATGAGCTCTGAGGTTGACATCGTCTAAAGATGGGTAAATGAAAAAGAAATGTGTTGCAACCTTGAAGTGCTTCTGACTTGTTCCGTCATAAAAGGAACCTTACACTATTTTCAATGTGCACTTCAAACAATCTGCTTTATTTTCATATCACTTATCACATTATACACTGCATCATAATTATTTCTGTAAATACTTATGTGGTTTTAGAGACATGTAAACAAAGACAAGAGCTATTCCTTTCTTGTTTTGCAAGATTACTCTTCCAACTTAATTTGCACACCAGTCACCTGGGGATCTTGTTAGAATGTAAACTCTGTTCAGCAGTTATGGGATGTAACCCGCAACATTGCAATTTTGACCAAATGGAAGGTCCTTCTGATGCTGCTGATCTGTGAGTCACAATGAGTAGCACCAACTAAAGCAATTGAACCACTACTGAACTTCAGGTTTCATTGATAGAAATGCTTAGGGAAAGTTGTAGAAGGCTGACATAGATATCCATAATGTACCATATACAGCTGATAATTTTTTTTGTTGTTTTTCAGGTAGGGTCTCCTTCTAGCCCAGGCTGGCCTGGAATTCATTATGTAGTCTCCATCTTCCTTCTCCTTATCTTCTACCAGCTATCTATCCAAAGAGCTTAGCAATTCTCAGAGTATAACTGTTTGTCAGAATATTACTGTTGTCAATGATAGCATCCCTACATCTTCCCTGCTTGAGAGCTGGAACTTGGTCTAATCTGTTGCTGATAACCAATGTCTAGAGCATGGACAGAAAACTCATAAAACAACACTGATCAGCTACCACTCCCAGGGATTCAAAGACAGTAAATATTATCAGGATGTTTAGACACTTGTCACTCTAAGGCCAATAGGAATAAAGACAATTGCATGTGGGGTCAGGGAAAACAGAAATGGATCAAAGATAATGCTGAGGTTTTTGGCCTAAGAAACTGATTTTTACTTAGATGAATAGAAAGCCATCAGAGGGAAAACACAGGAGAAGTACGCGACCACACTGAGGTTGGTGTTATTCATAAAGAAGCCTGCTCTTGAGTAAAGAAGGTCTTTTCTGTCATCCTCTCTTCCTGCTACCCTTCATTGGCCTTCTCTTCCCCATACCCACACCCCGTCTCTTCCCAAGTCCTTCTTTCACCTTCTGATCATCTTAAACTTGAGCTTGCTGGATCAGTTTTTCTCCTGGAGGGTTAATATTCTTTTTTCCTCCATTCTATAAAATAGCTTCTCTGTCTTCTTTCATTTCAGTGATCTCAGACATAATTCACAACCCTGTTCCCAAATCCCTACTCCCTGCTCCCCAGGTCATTTCCTTTCTGTGTCCCTTACTGCCAAACCCAGCCAGAGACCCCTGCAATCAGATCAGGCACACTTACATTCTGTAAAGGTGAGAACAACCTGCAACAACCTTACCACTGTGTATCACTGTGTATATAGTTAAACCTTTTAAGTTAAGTTTTCATTACAAAAACAGAATCTCTTGCTAAATATGAGTTGAGAGCTGTAGTGTTTCAAAAATTATTCATTCCCACTAAGTAAACCCTGGAAGCACCTTTCACAAACAAATCAAAGATTTAACTATACCCCTGGAGGAAAATTGAACTCTGCGGTATGTGTTGTGATAATCCATAAAAATCAGCTACTCTGAAATAGCTTATGATAATGAAAATGATATTCAATACTCCTTCCTCCATTTCTAAAACTACTTCACTTATACACATTTTGTGACTGTGATCAAGAAACACGCAAAGTAATCTAAAGTTTGATATTTACATTTAAATCCTAAAGTACCACATTAGAATAACAGCAATTTTGATTATGCTTTATAAATGAACAGGGTTTACTGCTGCTAACTCTACAAAGAAGAAAAGATAGTTTGATATCAGCATTAACTTACAAATGATACTGTGCTACATGCCACGGTCAGAATATGGTCCAAAATCGAAGAGAACACCACTTAAAAAGCAGAGTGACCTGCAAGCTATACATTTTCTACAATACAAATCTCAAAAGAATTTCTATTAAAAAGAGGCATAAAATAAATTTAACTAGCTTCAAATGTTAAGCATATCTGTGAAAATCAGGCTAATACATAACAAAAAAAACACAGAAATACTTCATTTCTGCCCTACTTTCTGTATCAATTCTAAGTGAATTGAACTATTCAAAGCTACTTTAGAAAAGTTGCTCCTCTCCAATTGAAAAGAAATGGGTACCAACATTCATACGGTTCTATTGTACACTAGAGCACATCTTATCTGGGGCTGGCTATATAATTTGATTGGAACTTAGCTTGTTCATGAATGAGAAGAAAAGTTAATAAGGCAATTATCCATGCACCACCTGAATCGAACAAGAATCTGAGACTTCACCAATGTGGATCATTTCTAAACTAGATCAAACAATCACTTTCCCATTAAATCCTATTTCTGTCATCTCACAACCTCATAGACAAACTGATTTTTTTTGGTTAAATGGAGTGTTCTTAGCAACATAAAGCACATCACTGACTTCAAATGGGCGAGTTTATCACTTCCCAGCTTGTCTTCACGCACATTTTCCACCTTGCACACACCATGTGGAAAACAGTAAGCACTGAAACCCCAAGTGAGAGTTAGGTGTGGTGACTCATGCCTGAAGTCCTGACCCTGGAGGCTGAGGCAAGAGAAATGTCATCAGTTTGAGGCCAGCCTTGGCTACTGTGTGAGAGTCTCTCTCTCTCTCTCTCTCTCTCTCTCTCTCTCTCTCTCTCTCTCTCTCTCTCTCTCTCTCTCTCTCTCTCTCTCCCTCTCTCTCTCTCTCACACACACACATCAAACAGTTATAAGATAGACATGGAGATTAATGAAGTAAATGGACGGCTAAAAACTAAAAAGATAGGATTAGAGTATAAAAAATAAAAAGTAGTTGCAAATATTAAGCAATGTCTATCTGCTCCACTATTTGGACTGAAGACACTCTTGACTTGAGCAAATCAATAAAGAGATAAATAAATAGATGATAGATAGATAGATAGATAGATAGATAGATAGATAGATAGATAGATGATAGATAGATAAAAGCTCTAAGATGTCCATACACCTTGCCATATTTATGTCAGAATCCCTAGCCCATGCGATGTGACCAGAGAACTCTGTTGGATTGTGAAACTCTGCCCATTGTACAAAAACGGTAATGGCACGTGGCTCAACTTAAGATAAATACTTTAATATCATACAAGTTACCTGCTTAATTATTGCTCAGCTCTTCTCCTTCCAGTCATGACTTAAATAAGTATGGTGGAAAATGGGTATTTGGAAAGTTCATTCTTATAATTTAGAGATTATAAGACTGCTTGAGTTCACACTCCTAGCTACTGAGGAACAGAGAAGTAGATTTCCCTTCCCTTCGTGCTCATAACACCCTATGGTGGTGAATGGACAGTAGTGAGGGGCATAGGAAGAACTTGCTCTTACAGTCTCAAGGAAAACCTCCCAGAATAGAGCTCACTTCCTCCTCATCTATCAGAGAGCAATGAAGTGGAAAAAAAACTGAGTCAGCAGAAAGGATGACAGTTCCCTCAAGTTCCATGAGATGGCTGCAGATTTTAGAATAAAGCTCCAGTTTGCCAAATTCAAGATCCTCTGCTAGTGATTAGCTGATATGATTGACAACGCGGGAGGCTCTGCAGCAACTCCTGCTTCAGAATCAGACAGGGGAGCCAGCGCAGAGGGCTCCACAGGCAGAATCAAACGCCTCAGAAAACTCCCTTCCTACCTGGAAGCTTAAGGTTTGAAGTCCATGGTGGCATCACTAGTGAATGTAATGAGATCAACCATGGATCTCATGGACGGTGAAAGATAAGGAGCAGAGTAAGTATATGATCGACCCAAATTCATCTCATAAGTAGATAAGAATCAATTAGATTGGCTGCTGGTGTAAGCATTCTCAAAGATGACTAGACAAGAGACTGCATCTGAGTGTCCTACAACATTTCTCCCACAGATTTGATGGAAAGCCTGTTCAAAGGCAGGTTGCCTTCAACAAGTGGTGGGTTCGGAAGTAATTTGGGCTGTCAATTTAGAGAAAAATCTTTTGACCCCACCATCCTGAGTTATTAAGGTTAAATTTTTGCATTAAACACTGTCACCAACCACAAAAGCCTGTGAAATTCGCTAAAATAGATTTTACTGGTTTTTGTTCCAAGGGAGAAAAAAACAAAATGTTGGGTGGTTGTTGGGATGCTGCAGCATTAATAACTATGGTATGTTTTTTATTTTGTTTGTGATTGTGTGCATGTGTGTGTGTGTGTGTAATATGTGTTTATATGTGGGGAATATGTGCCCTTGGAGCACACCAGATGATCCCCTACTGCAAGGATCGATTGCAGCCCAGGTGGCTTGCCTGCAGTGGCCCAAGTGGAACTTGGTGTGTCCTGCTCCATCACTATTGGGTATCTGCTCCTCTAAGGAACAGAGGTTACAGGCACGTAGGGCAAGGCCAAGCTGACATACCTGGGGTCTGCAGATTACAACTCATGCAATCTCAGGACCCCACAGGCCCTCATTCTTACACAGTAAGGGCATCTAACCACTGAGAAATCTCTCCAGCCCACAGTTCTATGATTTCAAGTGGTTACAAAGAAACTTTTCAAAAACCATCCACAATAATCCCAATAATATTTAAACCTAGCTCTGTATGGCAAATACATCATTAACTTCCTTTCAGAGTTGGATAACTAAATTCTTTCTCTTAAGAACAGAGGTGAGAGGCCTCAGAAGTCAGCCTTTTCTAGCATTTTTGCCAATGCTAAATTGTAATTAGTATGTTGTTGAGTTTTTTTATATATTTATTGTGCATAATGATTTACATTATTTGGTGTGCAAACAATGAGTTGTTATCCCCAATTCCCCAATGGCTCCCCCATCCCCAATCAGCTGGATATTGTCCTCCATGAATCGTCTGGATCGGTCATTGTGGCAGGGGACCATGGATAGCCTAGTACTCACCCGGTCCTCCTGGCCCAAGTGTGTTGTTACTGAAGGGTGCCATGCCTCTGGATAGTCTCCCCCACCACGGCTCTCACAATCTTTCTGCCCCTTCTTCTGCTCAGTTCCCTGAGTCATGGTGGATGAGTTATTAAGGCTGCTTTAATGTTGTGAGCTTAGGGGTCTTTGTGTCAAAAATAGTTGATTTCTGCCATCCTGGCTTATCCTGTGTTGATTGGATGGCTGTGGCTGTGGGTCCCTTGTTCATCCTGTCATTTTCTATTTTTTAATCATTTCATTGATTTCCAATTCATTAATCTCAGCTCTGATTTTAATTATTTCCTTTCATCTTGAGCTCCTCGGGTTAGCTTTTTCCATCTGTTCCAATAATCTTAGGTGGGTGGTTAGATGATTGATTTGAGACCTCTCTGTCTTTGATATGAAGGCATTTAGTGCAATAAACTCCCCCCTTAGGACTGCCTTCATTGTGTCCCACAAGTTCTGATGTGTTATCACCATCATTTACTAGTAGTAAATTTTTAATTTCCTGTTTTATTTCTTGGATGACCCAATCATTTTTTAGGAGCAAATTGTTCAGGCACCAGTACTTTGTGCATTTTCTGGATCCTGTTCCATTGTTAATTTCTACCTTTAATGCATTATGGTCTGATATGATGCAAGGAACTACATCAGTTTTCCTGAATTTGTTTAGGGATGATTTATGACCTAGGATATGATCAATTTTAGAAAAAGTCCCATGTGCTGCTGAAAAGAATGTATATTCTGTGTCTTTGGGGTGGAATGTTCTGTAAATATCTTTTAACCCCAGCTGGTCAATGATGTTATTGAGCTCCATTATGTCCCTGCTGATGTTCTGTTTGCTTGATCTGTCTAGAGATGATAGAGGTGTATTAAAGTCTCCTACTATGATGGAATTAGAGTCTATTTCTGCTTTATTTTTGAGTAGGGTTTCCTTTATGAACTGTGTTGCACCCAAATTTGGTGTGTATATGTTAATGATGGTGATATCTTCCTGTTGGATCATTCCTTTGATGAGTAAGAAGTGACCATCATTATCCTTTTTAATTGATTTTGGTGTAAAGTCTATTTTGTCAGAGATTAATGTAGCCACACCCACTTGCTTTTTACTGCCACATTCCTGATAAACTGTTTTCCATCCTTTTACTCTAAGAAGATTGCTGTCTTTAGAGGTAAAGTGCATTTCCTGAAGGCAGCAGATGGAACAGTCCATTTTTCTGTTCCCCCCTGCAAGTCTGTGTCTTTTTATAGGGGAGTTAAGTCCATTTATATTCAGAAATATGACTGTGAGGTTTGCTCTATGCCCTGCTATGTTGAAGGGTTAATGGAGGTTGGTGTCTGTGCTACTGTTATTAGCACACTGACTGTGATTGTCATGTCTGATCTCTGGTACTCTTCTGAGGTAGATTTCTTGTTTCTTCTGTGTGGGATATATCCTGTAGAATCTTGTAATTTTGGCTTTGTGTTCAAATAGTCGTAGAGCTGGTTTACTTCATGGAACACTTTTAGTTCCATCTATTATGAGGGATAGCTTTGCTGGGTACAGTAGTCTAGGTTGAAAGCCATACTTCTTTAAGCCCTGTAAAGCATTATTCCAAGCCCTTCTGGCTTTCATGGTTTCTAATGAGAAGTCTGAGGTAAGTCTGATGGATTTTCCTTTGTAAGTTATGGTTTACTTTTCTCTTGCAGCTTTGAGTATTTTCTCTTTGCTTTCTATGTTAGGCATATTAATTAAAATGTGTCTTGGAGAATTTCTCTTCATGTCCTTTCTCTTTGGAGTCCTCTGGTCCCCTTGAATGTTGAGTGGGCTTTCTCTTGTTAGATAGGGGAAATTTTCTTGAATAATTCTGTTGAAAATATTTCCTATGTCCTTAGCCTGGGCTTCTCCCTCTGGGATCCCCATGATTCTAATATTTGGCCTCTTTATGGTATCCCATACATCCCTCAAATTTTGCTCACTTGATTTCTTGAATTTATTGAAACCTATGTCATCCTTATTAATTCCTTATGTCTTGTCCTCAACGTCTGAGAGTCTGTCCTCCAGATTGTCAACTCTGGGACTGATTGATTCAAGGGAGGTTTTTAACAGCTCTATTTCATTTTTGGTTTCTGTTATAATTTTCTTTATAGTCTCCAAGTCTTTGGTGAGATACAATTTCTAGTCAATTTTTGTTTTTGCTAGGGATTCCTGAAAATCATTTTTAAGTTTTCTTAAGTCCTCATCAAATTTAATCAATTGATTGTCTATCTCCTTCCATAGTTGGTTCACCTTCAATTCACTTAATGTGTTTCTGAATTCATTCATATTTCTCTCCATTAAATTCAGTCTGGAGTCTATGCTTGTTTTGGTGAGCTTCATCTCATTCATGTCTTTTTTCATAGTTTCCATATCAGCCATTAACTGCTTCATGTTTGCATTGCAGTTGTGGTCAGTGGCCATATTATTCTCTCTTTCGGATTGTATATTTGTTGTCTCCACTTCCTTGCCACTTTCCTGTTCCATAATGGGACTAGGGGCCCTGAGTTGGGGAGTTCCTTCTTTGATTTCTGTGGGGTTTTTTCATTGGTTTCTGCCCATGTCCAGGTAGGGGAGTGGGACTCAGGCACCCTGGGGAGTGCTATTCAGCCCGTTTTGCTGTGTCCTCCCGTCAGTGGCACATGGTACCTGGTGCCCGCCAAAGCCACCTGTGCCCTACTGACAGTGGGTAGTCCCTGCCTGAACTGGCCTCTGCCCTCCCAGCAGTGGCAGCAGTTCTCAGGTATCTGCCAGAGGCCTGGCCCCGCCCACAGCTGTGGTCCTGAGTGGGCTTCCAGAAATGAGCTAGGTCAGTTTGCCCTAGAAGCCTCTGCTGTGTGTGTGTGGGGGGGGGGAGTCGCAGAGAGAAGTGTGCCCAAGGATCAGGTGCTGGAGGGAGGGGGCCCCCGGGAGGGAGAAGTGCTCAGCCAGCAAGTGTTCGATAAGCGCCTGTGAGGAGACAATGGTGATGGTGGGAGCTTAGGGTGGGGAGTTCCTCTACAGAGCAGAAAGCTGCTGTGGGACCCTGTCTGGGCTGTTGCAGGAGCTGGGGAGAGGGTGGGCTTGGGTTCAGGGCCAGCTGGGGTCTGGGGTTTGGATCCCAGCTGGAAAAACAAACCTTTATGGACAGAGTCATCCACCATCATGTTCCGCCTCATGTTGTTGAGTTTTAAAAGTCAAATAAAGAAATTAAGTGTATCAGAGCATTTACAGTGGTGATTCTTCACTCCAGCAATCATGGGACTCATAAAATTTAGGCTTTGCAAGAATAAGCAGATTTGTTTAGTTTATTTTTAAACTTATAGGCATCAACAAATAACATAGTTTCCAAATATTTTATTTGATTTTTTTAAAATCTGGCTGGGAATTTGCTTAAAACATTCACAAGTTTCTACTGCATTGGTTGCTCGATAAGCTTTTATGTATGGATACATTATGCCCACTTTTAAAGTGAGTTTTCAGCTTTATAGTTTATGATTATATGCCTAAATATAAAAACTGTACTCATGACTGGAGAGGCGATTTTTCAAAGTTTTAGAGAGCCTCAAACTAATGTTCACCACCAGCAGCAAAACAAAGGAAAATCCCCAAAACAAATATCACATGGTATGTTTTTAAGCTGCCATGTGTTTTAAAGATTATCAGTTTAGACAAAAAAAAAAAAAAAAAAAAAAACACCCACCCAGTCATAATAGCAAATACACAAAGACAGGCACTTTGTGGCATCTTCCTGTTCATCAACACCCCATTCAGACAACAGAGATGCTGACTGGTGTGATCTGGAGCAGGCCTGGGATTCCATGTACCAAGCATCTTCTCTGGGGTCATGCTTCTACTGCTAATACAAGTGTCAAACTCTGAGCAGCAAAGGTTTACAGAACACAGTGTTCTACACAACTCATGGTTTCACCACTCTATGATGGAGGTGCATTGGCACCTATCACATATGGAAACTCAGGAAGAAAAACTTCATAGAACTTGTAAGGGGTCAAAACAAGGTGTGAGCCATAATTTCCTTGAACCCACCTGTCATCTCACAAGAAAATATCTTACTATTGTGAGGAGCTAGTGCTATTTACCACCAAACTTCTAATTTAGGACTGAGTCAGTTACTTTCTCATTATAGGACAAAATTCCCCAGCAGAGGCAGTTTAAGAAAGAAAGAGCTTATTTTCAGTTTACAACTTTGAGGGCCAGTGTCCACCAGGGTGGGGAAACAGGACAGGAGCAGACAGCAGGCCTCACATCTCCACATCAGCAGACAGAAATGACAGAGGGAATCTTTCGTGGGGCTGGCAAGCACTGGAGGCCCATCCCCAGTGACAGGCTTCCCCTAACAAGGTTCCACCTCCCAAAGGCACCACTACCTTCCTAAACAGCGCCACCTACTTGGGATCAAGTATTGAAACACATGAGTCTATGGGGGACATTTTACCTTCAAACCACCACAGTGATGAATTCATTCAAATCAACAATAGGGCAGGTTAACAATCTATGAATGTGGTGGGATTAGAGAATTCTACATATTGTCACCATCTCTGTAGGTGACTCTGGGGAAGCACTGACGCTATTCTTTTGTTAATGCTGTCTGAAGAGGAAACCCACTGCAATAAACCCTGCCTGCATTCCACTTGCTATTGAAAGTGGCATGAATAAGGTATGGTTGAACAAGCATGTGGACTGCGGGAAAAGATTTCATCTTTTTTTAAAACACTTAGATGTTTATTTAGCATTTTTCTATTGGACTAACACACACAAAATGTAATTTTTAATTAATTCTTTGACTTGACCTATAGTCATTCTGTCATGCTCCCTTACCTGAAGAAGGGTTGTAATCTAAGACATATTGACAAACCCCACAACTCAGGTGGAAAGCCATTCCAATGGAAAATCTCCCTAGCAGGTCAGGACATTGGGATGCATCACTCATTGGTGCGGTTCTTTCCTGTCCTCCCTGATGATTTTTGGAAGGCAGACCCATGTCATCAGTGAAAAGAGGACCAATGAGTACGAGTTCCAAGGCCATTATCTTGTTTTTGCATTTTACTTAGCAGCAGGCTTCACTTGTCATGGCCATCTTGCAGGCAGAGTTTCACCTGGACACAATCATTTTAAAGGACTTCTACACTGGTTCACTTGTGATACATGCATGAGTAGCATTTATGAAACACAAAACAAGTCTTAAGAAAGTAACTCACAGAATCCAGCACCATGCATTTTCTCCAACTAGAAAGTCCACACAGCCTAAACTGCAATTCTACTGGTGGCCAGAGGTCCTTCCCCTATCTTGGCACTCCTTTCAGCAGCAACTGAATGGATCGTTTTCAGAGAACAGATTCAGCACTGGACACCTTGCCTCCAGCAACAAGCTAGAGCCAATTGTGCGAGCCATGTTTGGGAGAGATACAGTAGAGCCAGAGCTTCTACCCTGTCTTCTTCTCACCAGGAAAAGTTATGGCATATTCCTACAGTTCGTCTTTCCTTGCCTCCCTCCAAACATCCACTCTAAGATGTGAGAGCAGGTGCCAGGCTAGGGAGATAATTCAGCAGATAAGAGAGCACTTTTCTGCACAAACATAGAGACCTGAGTTCTGTCCTAGCACCCACCAGGCCACCCACACCTGTAACCCCAATACTGAGGGGAACACGGGCAAGAGGATCGCTTGAGCTTGCTGGTCAGTCAGTCTGACTGAAAAGGACAATTTCAGGTTCAGTGAGAGACTGTCTCAGAAAAATAAGGCAGAAGATTGATAGATGAAGATTCTTGATAGCCTACTCTGGCCTCGACATGCATATACACTGCTTATGCATATCAGAACATACATGTGCATACACTACACACACACACACACACACACACACACACACACACACAGATCCATGTTCATGCTGGGCTGGGTGGTATACCTTTAGTCCCATTTCTCAGAAGGCAGAAAAAAAAAATCTTGAGTTTAAGGCTACTCTGGCCTAAATAGTAAGACCTTATCTCAAATTAAAAAAAAAAATCTATGCACACAAAACACAAGATGAATTTATCATGCAGAAGTTCAACATACTTAATTTCAGGAATTTTTTATTCAAAAGACATAAAGGATAAAGCCCCCCAAAACATGAACTTTTTAAAGAAAAACTATAGAATTATGGACTATTATTCTGTAATCAAGAAAACCTGGCTGCCAAAAATAAAATATCTTTCACTATACCACAATATGGGGATATTTCAGGAAGTTATATCTTTTAAAGGTTCATGATTCCAAATTTACTTGATGGGCACAATGTAGCACATACTGAGTCTACAATGCATGAGAAGACAAGAAATGCCATAGAACCATGCTACTAAGGTAAGGCTCCTGGACCAGCTGCACCCAAGCACTTAGCAATGCAGACATGAGGTTCTCACTTTAGACCTACTGAATCATACTTGCCACATTAACAAGATCACAGGTGACTCATGGGCATTTTCAAGTTTGAGAAATTGTGAGTTAGCAGTTATATAGTCAGGCCCTCTATAAATAGGTGATAATTTAATATTCATGGCAACACTATAAGTTAGATATTATCGCTTTCATCATTGCCATTTTATGGCTAAGGAGACAAGACAAAGTAATAACTGCAAAGGTATGAAAAATAAGAGGAGACAGATGCTGACCCAAATCCTTCACACATTCAAATCCAAACTGTCTTCCTCCACTGTCCCACAGGCTATGACCAGCAGTGTGAAAGGTTAGAGTACTTCCCTGTGAAGTTTCATGTTCTCAGCTGACTTGTAGAGGCATCTATGTCTCAGGAGAAGATGTAACCGTCGCTGCTTAAAGTGTTTATTATACCAATCTAGAGTTGCAAACAAACAGTAGAAAAGCAAAGAGACCTCAATCTACAAGAAGAAATAGATAAATAAATATGTGAGTAAATAAAACAACTTTATTGCTTTAAATCTCTGGAATTTGAAGAGGACAAGTACAAATGAAACAGTCATGTTCTAAACAGAAATTTACATTTATAAGTTTTCTCTTAAAAACATGTAAAGGCTGTCATCATCCAATTTTCTCCCTGCTGGTTTTAGTCTGCCCAAGATTGTGAAAGGACTCCTTATGGAACCAGGCATAGCAGCTCACATATGTAATCTCAGCAATTAGGAGGCTCAGGTAGGAAAATCACCCTGAGTTTTTTTTTTTCAATTTTATTTTATTTATTTATTTATTTATTTATTTATTTATTATTGTCCATAATCAGTTACATTATTTAGTGGGCAAACAATGAGTTGTTATCCCCAATTCGCTGATGCTCTCCTCCCCCATCCCCAACCAGCTGGATATCCTCCTCCGTGGGTCATCTGGATCAGTCCTTGTGACAAGGGACCATGGATAGCCTAATATTCAGCCAGGTTCTCCTGGCCCTAGTATGTTGTTACTGAGGGGTGCCATACCTCTGGATAGTCTCCTCCACCATGGCTCTCACAATCTTTCCGCCCCCTCTTCTGCACAGTTCCCTGAGTCGTGGTGGATGAGTGTTAAGGCTGCTTTATTGTTGTGAGCTTAGGGGTCTTTGTGTCAAAAATCATTGGTTTCTGTCTCACTGGCTTTTCCTTTGTTGATTGAATGGCTGTGGCTGTGGGTCCCATTATTCATCCCATCATTCTCTGTGGGGTTCCATATGGATCCTCCATGATATGACTGTGGTGGCTCCTCTCTTGCCAGGATCCTGAGTTTTTGAGGCCAGCCTAGGTTATAGTGTGAGAGATCTCATTTCAGACGGCCCAAAACCAAAACCACAACACTCATGTTAAAACTTTAGGTCTGAAATTCAGCTCACTAGTATAGATTTTAAAATATGATCACCCAAAGCACAGTTACCGAAATCCAATGTAATTTCGGGTTTGAATTTTAGTGATTCTTCTCACTGTACACACAATCTTAAGAAACTCAGGTGGTTTTACTCAAAGTTCAGAGAAGAACATTCTCTATGTTTGCCATTTACTAACATAATACGGCATCAGACCATGTCAATGTAGTCAGAACTCAATTAGCAGAGTTGATCATTAAAATCTCTGTGGCAGATCAATAAGAGTAGGTCACTAAGAGAGATACTGGAGTTTTTTCCAGGGTCCAAGAAAGCTGTTCATGGATGTTTTCATATTTGGAAATAAAAGCATATGCATTTAAAAAACAAAGTGCTGGCTCCAAAGGAAAGTTCAAAAGGGACAGAAAGTACCCTAAATTCCTTTAATTTAGAGTGAAAAGTTTCTCAGAGTATGGATCTCAGCAGCATCGCCTTCCCTGGGGGACTTCCTTGGGGAAGCAAAGCATTGCCCAAGCCCCTCCCCCACACCTACTAAAGCAAAAGTCTGTGGGTGGGTCTTCTGATCCTGCTCGTCCACCTGATTCTGATGAAATTTGAGATTCACTAGGGTAAATAAAAAGTAGCTCTGGACAAGGGCCATCTCTGAAAACAAATATATTTCCACTCAATCTCTGCAAGTCCCTTTCCAGAGCAGACTCCTTAGGCTTTTGTACTTTTCTTCGGATTCCCTGCATCACCCTCTGTTCTTTCTTAAACTAGCTGTTTATTGTGTGCTTACTTGTGATGGCACAGTATTAAGAATACAAATCCGAGACACAAAGCAGAATTTCAGATTTCATTTTTTAAATGAACACACAGGGCAAAATTAGAAATATATCTGGCAGTTGAAGTGTTATCAAACTTTTAATTAATGGTATGGGACATTAAACCACCCAGTTATTTCTATAACATCAACCATAGCAATTCAACTCAGATGTTTCAGGAAGCTAGAGTTAAACCACCCTAAAACTCTGTAAACTCTATTTTTCCATAGCTAAAACCCCGCTGATGGCACTGAACCTAAAGAATGTTTCAGTGAATGGTCATTCAGCCCTCAAAAACTCTTGAAGGTCATCCTACCAAGTTTCCCACAGAAATAAAAAATAGCTATTGCCTGAAATAAAACCTCAGTTTCAATTTATTACCATTTCCAGGTGTTCATTCTGTCCAATTAGATTAATTTTATATATAATCAAATCAGTGATTCAAATAACCAATGTAGATCTCTGAAATCTCTCCAAAAAGTATATTAAGTAGCTCAAAGGGAAATCTCCCAAATAAGCCTGGTTACAGCCTAACTTGATTTACTGTTTCTTTTCTATTCCTTCATGAAATCTCTAGTACAAGGGGAGAAATTGACACATCATAGTAAATAAAATGAGAATATATGGCTGTGCAAACAGAGAGCAAAATCATTCTTGTTTTCATCAAGGGTATGTTATTATTCCAGTGGCTTATAAAATATTCAATAACAGCATTTTAAATTAAATTGTTGGCATGTGTAACAATTTTTACCTAACACATCATACATTATAAAAGAATTTACATACATTAAAATCAAAATATTCCCAAATTCACTACTGATGACAAGGTTACCAAATCTTGAATCCCGATCCTAACTGGTATCTGACTAGTGTCCGCCCTATCTTCACTGAATGCTGAGCAAGAGGAAATGAACTAAGTGCTTGGATATGAGCCTTAATAATTCTCAGTGTTGGGCCATAAATCTCCTGACAGGAAAATATTCAATTCAAACACCACTTCTCAAAGAATTCTTAGCATTATTTTCTTCAGATTATTTGCTACATGCACCAACTCTGTTCTCAGTCAGTGTGAATATAATTGAGTCAGAAACACAGACTGGAGCTGATGACCTATCCCTACAGCTCCATTGCTTTCTGCACAATTGTCTTCTTGGTCTATTTCTCATGCAATTATCACTCACTAATATTGGATATTTGCTTAAAATACATCGGTAACAAAAGAAACTGAGATGGTGAAGAAATATTTTCTTTGTTAAACTGAACTGAGTTACCAGCAAGGCCTTCAAGAACAGGACAAAGAAATTGGAAACTCCATATTCAAGAAAACACGTGCCTGACATCTTACATTCCCAATCTCCGGGAGTTATAGGAAAACAGATCTGGAAAGGTTTTAGTGGCTATGGAAACGAAAGCAGATGGACCTTTTAGAGCACAAATCAACTTTTCTCCTAGAAATAAACACTCAAAAGTCCCTAATCAAGCCATTAAACTGTTAGCAAATTGCATTTCTTGAACCCTTTAAAGGCGACTACTTTCATCTTCCAAGAGAAGATTGTCATAGTGCATGATACAAAGATTTCTTCCCGTGATTACTGTTTAGAAGCTAAAAATAGCCATCCGAGAAAACTGAGATCAAGAAGCTTCCTGCCACCCACCTGACCTGCCTCACCAGTGCGCTCACTATCAGTCTAGGCCATTCAGTGCTGTGAAGAGACCACACAGAGGACTCAGCACAGTTCATATCTCAAACAATAGGGTGTGTACCATATGAGAAATCCCTGAATGTCAGCTTACTAAAGGCCTCTTTAGTTAACTTTAGAAAATCTCACCATTGGGGAGATGGTTCATAGGTTAAGGAAAGACTCTTACTTGTAAGACCTGCCCACCTGGGTCCAATTCCCCAGTATCCATGGAATGCCAGAGACATAAAGTGTCACATGCATCTGAGTACACCACCAAACACACAACATGTAAAAACAATAATTTAGAAAAACATAAAAATAAGCAAATAACAAATTTATAAAACCCTGGGAAATATTATGTAGCTGTGATCAGGGGTCATGTCTATGTATGGGATAAAAAGAATGAAACAAAGCACATAAATGGTTGAGGAGGTATTACATTCACTAGAAATGGGCACACGGTCTAGGAGGACAGGGAGGATACATGGACCCTTGGAGTCTCACACAGTGGAAGGCCATATGAGAAGGAACACACTGATGAGTGCTGGGAGAGGAAAGTGACAACCAGAGACAAGGGGCCAGAAATACGCTTTTCTACACAGCTCTCCTATCTTTGAATTTTGTATCAACATCTATTACAGAGAACCATGTTTGATAGTCCAAGGGAAGGAATGATTCTTGAGCTCTTAGTAAACACATAGCTCTGTCTGCAGTTCTTTGCATGGAGCAGCGTGCCCTGGGAGAAGTGACTACCCGGGGCCTATAACTCACCAGGAAACTCCACAGAACAAAGATCTAGCTGTAAGTTCAGGTAAACATCTTTTCCACAACTGTTCCTTGGATTGTTTCAAGTAAATTTCTCATGGAAGTACCGAGAGGGTAGTTTGGTGGCAAAAGCCCTTTTCCTTCCAAGTTAATCTCCATGAGCCAAAAAACTTTCTCTGAACAAACACCCATTCTAAGTAAAAGGCAAGAGTTGCCTATAGCAGAAACAGCAGAAAGGCAGCTTTAAAACCAGGCTGCAGCCAACCTGTTATCCTTTCTAGAACCTTCCATTCAAAAGTTCCTTGACTGCCTCAACACTGTCTCCATATTAGGAGAACAATTCCCCAAGTGTCATATAACTTCCTCTATAGCACTACAACTCAAAAGTTCTGACAAGGAAGAGACCTTTGAGGGTTTGCAAAACCGGTGGCCAAGTTTGAGCCCTGCATTTGCCAGCTGCTGTGTGTGCATAACCACTCTGTTCCTATTTCCTTTACTGTAGAATATGGACAGTTATATTACCAGCCTGATAGCATAGGCTTAGCCTCTGCAGGCTGCAATGTTTCCCGGGGACATGAGTGTTTGCAATGAAGTCAATTTGCTGAATCTCAAGTGTGTTATTGGAATAAAGCATAATGAAATGAAATTTTAAAAATGAATTATCGGACATCATGAAAGTTGATTTCTGATTTTTCCCACTCATATAATATATACACAGAGTCAGTATACATATACTAATCTCAAATTTTTTTTAAATATTTTATTTATTCATTTTCAAGCAGAGAGACACAGAGAGAGAGAAAGAGAGAGGGGGCACCAGGGCCACCACAAAGAGAGAGAGAGAGAGGGCACCAGGACCACCACCTTGTGGGCCTGGCGTATGTGGGCACTGGGGAATTGAACCAGGGGCCTTAGCCACTAGAGGCAAGTACCCTAACCACTAAGCAATCTCTCCAGCCCTAATCTCAAAATTTTCACTGGGAATCATGTTTACAAAGCTTTGTTAAAAGTCAGCTGTGAGCACAACTGTATGAAGTTAATGTAACAAAGCTGGTGCTTCAGTACTGCCTGGCACTGACATATCCTTGAAGCCTAAGTAGCCAATTCCTGTTACAATTACATTACCTACTTTTATCTCAGGCATCATCATATCCCTCCAGAATTGAGAAGTCAACAACCAAATTAATATACAATGAAGGTAAAAGAAAATTTATATTTAAGATACAGATCTTATGAAAGGTTAATGGCATGAAATATCTATAGATATAATTGTCAACAACTGATTCAATTCAGAATGTTTCCTCAAAACATAACTTGAAAAAAGAGAAAGGCAATGAATTTAGGGGGTCATCTGCCATCTAGAAAATCAATGCTGTGGGGAGTGTGTTGTCCGTGTCTGTGTGTGGAGGGGAGGGAACTATGCAAGGTCAAGAAGTCCTCAAGAAAATATCAACTTCCTTTTCCTCCCATTCGATATTTGCAAACTCATAGACTTCATGGGCTTCGTGAATGAGGCAGTAATGCTGGAGGAAACAGACCTGTCATACGAAAGGGCATTGTGGGATGCCCCCAGTTCTCAATACTGCCTGGTGCACTGTGAGAAAACCAGGCCTTCATCATGAGCACCTATCCATCATTGTGTGGAGCCTGCCTGGTGAAATTTGGAAGGTGAATCCAGCATTCCTGGTCCAGACTGTTGCTGACACACACATTTATTGCACCTGACTGACCAAACTCAACTTCGGGTCACATGCGTGGCTGCAATGTGTACACACACAGTGGAGCACTCTGTCAGGCCCTAAAGACTTTCTGGGTCCTCTTAGGCCCTTCTCCAAAGAAAGGTTTATCCCAGTGGTGTTCAGCAGTGTTTAGTTACAGAGTCTAATGTTAAATAGTGTCATATGTAAAAAAATAAAATAAAATAAAGGCATTATAGTGGGAAAAGGTGAGGAGGAAGCTAGAAAACCTTCCTAGCAATTCCAACCAAATGTTCCTTCTTTCCATGTGACAGAAATTGAAGGAGGCAAGTGACACAGTCAGTCTCTCTCTCTCTCTCTGGGCATTTGCTGAACCATGGATAGATACTGCATGTGCGTGGTCAGTGGCACTTCAAACCTGAGTTGCTGCATTGGGCCAGGGTCTGACTGAGGTCCAGAGCTCACATTTCTAGCAGGTTCCCAGATGCTCACATTGCTGCTGGCCCAGGACAGTTCTGTCCTGACACATCCCTTCAACACATTCTTTAGGATTTGTTCCTTTGCAACTTACTGGAAAGATTGAATACATTAAGGTAGCATTGCACACATCTAACTATGGAATTAATTGGATCTGAGCATGCTTTGTTTTTCAACAAGTTTTAACTTCTGATTTGGCTCCATCAAGCACAATCTCCCCCAGAACATGAGAAGACTTTGATAAAGTGTTATCACAGCAAATGTTTCTAGAAGTTCTTCAGGTTCTGTTTGCTTACAGAACAATAACTGTTCCCTGTTTGGAAATACTCCCCAAATGTTCCCTCTTATTTAAGTTGCATGAATTCACGACATACACAGCGCACATATTGTAATCTCTCACTGAATGGAGGTCTGCTCTGCTCTGGAAGACTGGAACAATGTTATTTGGGGAACAGTGAGAGTACCTTTACCATTTTTTTCCTAAGTTGCAAAATACTGCAGTAAAGTACTGCTCAACTCAGACTGAAACAATTTTCCCATCTGTCAAAATATTTTAAATAGTATCAAGCTGGTATTACTTTGTCAAAACACTTCATCAGAGACAGAATCTAAATTTAAACAAGCAGTTCCTCGAACTATGTAAGTAAGGTGAATAAACTGTCACTGACACCCTATATTTTGGGGGAAATCTGCAAGATCTCATTAAAAAGACCTTGAAGGAAATGGATGTTAAACCAAGGATAAGTATTCTTGGGGCAAAGAAAAATAAATATTGTATAAAAGGCAGAACGTTTCATTGTCGTTGAAATGACATGTCTCAGTGCATCCCAAATGCCGTAAAACATGCCCAACTCTACTATCATTCTGTTGGGTCTCAGTAAACTTGGACGTCAGCAATGCAGTGTAGGTGACTGATTCGCAGGTCTAACAAGCACACCTAGGAGCTTGTAGGTGGACACTCAGCCTCTCCTCACCAGACATCTATGTGACTGCTGAGGGTTTCCTCGAGCATCAGCCCCTCAGATTCTGCAGCTGCACTCAGATAAAATCTGCTTTCCATGACCGGCTTGATGAAGGAACACCAAGAGGATCCTGTTTTTCTGCCTCTATAATCATCCAGGAAAACTTCACAGCAGTGTCTATCTTGTCAGTTTAAATTCAGAGACAGAGTAAAAGAGAGGTGAAATAATGGTCACATTCTGGATGTATATAGATTTTTTTTACTTGTTTTGTTGTACATCAAACATAAGAAAAGTATTAGCAGAGTATTCTCTCCATGGCAGACATAACTAACATTTGTTGTTTTTTTTCTCCACAGAGTAGTCTATTGTCAATCATCTAGAGAAAATGTCAAAGCTTTCTTTTATCATCATTGAAATCTAATTCTTTGCTCAATTCAGGTCAAATATCACATTAAGGGGGAGTATGGTATATTTAGAACAAATGAATTCCTCAAAGCTTAGGTAATTACAGATAAGAACTCAAGCTTAAGTTTTTATTTTTTTCTGACAGAAATTGTTCTCTTTTTTTGTTTTTTTTCAGAAATTGTTCTTTTGTTGGCTAAACCAGCTATACAACTGTTAAAGACACAAGTTTGAAATCATGACTCTTTGCCTCTCTAATGTTTAAAATAATTCTGCACATGCTTGGTTTTGCAAATTTGACATTCCAGTTAAGTTATAAATCACATCACCAGAATGGGGCTCTTAAATTGGATAAAAAAACTTTCTCCTAGCAAATATTAGTGACTTCCCTTAAGTGTTTAGTTGGAAATTTAAACATATGCTAAAACAATTTACTTAAAATTCTATTTAAGTTAAGGAATTTATGATATTATATTGCAACATTGCTATAAGCATGCATATTTGCATGTTTCTCTTATTATCCTCCACAAAGATACAGCAGAACTTTGTGGGTCAAATACATATCAAGGACTCTGTCTCCAGATTGACTCTAACCAGTAAATCTTAGGGCAATAAAGCAATGGTGCTTTCCTAAGTCTAGTGTTTGGATAAGATTCTTGTGAGTCGGCAGAGTGAGAAAGGATGTAAAGAAAGGGTTTCCTGGTTTCATTAGAAGTAAATTGGCAACATGTTTTCTTTTATTATTTTTTTCTTTCTAAGGATTAGCTGAGAATATAGAAGAAACCAAGTTATTTTTAATGTAAATCTAATGTGATTCATATTTTTGCTTCACAACTACTTATTGATACTTAAAGAAAAAACTAATTATGTTAAGTCTTCACTAATGCTAACTAGTGTCACAACAAGCTACAGAACTCTACATTAAAAAAACGCACACAGAATACGTGTTGAATATCTTTATCTACGAGTATTCATGCAAACAGATAATGACTGAACAATCATTATGCCCCTAACATTATATTAGAGACCAGCTACCCTCTATGCCTTCTGGAAGGTTAGTTTCTGGCTCTATAATAGTCATTTTATTTTACCTTTGCTGCCACTTTACAGATGAAGAAACTGAGAATCATGGAGGTAGCCCCGCTCTGTATTTATTTTTTCTGACTTACTTGTCATGGACTGGTGTGAAACTCACTGGTAGAGTAGGAAAGAACAAAAGAGAAAAAGAAACAAAGAAAGAGCTGAGGAAGAAAAGAAGGAAGGGATAGAGGGAGGGGAAAGGGGAAGAAAGGAAGGAGGTGTAATAGACAGCTTCACATTGCTAGGATGAATATCCAACCAAACAGTTTTATGGGAGGAAGAGATTTATTTCACGCTTTCCACCAATGGCAGAAGAACCTGGCTCCCATTGATAAATATAAGCAAAGAGAGAGAGAAAAACCACCAGCAGCCATCAAGACCAAAGAGCAGCAAGCACACCCCTGAAGCCTGCAGGATCCCCAGAGCTCAAGCCTCTCTGCATAACTTTGGGCTGGACCCCAGGATATCTGCCCCCACCCCCAGTGACACCTCCTCCAACCAGGCAGCTGGAGACCCAGGTTACTAGCTTTAATAAAACACCTGAGCCTATGGGGGACATACATTCAAACTACCACAAGAGGGGACTGACTTTTATTTTTCTTCACTACCTTCCACAGTAGGCATGGTAGATGAAAACACAAAAAAACACAACTTGGAAAAGAAAAAGTTTGCAAATGTTAATCAACTAGTTAGTACTTATACAAAGCACAGATCTTGCTTTTGAGACCAATGTCTTATCCATAGAGTCCCAAACCATCCAGATGCAACCACATCAAGCATCTTAGTAATGCCTGACTCAAAAAATAAAACAGTGCACACCACTTAACACTGTCACTGGATTCCTTCTAATGCTCTCAAAAAAA
This sequence comes from Zapus hudsonius, assembly GCA_004024765.1. Classification (NCBI taxonomy): domain Eukaryota; kingdom Metazoa; phylum Chordata; class Mammalia; order Rodentia; family Dipodidae; genus Zapus; species Zapus hudsonius. The sequence continues at coordinate 42,211 of PVHP010000012.1, read as the reverse complement.
AAAAAAAAAAAAAAAAAACATAGGCCAAAAAAATTGGCCTGAGACAACAGAGTCCCATTGGAACAGTGATGAGAGAGTCATTCACTTAGCCATACCTCGCAGGTGGCAATGAAGTGCCTGAAGTCAGCAGCACTGTGCAAGACAAAGGAGACCATGAGGATTATAACCACCTGTGCACGGTCCACTTCAATGTTGTACAACTTGGCTCTTCCACTTAAACTTCCACTTAAAGAAATAAAAGACTGATGAGGAGGACTCTGTTAATACGTGGATACTTTACAAAACTACAGATATGACTTCAAAGCAGAAGTCTCTTAGCATTGAAATCAATTAAATGAGCCAATTAGTTTCTCAAATGCATATGTGCAGAATGATCAAGTTCAAAGATGTGTAAGATTCATTTGCTTAAATACTGAATTTGTGGTGGTTGGAAGAGAATAGGAAAACATGAGTATATTGAGACCTTAGCATCTGAGAACATATAATTAACAAAGATGTCCTTTGGACCATTCATTCATACTCATTATTAAAAATGCATGTCTGCTGGAGAAAGGGGAGAAAAGGCTGGCATTTCTCATTTAAAGTCATAAAACAGGTCTCATAGAAATTTGTTCTGTACACACATTTATTGCATATTTCATGTATATTCAGATACCCTAAGGAAGGATAAATCAAATGTTTTCTGTCTCCATTTCTGTATGTGAATGCCTAAATAGTAATATGAAAGAGCATTAAGTCCTTTACTATCAGTGGGCTAATAAGTGAAACCTAAATAAGTTTCTGGAATAAAATAGAGGGTTAAATCACTTTGTGCAAGGAAAAAAATATATATATATATGTTGTCTAGATTACACTTGCTATGATGATTTTCAGTCTTGTTTAAAAAGCAAGACAACTTCATACTCTTCTATAAGAGACAACTTCAATCATTTTAAATTAGTATGCCTTATTTGAGAATATACACATTCTATCTTCAAATCACTTGAACAATAATTCATTATATATATATATATATATATATATATATATATATGCCATTAAAGTATAGTTCTAATACCAATGTTGAAAAGTAAAAGAGTTCCAACTCAATCCATTAATTTAATGGAATATCCTGTTAGAAATTTCAAACAAAATGCACATAAGGTCATCAAAATATATATGCAGATCTATGAAAAGTAATAAATATTTTATTTTGAAACTCACACTATGGAAAACAGTGTTCTGAAATAGAAAAAAAACTTTACATTTCTTAACGAGTTTTTTTGGATTCATTATTTTTATTATTTATTATTTTAATATTTTTCTCATAGATGTTTTTGCAGTGTTCTCGATTTTTTTATTTTTTGTTATCTTATTATCAATAATTAGATACATTATATGAGCAAATCTTATGATGATAGTACCCCCACTTCCCTCCTCCCTGTCTGCAACCCACTGGGGGCCCTCCTCGGTGGGCAAACTGGATAAGTCCATATTGTTTTATTTTCTGCTTTTTTTTCTTAGTATATAGAGAATGTTGTATATATTATTCAAAATGTTTAAGTGACCTATACTACCTTTAACATGTTCTTTGGTTTACAGTTATGTTTCTTTAAGGTACTAAGTCAAAGACAACCAGATATTTATGAAAGTCTTTCACAAAGAGTGAAGTCAGGCTGGGCATAGTAGCCCTGCCTTTAGTCTCAGCACTTGGGAGGCAGAGGTAGGAGGGTCGCTGTGAGTTCGAGGCCAGCCTGAGACTACATAGTGAATTCCAGGTCAGCCTGGGCTAGAGCAAGACCCTACCCTGAAAAATAATAATTAAAAAAAATACAGAGTGAAGTCAGTTAGAGAGACCTTATAACTTGACATTCTTTGACAAAGTCAGTGTATCAAGAGGCAAAGGGGAAAAAGACATAAAGTTTGAGGTGATAATATCTGAGTTTGAGCTGGAGAGATGGCTCAGCTGTTAAGGTGCTTGCCTGCAAAGCCTAGGGGCCCAGGTTTGATTCTCCAGTACTTATGTAAAGTCAGATGCACAAGGTGGTTAGAGGCCCTGGCACACCCATATTATCTCATTTTCTCTCTCTCTGTTTCTCTCTCTCATCTTTCGCTCTTTTATAAATAAATAAAACACTTTTACAAATCTGAGTTTCTGAGCAAGTTACTTATCTTCCATGAGGCTTCAAGAGTTGACAAACGAGAGATTAATAAAGAAAACGTGTCAAGCGAGGCTTGAAGTCATCCAAGTTTAACATTGCTGACTAGAACATGCAGCGAGCAGTTCCCATGGAGAACGTGGTTGCCGAGGTGAGGGTGAAAAACTTGGAGATCAGTGACTGGTCCTGCAGCTCTGCCTACTACCAGGCCAGCCATACTTCATGCCAGAGGTGAGTTCGGCCTTCATTAGCTCACAAGAGCCCATTTTTCTCACTCTTTCATGTCCTGCTTTCTATTCAGTGATAACCTTTCTTTCTCAAACCTCTCAAGATGAACCATATATATATATATATATATATATATATATATATATATAATCTTTTTTTCTGTCTGTAAGGAAATCAAATCATGTCACCTCATTTCAAAGAAAAGATAAGCAAAGGCACCCGGATCAAAAAAACACCACTTATATGCAAAGAGAGTTAAAATACTAAAAAAGTACCCTTGCCAGGAGAGTGTGCTATCATTAAACACAGAACTAAACTTGAAACTGAAGTAGTAGAATAAAAAAGATAACTGGAAATGTGATAGGGTCCATTATGCGTCTTGATGAGATTGCTTGCCTCTCCGATACATTACCCAAAAGCGCTTACAAAACTGAGGGAATATATTACATTGAAATTATCAGAACATTTCTAAGTAGGTCAAATTTTGAAGCAAAAAAAGGCTTCAAATGTTATGCAGTGTTACAAAAAAAAAGTCTTAGGAGCTGTACAGCCAAGGTGCTAATCACTTTTTAAAATAAATTTTTAAGAAATCTTCCTCTTGCATAAACATTAAATGCACCACTTTAAAATGCAGAGTCACACACCTGAGGCTGTTCTTTTCGTTCACTGACATCTTCATGCAGTTTCCAGTAACAAACTGAATTTTAATTGTACAAATATCTTTATTCATTTAGAAACCCTAGAAAAGTTGCTCTCCAAAACCTTTGATGTCTAACATTATTTTGAGCCAAGCAGATTTAACCCTGTTAATGTAAATATTTTTTCTATTTTCAGAATTTTCATTACAAAATTCCAATATAATGCCTTAATCAAAAGTTTGGTCTCTCTATAGATAAATATATAATAGCAAGTTTACTATTTGCTTTTCTGACTATTTGTATGAAATACTGAAAATTACCAATCATAAGATATAACAAAGAATGGCCTATGTGGTTGTATGGTTGCATAAAAACAGACTTAAGTACATAATCAAGAGTCACTTTAAAGAAAGATAACAACTTTGAAAGTAGAAAATCACTTTGAGGAAAACTTAAAGAAAAATGTGAAACTTTAGGTCTTATCTTTTAAAGATGCCTAATGCTGGGTGATAATCATCAATCTATAAAGTATTTGTGGATACAACATCATCCAGTATCACTTGCATGTGCAATGGCACCTGAACCCCAGGAAGCACAACATTAAGTTTGGACAATGAAGTGCCCGGTAAGATGCCATCTGGTAGTGAATACATTAGCCAGTAATAGCACGTTATGAATTCCTGCTAATAATACGGTCTTGACACATTCACATTAGTAACTGGCAGGACTCTGAGGAGTGAATCAGGGAATGCAGATCGCTGTGATGTTTCCATGGGGTGTGAGAAGAAGAGGCAGAACAGGAGAGAAGAAAGCTCAGGGGTCATAGGAAGGGGTGCTCACGAGGCAAAGGAACGCTCCTCAGCTTTACACACTGATCCATACCAACTTCGCGGGCAAAGATGAGGAAATTTTAGGACCAAAGATACTAACAAAAGGAGAATGGAGCTCACAGCACAATCTTACTTAACATGTGTCACTTACAGATCTTGTGTTAAAGCGTCTCTTTTGTATCACGACAAAAAATATGTTTAAAATCTTATCAGAATTCCAAACCAAATCATATATGCATCACTGCAAAACCCCCTAGCCTTTTAGCAGTAGATGCCGGTGGCATACCTCTCCCCCATTTGGGATAATCAAGATTATCCCCAGACATTTGAAAATATGTGCCCTAAGGGACAACACTGCCCCAGATGAGAACCACTGCAGCTCATGGCTTTGACATTGCTAATATGCCTCCAAAGAAGGTGCTGGCTTCAAACGTTTTACACTTTAAGGGAAATAGATTTGGGCCACATCCAGAGTTTACTGGAATCTCATAATATTAGGCGGCTATGTGACAAGAGGAGTCCTGGCACTTATTAATACATTGAAGCTTGAGGAAACAGCACGGCCCTCAAATCTTCTCGTGTTCATTCAGTTGGTAGTAAAATTAGTCAATCCGTCAAAATTGCATACAGTTTTAAAGACATTGAAATTTCTGCCTTCTTATTCTTATGTGCACGAACTTGGGACTCTAGTCCCATGATGGCTGGGGCTTTACTGAGCATAGGTAATCAGCCTCCCTCCTGAAGATGCTGTTTTACATCTTCCTTTAAAGTCATGCCTTTTTGGTTTTCCTGTTCCTCAAGGCACTGTCTATCCACCTGCTGATCCTGCTGCAATGCCATTATTATTATAATTATTATTATTTTGAAATTTCTCAGAGTTGTGTCTGGAACCCTTTGCTTTCCTTGTGACATACCATCTCCCTGGATGGTCTGTGTCTGGCATTATATGTCATCTCCTGTCCAGTTGGACTGTCCCTTGACTGTGTCAGAAGCATTTCACTTACATTTGCCTTATCTTCAGATGTGGAGCCTCTCTAGATCCAGCGAGACCCAACACTCATACAGCAATATAATTGAAAGTTCCTCACACTTTAACTTTTCACATACAGTTCTTAATCATGTGCTATTCAGAACAGGAGATTTATTGCTTTGTCCACTGCCCTTGTCACTGAGGCCACTACTCAGTGCAGAAAACCATCATTTCTTGAGCAGGCAAGCGTTTCCTAACCTGTTCCCACATATCAACTCTTGGACCTCATGAATCTAGCCTCCACAGGTCAACACATTGTTAAATATGTCGGTAATGCAACTTGTGTGTAAATCTAGCAATAATTTTTGGTTGCACTTGTATAATATGTTGTTTTGTCATTTGACCTGGTTGGCCTTACAAAATCTGGACTCTGTAAACCCCTTGAATGGACTTTCCCCATCTGCATATTTTAAACAGACTGCCCTTTTACTCTGTTTTTTGAAGACACTATCACATTTTAAATTTTATTGATTATTTTAATAAAGGGTTCAATCTCCATCTAATAGTGAGAAAAACATGGAAAATTGTTTTAAAAATCAGGATGGAAATTAGGAGAATTCGGGTGGGTTTCACATCAGCAATAACATTGAAATTCAGCACAGTGACCATTGAGAAGCTAAATGGCATTTCTGTCTCTAAACTATAAAACTTCTGACCCCAGAGCCTATTTCACAGGTTGTAAATGATGCATTTTTATGAAATAAAGATATTAAAGAAAAAATAAATAAGAAAGAAAATAAAGATGGAGGGATTCCAGAGAACAGTTTACAGTTGCCAGGAACAAAGAGCCTCGAATTCTAAGATTAAAAGATGCTTAATCTCTCTCACCTCTCTACTTCTTTCTTTCTCTCTTTCCCCTCTTTCTGTCTTTCTCCTTCTCCCTTCTTCCCTCCCTCCCTCTCTCTCAGCCCAATTCCCTATCCTTTTCCTCCTCTGTGGAAAACAAATGATATCACATTTCTTTAGATTTCATAGACAAAGTTTGGCTGATTCTATCACTATGACAGAAGTACTACAGACAGTGAAGGAAAAATAAGTAAAATCCTCAGGACTTCAGATTGTATCAGAATTACCTGATAAAAGACAATTCAATCACTTTATGCCTATTTGCGTTTTCAGCTCTACAACCCAATGTCTCTTTCAGAAAAGAAAAAAATATATATGAAAGCACCATTACTCTGCTGGAGGAAAAAAAAAACTGAATCTCCAAAGTTGTGAAATTAACCTCTCCCTTCATTCACACATTCAATTCTATTTTTATAGTAACACCAGAAATCTAAGAGAAGAAGCAGCGAGAGTCAATTCCCGGTTCTGAAATGACTGACTGTGCAGGTCACGGTTCTCCTGGGCACCTCCCCACAGATTCAGCCCGTTCTTACTTGTGCCATGCAGTGGGGTTTATCATTTGTTTTACAACAGCACTGCGTGTTTGCAAAAATTGACTTAGATCAATCCTGCCCACCCTCTACAAAACTCAAGAAAGACAAATGGCCACAAAACAAATCCACCACTGATGTATGGTTAATTTACTTAAACCATTCTTCTTCTTCCTTCCTCCTCCTCCTCCTCCTCCTTCCCTCTGAGCTCAATATTTATTTCGCTACATTGGTAACACCACCCCCACCAACCTTTGTATTTGTCAAGATTTATGACAAAATTCTAGGTTGTAATTAGGCATTCTGAAAATTCACTGTGAGAAAAAAATATTGCTACAAAAAAACCCACAAATATTCTATACAGTTTGCTTTAAATGAACGTGATAACTTTCATCTTCAGGAAGGCTAAGGCAAACTATGCATGCATTTTATCTATTTGTGGGTTTTTGTTATTTATTTATTTATTTGCAAGCAAAGCAGAGAATAGAAAGCAAATAGGTATGGCAGGTCCTCTAGCTACTGCAGATGAACTCCAGATGCATGCACCATTTTGTGCATCACACTTTATGTGGGTTCTAGGGAATCAAACCTGGGTCTTTAGGCTTTGCAGACAAGAGTCTTAACCGCTGAGCCATCTCTCCAGAACTATGCCTGCATTTTGACTGTACATAGTTGAAATCTATTTCTTATAGACAAGTACTCTAAGAAATTCAGTCAGACTTGGAGCAAATGCTAGCAGCTGCTTATTATCTAGGAAATCATAGGTAAATTACTTAAACTCTCAGTGCCTTGGTTTCCTTATGTATAAAAAAGAGAATATTAACTTCAACTATCACATAGTAATATTGATAAGATTCAAGCAGAAAACCACCCAGTGAAATGTTGATAATGACATATAGCTTAGAGAAGGGATGGAGCGGAAAAAACCTACAGCTATTGATTTGTTCCCAGCTTTAGGATTTGACCACTGTCATTACTACTGATAACAAGTTATCTAGGCAGTTTGCAACCCTGGAAGAAAGCCTTGGTGGCTTGGAGACTTTTCCTCAGAGGGAACACAAGAGCTGGGACGGAGGCAGGCTGCCAGGTAAATCTGAGCTGCTCACCCCCAGAAACCTCATGGCATCATCACAGGGATCAGTGGGGCCCATGAGGGACAATTCCCTTAGATCTGCTCTTCCTAGCACTTGGGGTTTAGACAAATCTCTACTGCTACTCCTCCTTTCAGAGGAAGAAAATGAACAAGCCAAACAGTGACTGTTCATTTGCAGAGGGAACTAACTCGAAATGAGCAGTAGCAGCAAGAGTGTGTAGGGGCCCAGGACAAGCAAGAGATCTCAGCGGATACTTTTCTCAGCCTCTTATCATCATATCTGCACACAAGCAATGGTCGAACAACAAAGCACACAGAAGCAGCTTCTGGCTTTCTTTCTGAACAAGCTGGGCTCTCTCTTTACTATATTAAGGACAGTGAACAGAGCTGAGGGCTGTCTGCTTGTACAGTGAGCAATCTCTATGTTCCTGTCAATTTTCATGAGCTCAGTGTTCTTTACCCTCAAGTATTACTGTTTTCATTTCCACATAAGGAAACTTGGACATAAAAGGGTTAGGTCACTTCTTTAAGCACACTGTATTACAATGGAGCAAAACTTTTTTAAAAATATTTTATTTATTCATTTTCAAGCAGAGAAAGACGAGAGAGAGAGAGAGAGAGAGAGAGAGAGAGAGAGAGAGAGAGAGAGAGAGAGAGAGAACCAGGGCCACCACCTTGTGGGTCTGGCATATGTGGGTCCTGGAGAATTGAACCCAGGGCCTTAGGCACTGGAGGCAAGTGCCTTAACTGCTGAGCCATCTCTCCAGCCCTGGAGCAAAACTTTTACCTGAAGCCATCTGGCTCCACAATCCATGATCTTCACTCTCAACCTCTGCTGCTGCACCACTGGGAAAATGATCATCAGAAACTTAGTCTTCCTAACTATTACTCATTCATAGATTTTCTGCATCAATCTTTCTTTAATACTTAAATTCCTAAGCTGGTATGATCCTTTAGGACATTTAACGTTCTCTTTCATTTAACGTCAAAGAGCACAGTTCAAATATTGCAAGTAAGCAAGACCAAAGTGCAATGTACACCATAGAATTGTGTAGGAAACAACGTGGGCCCTTAGCTTATTATAGCTGTGGAGGCTGGTGATAGGTAATTAGGGAATTCCTACAATACTCACTATTTTCATCTGTATTTGAAATTGCAAAGAACAAAATAACATTGAGGACTAAAGGGATGGCTCAGTGGGTAAAAATGCTTGTGCAAGTGTGATGATGCACGTGTCTGTAATCCCAGGAGGCCCATTGTGAACTAGGAGGGTGGAAAAGGAGAATTCCTGGGAGGTATCACAAGGACCAGCTCGCTTGGGGGATGCAATGGCAAACAGTAAGTTCTTGCTTCAAACAAGGTGGGAGGAGAGGAATAACACCCAAGGCTGTCCTCAGGCCTACACATACACACACACACACACACACACACACACACACACACACACACACACACAATTAAGTTGAAAACCATAAATATTTCAACCATAAAGTAGCTAAGATCCTACTTCAGATTTCAAAGGCCTATCAGGTTCTATAGAAAAAGTCTATGTTGACAAAACTATGTTTTTCAAAACTTAAAAACATGAACTTATTAATAAAAATGTTTAACAATTCTAGATGTTCCCCTTTCCCAAATGTTTCTGTCTTCTCTATCTAGAACAGCAACGATATTTCAGAGGTGAAATTTTGCTCAATCTAATTTGTGTTGCTCTTACTGCTGATTTGAAAACATTTTGTTTTCCTCCCTGTAACAGGTTTATCTGTCCATGGCACACAAATTGCACAAGACCATTTGCATAGCTAAACTTGAATGGATCTAGCCCAGTATCCTTTGCACAGATCTCTTAAAAGCTTTAAAAGACAGACTCACCCGTTCGCTTGTGCATTCCCTCTTGGCCAAAGTGTGCTGTGGTTTCAAAAACTAGCCCAGTCCTTCTGAACTTGGCTGTATCCGTTATAATATTAAAGAGCCACACGGAAGGGAAGTGGTTAGTCAACTTGCTAATTTTATCAGTCCCTCCCACTGGTTAAATAGTACCTGACGCTCCAGACGCAAAATCAGTTTTCCAGCTCATTTCCACAACTTTATGACAGGAGGCAAAGGGAGTCCCTAACTGGTTGGTAGGCATAAGACAGTTAATGAATGAATATTTCATTACTATTAATAAGAAGCTTAACAGACTACAGAAACCAGTGAGTCAACAGAAGGAGGAGGAGGAGGAGAGAGAATGCCTGTCAGCTCGATACTCTAACAAACTCAGTTTGGGTGGAAAGTGAGTGATTTTAATGCAATCAGAGGAAGTGTGGGAAGTGGCTGGTATTTCATTTGTTGATAAATTATTCTTCCTTGGAATGGAGCCTGTTTAACGGATATAGAAACTTCCACAACTTGGGGCCCTGGCTCAGACCACTCTCTTCCTCTTAAGCTTAGTAATTAACTATGTGCTTTGGATAAGGGAAAATTAAGCCTTCTCTGGAGAAGCAGCTACGAACTGTGTCCTAGAAGTAAAGCTCTGCTAGAAGTGAGAAGGAAATGTAGACTCAGAGACAGATTTTAATGAAATAAAATCCTTTTGATGTCTCCATTCAACTCTGAAAGATCCCAACACACATAAAACTCTGTCACCCTAGGACCCTAGATCAGGCAGTTTTCTGAGCTACTTAAATGGGTGGTATTTGAACTAAATCTGAAGCAGTCACTTTGAAGTGCATTTCCCACCATATCTGAGGATTATGGAATTAGAAAAAAAAAGAGTGTCTGAAAACCAAATTATCATTAAGTCTCATTAACCCCTGCTTTGGATTGAATGAGAGGATGTGCCTTCAGAGGCACATTCTGACAGACTGTATTTACATGTGGAGGCAGCTTCTGGCTAGTAAACTGAGGAAGGCTGAGAAATGAATGAATCTTCTGTCACACCTCCCTTCCTTGAGTTCCTCAATTCAATATTGCTTACCTAATACCACAAGGAAAACGAAATCTCTGAGAGCCATCGATTCTTCTCTGCCCAGAAGTCCATTTCCTCCTTCCACGTAAGGCAATGGACTTGGCTGGTGACAGGAGCAAAGCCTAGTCTGAGAGCCCATGAATTTCTCCCCCTCAGGATGGACTTCTCGAGGGGCCCTTGTTTACATTTGCCTGCATTTCCTAAAGGCTCCACACTTCACACTCATGACTGTGGCTTTCCTTCCTCTCACTCACGTCAACGTCGAGGAAGAAAACACAGAGTTCCAGAGAATAAAGAAGAGGAGGAATGAGAGAGCTTCTCTCGGGTTCTTCAGAGCTGCCCTCCAAGCTGCTGGCCTCTGGCAAGTCCTCAGCCCCTTCCAGAAGCCCATTCTAACACACTTGCTTGACCCCGTCTGAAATCCTGCTACAGCACACCTGTCAATGAAGCCATAAACTATTTTGATGGGATTTCTTTCTAGAGTAGTTCCTGTTCATGACCTGATGCTTACCTAGAACATTAAGCTTTGCTTATTCATTTGTTTTAAAGCTCTAATTTGAAAAAGAAAAAGTGCTTTGGGGGGGACTGTTTATGTACCTAAAATGAAAGTCACAGATAATACAATCGACCACTAGACAGTATATGTACAAAATCAATGGGGTATTCCCAGGGATGAAGATATACATATTTAAGAATCCCTTTGTGTCATCAGCTGGGGAGATGGCTCAGTGGTTAAAGATGCTGTACTAGCCCAACAACCAGAGTTTGGAACACCAACACTCATGTAAAGCCAGATGTATAATGGTATTCATGACTGTAATATGGCAAGAAGAGGTGGAGTCATGAGAATACTGAAGCTCACAGGCAAGCTATTCTGGCCCTCCCAGTGACAAAGAACAGCAAGAGTTCTCTTGTCTCAAATAAGGTAGGAGGGGAGGGGCAACAGTCCAGGTTATCCTCTGATTTCCTCACTATGGCATACATATGCACATATACATAAATCACACACACAATACATAATATAAAATAAATAAGAATTTCTCTGATGCTTCACCTTTTTCCCACGTTAGAAAATTTGAGCAGAAGAGAGATAATAAGAAATCAGTTCTTTCAAGAAGGGTAGGAAAGTAAGAGACTAGAAGGCTGAGTGGTTGGTTAGACATGAGAACCAAATACAGCAATTAAATAAAAAGTATTTGGAACATTGTCTTCTGACTACTGTGTTTGGGACCTGTTACTTACATGAGACCTCCGCACTCCTGGCTCCATCAACATTCTGTAATGGAAGGCTGATGAATATTCCCTAATTTGCATTAGCATGTTTTCTGGACTTAATCCTATTTTATTTTATCATGTACTTGTAAACCTGCCTTGTTGCTATTTATTTTTTTAATAAGATGGTATCACTTATTGTACTTCAATGATTGTTATAAGAATTTTTAGACATATATGATGTATTTTGAGCATAATCTCTTCCCATTACCTTGTTGTCCCCTGCCCCACCTCCCTTCCTCTTTCCAGCAAGTACCTATTTTATATTGATCTCTCTCTCTCTCTCTCTCCCTTTCTCTCGCTCTCTAGGAGTAAGGATCTGAGGATTAATCCTTATTTTTAAAACTCTTAAGTCACACAGCTTTCATCCTTCATATATTGACTAAGGACACTACAAATGTGCTGGTCGTAAGAGCTGCGTTGTGTAGGTCACTCAAGTTCGATGGGCCACACCAGCATCCATGGTAGGGTTTATCCAAATGCTGAAAGATCCATATTCAGCTTTCAAATGAGCAAAGAGTCCTATCTGAAGTTACCTATTAGTTGTAGCCCTAAGAAATTCCATGTATGCTCAAATTGAAGACAGTTTTTACATATGTAAGATTTTGCTTCCAGGCTCAAATAATGATAGGCAGGTGTTTGACCTATATGATGGTCCCAAAGGATGTTTGAACATGGAAAACACACACACACACAAACACACACACATACAAAAAAAAAAACAAAAAAAAAACCGTTTCTTCTGGGACAAGACTACCAATCACATTATAAGATTTTTGGCACTCCTGAGCCACTAATGTCATTAGCACTTTCCAAACACTGTAGCATCCAGAAAAATCATTCCTAGCCTTCTGAGGTCAAACTTGGCCTACTCAATGACAGGACACATGAAGAGACACGAGCTGCCTTTGGGAGTCAGGCAGGAGCAACAAGAATGAGAGAGACTAAGGAAGAACCAGAAGGAATGTAGAACATATGTATGCTACTCGCCCAGCAAGGCCTCTCAACAACTATGGTCACTAGGATTATGAACCCTGGCGTCAAGTTAAAGGTCTTCCCATCTTGGGGTGAGGGAGAGGACTCAGTTGGCAAAGTTGTATACAGACCTGAACTCAGAAGCATAGCACCCAAAAAAAAAGCATGGTATGCTGATACTTGCCAGTAACCCATGTGCTAGGGAGGCAGAGATAGGAGAATTCCCAGGGTTTGCTAGATAGCTTTTCTAGCTCATTTAGCAAAGCCTAGGTTCACTTAGAGACTTTGTCTCAAAAGTAACTTGGAAATCAGTGAGTAAGAGCTTGGCATTGACCTCTTATCTCTACACACATGTATATACATGTACTTGTACGCCTACACATGTGAGCATACATACCCCCCCCACACACATGTAACTTTCTATTTAAGCTTTTCTTAAAAGATTAGTAAATATTCTTCATACTATATAAATTTGTCATCAGATTGATAAGATACCTGACCTTGATATTGATTGCTTAATTAAACTGTATTTGTAAAAAAAAATTACATGTTAATTAAAAGGAATGTATTCCAGAGGACCTACCATCATATTTATAAAAAGTCTCTACTAACCCAATTTGACACTTTCTTTTCACTTTTAGGATTATTCTAATTCTTTACAAAATTAGTTCACAAGGTTTTACATGAAGAAACATGCTACAAAAATATACTTTTGTTTAATATTTAAAATAAATAAACTCAGGATAAGCCAAATGTGTTTGTGTTTTTCAGGATGCAACGAGAGAGCTGTGGCCCATCTAACCCTACCAACCCACCGTAGGCCGATGACCCAGATCCTGGCAACAGAGGAGCCACCACAGTCATATTGTGGAGGATCCATAGGGAACCCAGCAGACAATGACAGATGAACAAGGGACCTATAACCACAGCCATTCAATCAACACAAGGACCCCTAAACTCGCAGCCTTAATACTCACCCACTACTACTCAGGGAACTGAGCGAAAGAGGGGGCGGAAAGATTGTGAGAGCCGTGGTGGGGGAGATGGTCCAGAGGCATGGCACCCATCAGTTACAACACACTTGGGCCAGGAAGACCAGGCTGAGTACTAGGATATCCAGGATCCCTTGCCTCAAGGACTAATACAGACAGCTCACGGAGGAGGATATCCAACTGATCAGGAAGGGGGAGGGGGGGAATTTGGGGAGGTTGGGATAACAACTCATGGTTTGCCCACTAAATAATGTAACTCATTATGGACAATAAATTTATATTTAAATTTTAAAAAAAGAAATAAACTATGAAATTCATTCTTTTTAAATGTATTCAGCAAGCAACTCAGTTACCATGAACAAATGACATTTTTCTCTCAAACGTTCTATATGTTCTGTTCCAAACATTGAATGAAGAACAGGTATAAAAATTCAACTGTCTGCAATCAGAAGAGGAATATGCCCAAACACATCCATCACTTTGTGTTATTATATATCAGGCTTATCACATGTGCAGATTCTAAGTCTGTGTGCATTTCACAGAAGGAACTCACATAATGCTATATTGATTTGAAAACATTTAGAACTTTAAAAGAGGTGTAAAAATAAATTTCCCCATGAGTCAATAATAATAATAATAATAATAATAATTTATAATGAAGGTGCTTTAAAATGAAGGTGCTTTGGTACTTTTTTCCTATTTACAAAATTAATATTAGAGCTGACTCATGCTTGAATTAAATAAAATTGTTTTATTAACTTCCTGTAAAGTTTCAGAAATACTGGGTAAAATTCCTACAAGCCAGTCTTATCCTTCACTCTGTTGAATCATGGATCACATTTTATTCCCATAAAATCTCCCTGAGGTCAAAACCTCAACACATGCATCAACAGCTGGGCATAGTCACAAACACCTGCAACCCCAGTCCTGTGGGGAGACAGGCAGGAAAATCACTGGGACACACTGGTCAGCCAGTCTAACCAAAAAAAGGCAGCTCTGGGTTCAATGAGAGATTTCGTCTGAAGGAAACAATATGGAGAAGTGATGGATGAGGACACCTGACATTCTTCACAGTCTGCTGCATGTGTACAAAGTGTGCCTATCTGCACAAACAAGTGCATACACCACACACACACACACACACACACACACACAGACACACACACACATAAAATTTTTATTCCCTCAAATTGGAATTTGAATTAAAATTGTTACAAAGGTTATCATCCTAGGAACTAAACCCAACCTACTACAATATAAACTAACAAGTAGAAAAAAACAGTAATCAGGCCACTCAAAGCACATTATCTGTATACATTTCAAATTCTATAATTACTACTAACTTTTGCAATTTGGAAATATGTACTATCAAACTACACAGAGAATTTTAGAAACATGGTGATTAGTATGGAATCATTATGTGATTTTGGGAAAAAATACAAATTCTCCTTTCTTTAAGGATTACAGTCATGTATGGTGCTAATTTTGAAAGGAATTTCCCCCTTTCCCTATGTTACGTTATATGCTGACTGGAGCTTGAGGACTTAAATATGCTTTCAAGTTTATTCCTTTCAGTTTTGCAGAATCAGAAGATTATACTCTTTAAGAACTAAATCTTTCAGTTTTATCTTCAATTTTGATTACAAAAACAGATGTTTTCAGGTTTGAAAATTGCTACTTCAACATTTTTGGGAAGCCCAGGGTAAACAACTAAATCATTAGTTGTCTGTCATAAAGGGAGATATGAAAGTTTCCTGAGCATAAATATCATGTCATGCAATCTCCTTAGGAAGGCACCCCAAATTGAATCTCTGTAACATGATTTAGGCATAGGAACTTACGGCTAAGAAGATTGTACTTAGCAAGCATTCCCTTGATATATTCAGACTAAAACACACACATACACACAATTGGAATACAACATCTCTAGTTACTCATTGAAAAGAACGTGTGTGTGTGTGTGTGTGTGTGTGTGTGTGTGTGTGTGTGTGTGTGTGTGTGTGTGTTTCACAGTAAGCAAAACACATAGTTACAGTTTCACTAGTAATAAAAGCTTCACTAATAATTACCAAATACATGCAAATTATGAAAAAATGAACATTTTTCCTATGGATCAATGCTATAATGGTGATTAGAAACATATGAGGTGAAAAGTACTGCTGATCCAAGGATGACTTATGCACCTATACTGGGGTAAGGGGGATTGCCATTGTACATTGAGAATCTCCGAAATATTCTTGGAGAGTGATTCTATTTCTAGGAACAATTTCTAAAGAAAAAAGAAAAAAATTTAAGATGTGTCCAGTTTCTTGGGAACATTGTCATAGCCACACCTCTGGGATGGACCTCCAAACCAGGCACAGTTATGGGAGGAAGGGATTTATTGAATTTACAGATCCAGGGGAAGTTCCATAATTGTGAAAAAGGCTGGGCTTCTTTCATAGGTTAAACAGAGAGAGAGAGAAGCCATCACCCCCCCACACACACACACATACACACACACACACACACCAGCAAACAAGTGAGGGAATAAAGAGAGAGATTTCCTTCCCCTTGAGCTCCCATACATCCTGCACCCTACTGTTAGGGCCACCCACTCTAGAGGAGGCACTTCCTCCTTTAGTTAACCCTTTGTGTAAGCAACCTCAGAGACCCACCCAAAATTACTGTGGATTACTAAACAGGTCAAATTGACAACAAAATTTAACCATCACAATTCTACCCTTGTCAAGTTGACATCAAACCATATCTCCTTACATCATATATAATTTCCAAAGGAATACAACAACAAGATCTTAATTCTGCCTACCATGATATAACCATCCCATGTACAACCAGAAATGCATAATCTACCCCCAACACAAGGCAAGGTCCCTTAACTGAAAATTCTGTAAAACCAAAGCAAGTTACATGCTTTTAACATATAATGGCACTTAGTAAACTTTTCCAATTTCTATGAGGCATAACAAGAAAAGAATGGACCAATGCAAACTCAACAACCTTTAGGCCAACATCAAACATCTGCAGTTCAAGTCCAATATCACAACCAGTGATGGATAGCCTCTGTATTTTCCAATTCTGCCCCTCCAGCATGACTATGGAGCTGGGGAAAATTTCCATCCCAAGCCAACAGTGTTCCATGGTAGCCCTGGCATGGTCTCGGTATATCCAAAACATCTTCAGGTCTCCATTGCAAACCACAGTCCATCTTCCAATAGCATCACTAGCCTATCATGGACTTCACACCCTGCTCCATTTACCACATCTCAGCAGCAGCTCCTGGAACTGTGTGCATTTCATGATGCGTTCAACACATGCATTTGTTAATGTTGTTAATTCACGAACGAAATAAATCATGACCTTGAAAACCAGGTTTTTTTTCAGGTATCTCCTTCCAAAAGAGTTTGCATTCTACCATTTAGTCCTTTCTGGGTAGAAACTCCTCAGGAATCTGTCATTTCAATGTAAAGTAGTTGGACCATCTTCAATCATGGTAATATCTCTTTAATAATAGCACCTTTAGCAATCAGTCTCAGTGCCAGTAAATTTTAAACTTGTTTTGAGTTTTCCCAACTTTTAATCTTAAAATTCTCAGTTCCATATCATTAGCCAGGCACATGAGTCCTTTACTTAAACTCAACTTTGATCAATCTATCTGGGCATGGGCAGTAGAATACATCCAACCCTTATTCCAGTAATACAGTTCTAATAAAGTTTTTTGTAGTCTCTCCTTTCCCTTAAAAGTTCATTAGCCAAGCTTCCAAATGCAATTCTCTCTGCATTTAGCATCTTCAAATTCTTATCAAAATAATCCATAAAACTTTACTTACTGCTCTCAAAGGCATCTTCAGTTGCAAGTACCAAATCCATGTCCATTCCTCCAGCACACAAATTCCAAAAGTCCAAAATCCACATGGTCAGATTCATCTCAGCAATATCACCCCTCTCCTGGTACCAAAACTGTCTAAGCCACATGCTCCTGGGATGAACCTCCAAAATAGGCACAGTTATTGGAGGAAGGGATTTATTGAAGTTACAGATCCTGGGGAAGTTCCATAATGGCAAAAAAGGCTGGCCCTCTTTTACAGGTCCAAGCAAAGAGAGAGAGAGAGAGAGAGAGAGAGAGAGAGAGAGAGAGAGAGAGAGAGAGAGAGAGAGAGAGAGAGAGAGAAGCCACCACCACTACATATACATACCAGAAAACAGGAGGTGGGAGAGAGAAATTTCCTTCCCCTTGAGGTCCTTACATCCTGCCCCCTACTGAGAGGGTTTCCTAATCTGGAGGAAGGGCTCATTCTGGGGGAGGGACCTCTTCTTTCAGTTAATCCTTCCTGTAAACTATCTTGGAGACCCACTCAAGATTACTGTGGATTATTAAACAGATCAAGTTGAAAACAAAACTTAAGAATCACAATGTATGGTAAATATAAGGGTAAATAGAAGAAATAATAGCATAATTGTACAATGATCAAACTAACTTCTCCATAGAGTAATATTGAAAACATGTCATAACACTAAAAATGTTCATAGTATAATGCTTAGGAAGGAAAAGGAGACAAAAGCATACATGTAGTATAATCAAAACCTTGGAGCACAAATATATCTATGCCTTTCACACCTTGACACTTTTCACAAAACTTTCCCACATATTCAAGAGAAAATAGATCAAAAGAAAGTTCAGAATGTGAAGGGGTGTGCCCTTTGGCTTCCAGGTATTCATTTTATTTGTTTATTTTATTTTTTTTTTACTTTCACTTTGTGAATTTCTAATTTTATCCATGAAGCCTGCCTGGCAGTCCAGAATATTAACAGTAAAATCAACCTCATTGTATAATATGAAAATGACTGACAGACGATCATATTTTACTACATTATTTTATTATTTTTAAGCACAGATTGATAAGATAATATCTGACTTATCACAAATTGATAGGAAAATTTTATTGGGTTAAAATAAGGAATTTAAACAGTATTAGACTTAAATTAAATAAAAGAGAACGAAATTTATCATTAGTTTCCATAATATCAGGCACTTGACAAACTTTAACTCATTTAATTATTACAACCATCCTGAGGGTTAAATTTTCTTAGGGGTACTTGATATTTGTGGATAGTAATTTACCCAAGGTTAAGGTTTCACCTTTGGTATAAGAAGAACCCCAACAGATGTCACGTTACGTGTCTGGCTTTAAATTGAGACTGGGGAATTGAACCTGTGTTGTTAGGTGTGTAGGCAAGTGCCTTAACCATTGAGCCATCTTTCCAGCCCAACCTCTGTATTTTTTAATTAGCTAACAAAAATTTGGGTTTCCACATGGGTTATTTATAACCTCATTAGTTTTCATTAGCCTCTTCTAACTCAGTCCTCTCAATCCACCTCGTCTGACCCCAGGTAGACAATTCTGCCCCCAGTAGTTGTTTTGATTTCTCAACAGTGAGGTCTCTTGGTAGACATTTGGTAGTTTTTTTCTGAAAAAGTATCCATAATATACTCTCATTGACTAGTAAGACATTTTTGGAAGTGTTTTTAAAAACTCTTTATTTTTTATGCATGTGTGTATGCAAGTGTGTATGTATGTTCATGTGGGTGCAAGTGCATGTATATATGCAGGTACGCATGCATCTGGAGACCAGAGGACAACATCAGATACCATCCTCAGGAAATTTTTCTCCCTCCTTTGACACAGGGTCTCCCATTGGCCTGTAGCTTGACAATTGGGCTTGACTGTCTGGCCAGTAACCCCCAGAAATCAACCTGTCTCTGCTTCTTCAGTATTGAAAATATAGGAATGTATCGCCACCCCTTAAATTTTTTATGTGTATTCTGGGAACTCAGCTCCTTCTGTTTGTGAAACATGCAACAAACTAATTGTGCCATTCCCCAGCACCTTATTTTTACATTGTAAAAGTGAAGCTTAATCCATCAAATTGTGATGAGCATTAAATAAAATTAATTATATACAGAGACTTTGCACCATAACTGTGATCATTGTGAATGATCAAACACTGACAAATACAAGTATTATCAAACTAATGGTAAGCAATATTTAAATAGTATTTTCTTCATATTAAGGATAAACTGCTACTGTGTGGTTTTTTGTGCATGAATGTGCATGTTTTCTATGTCCATGTGTGTGTGTATCATTTGATATATTTCATGGTAGCTATAAACTCATTAGGCCTTTATTCTAAAAGCATTACTATATAGTTTTTAAAATCCTTTTAAGAATCATAATCCTATTGAGCCAAGAATAAAAACGTGTACTTAGTTTCACACAAACAATTGTTCAACAGAACCCCTTCAGATTTTAATTACTCCTTCTTCCCTCTCCAAGTTCACTGTTATACTCTGAATCTGAATCTTGAAAGCCAGCCAGGGAACATTATTTATGTTAGATTCAATAAGGAGGAAAAGAAGAAAAGGCATTTTTTTTTCAGGACACTAACTCTAACCTTGAAATGTATTTTCTGAACATTTGTTCTGCTCGCTGAGCAAATTTTAGTCTTCAAGTCAGATGTCTAAATACAGTTCTTGAGCTCTTCTAAAGGCTAAAAATATAGACTTCTGCACAAGGTAATGGTTACAAAAGGAAGGTGTTTAGAATATGGTTCAATAGAAGCTAAGGTAATTGAACCTCAGTTATATAGTTCAGCCAGAAGAATTCCTCATCTACATTGAAATTTTGGAATCAAATCCTTGGAAATACATTTTCTTGAAAAAAAGAACAAATTAAAGAAATGGCTTCCTGAAAGTCTCCCTTGAGTCTTCAGTCTTGATTAGTTGGAGACTTGAGCTCCCAGAGCCTGACAACCTCTCCTTTGAAGAAAGCATGTATAAAAGAAGACTCATGAAGCCTGCTTGGCTACAGAGTCCCTGCAGTATTTTATCTCCTCCATAACATCTCTGAAGAGAAATCCGAGTACACTTGATGCTCAGTATCACCAAATCAAACCAAGCCATCATGTAGAAAGCACAGCACCTTCCAGGAAACATACCCTACACTGGGCTCCAAATGACTGCTCTTCCACTTTGTGTATCTTCCTTAGGTATGCCTCTCCAGAGCACAGAGTTGGGAAGGTAGACATGGGATACCGAAAGAAAACCACTTGGAAGGGATAATTCTGACTTCGTTTCCAAATGGCATGTGAGGTCCATTTAAGTATTAAATCATTTTTACTTTTGAGAGTTGGGGA
The DNA here is from genome assembly GCA_004024765.1 of Zapus hudsonius. Taxonomy (NCBI): domain Eukaryota; kingdom Metazoa; phylum Chordata; class Mammalia; order Rodentia; family Dipodidae; genus Zapus; species Zapus hudsonius. The sequence continues at coordinate 21,495 of PVHP010000012.1, read as the reverse complement.
GATAGCTCAGTTGGTAAAGTGAGAAACTGAGCTTGAGTCCCAGAACCCGCATAAAAACGTCAGGTGTGGTAGCACATACTTGAGACCCCAGTGCTGGAGGCAAGGAGACAAGAGGATCCCTGAAGCTCACTGGTCAGCCTGTGTAGCCTACTTGGTAAGCTCCAGGCCAAGAAAATCCCCTGTCTTAAAGGAGGCAGATAGCATTCTGAGAAACGATATCTGAGGACATCCTCTGGCCTCTGCATGCATTCAGACACAAGTGCACACATATATACACACATGTATAAAGATATTTTGATATGTTGATGTGTTTTAGTGAATAATGTCTAAATAAATTAACAGCTTTGCAATGAAGTCATATTCATCTTAGATCTCAAGAGTTACTACCCTAATCACCTTTTAAATAGCTATTATAAATAAGTATCATAATGTTGACCTGTCTTCTTGAATACTGGAAACATAACTTACACAAGTAGTTCCTTAACAAATATTTGCTGAATGGATAACTACACTTTCACTTCCTTTTTTATTTGATTTTTTATAACTTTTCAATCATCTATAAAAGTCAATTCACAATTATTTTCTTAAACTCTAAGAATTCCCCTTTCAACATTCAGAATTCCCCTTTCAGCAATTAACAGAATATAAGTGAAAAAAATGGAGTTACAATTTTCTAATAAAATTTTCATGAAAGAAGCCAGGTGTGGTAGAGCATGCCTTTAAACCCAGCACTGGGGAGGCAGAGGTAGGAGGATCTAGATTGAGTTCAAGGCCAGCCTGAGGCTACATAGTAAATTCCAGGTCAGGGTGGGCTAGCACAAGACTGTACCTCCAAAACAAACAAAAATTTCATGAAACAAGATTTGACCAATTTACACAGTAAACAGACTAGGTTTTTGTAAAATGAGTTTCTAGAAAAGATTTTTGTTAAATGAGTAAAGGCAAACACATATAGAGAGTAGGTATACTTTGTGACTAATATTTAATATCATCTGCATTATAAAGTCACTGGGAAAAAAGATGAAACTATGCAAATCTCCCTCATCATTTTAGTCATTCTTATTCTATAACATTCAAAATTGCTAATACCATTTACTCTTTAGTAAGAACAAAGGTAAAATTGGTGATGTGCAAATATAAGCAGTCAGTGAAGTAACTAACATGGGGAAAAAGTATAATTTGGTTATCTACAAAGATTTTTATCCATTGTTGTTATATCAAATATTTTTAATAAAAGTAGTTTGGTACACTGGAACATTTATTTGTAAATAAGCTTTCCTTATGTATTGGAGTTTTGGATGGAAGTTTAGTTTTTTTTAATTGAAAGATGAATTTGTATGCATGACTGACATAAGGTTCAATGTTTCAGATTTATTTTTAAATGGCATATAGTGGACTTTAAAGTCCTAGAAATGTCCTCATCCATGATTTTGAATTTTGAGGTTCTGATTTGCAGAGTGAAGCAGTTACTTTCGTAGCTAGCTCTGCTATGGGTTTCAATGTTCAATAAGAAGTCATTTTTTTTCTTTCTTGAATTACTAAACATCTCTTCATACCTTTCAAAGTGACCTTTTAAAATGGAATGTGAAATGCATAAAAGATTATATGCCTTTTCATATGCACATATTCACAATGTCCTGGGGCATTTATTTCAACATGGAAAATTCTTGATATTTTAAAGTCAATTTAGAACAAAAATACTGAAGAAATAACTGTGTCTTATAGAAGTTTAAGCATTTATCTTTTACTATGTTACATAAAAGGCATGTCTAAATTTAGACATGTAGATAAACACGCCGATTTCTGAAAAACCCTCAACCACAGAAGTTCTAGGGAAAAGTCTGCATTATATTAAACACAGGATGCTGTTTCCTTGTTTTGAGTTATTGGCGCTGCTGTGGCAACAGCTCAGTACAGAACTTTGTTGCGCTGTCAGCACAGCTATTTATACTATTTAACCTCTTCCCAGGGACTTCTTCCTCTACCAAGTCCTTCCATTTTTTTTTAATAAAGCAGTCCATTCAAAGACTTAAAAAAAATCTCAGCTAAATGTGGAAAGACAAAACCCATCTTTGAACTGTTACAAGCAAAGATTGTGGGCAATAAAGGTAAATTCTTGATGTGTTTAAAATAACCAAATACCCATTTCAAAGATCATGTAATGAATGATCTATAATGAGACCAATTTCCTGCAAGGGGAATGAGAGATAACATAGGATTTCAAAATGCTCTGGAAACTTACCAAAGTATACAGAAATGGAGAAGACATCTATTGAAGTGATGATGAAAAAACTTCAAAGGAGAAGAGCTTTCTGTAAGACCTTAAGATGATGCTCCTTCCTATTTGTAGAATGTGGCAAGTGGAGTGAAAGTAGTTATCAAAAAAAGCCAACTTAGTGACACGGGCATTGGAAGACCTAACAAATTGCATGAACCTGCACATCATCAAGATTTCTTGATTTCTCAAAACCTAGACTATGTAAATGATCCACAAAAGGATGAGTCAACGTGGTTTAAGCACTTAACATCTTCATTAACTAAAAATATAAGACAATTCTTATTAGTAAACTACAAAACCACTTAGTTTGTTTTGTGGTATGATGTATTAATTGAGATCTTTTACAGGCTGGCAAGATTTCTTAGTGGTTAAGGCCTTTGCCTAAAAAAACCAAAGGACCTGAATTTGAGTCCCCAGGACCCATGTAAAGCCAGATGCACAAGATGGTGCATGTGTCTGGAGTTCATTCCTTTGCAGTGGCTGCTAGTCCTGGCATGCCCTTTCTCTCTCTCTCTCTCTCTCTCTCTCTCTCTCTCTCTCTCTCTCTCTCAAATAAATAAATATTTTTTAAAATTAAAAAATATCTGTTGAGCACAGTAATTCAAATGAGCTCCCATATTTGAGAGTTAATCAAGACAGTTGGAAAAGGAAGGAAATGAGAGACTGAAGAGGGAAAAATGATTTCCCTCAATGACTGGGTAATTTTTCCAGAGTGTGTAAGACAAGATCACAGAGCTGTGTCCTCATTAAGGTCAGTGGAGGATCCCCAGAACTCAGGATGTAGAGACAGGAAGACCAAAAAGTTTAAGGTCATTCTCAGCTATATAGCAAGTTCAAACCATGCTGTGGCTACTTGAGACCTTATCTCAAAAATAAATCTATAATAGCCAGGCGTGGTGGCGCTCTCCTTTAATCCCAACACTCCTCTTGGGAGGCAGAGGTAAGAGAATCCATGTGAGTTGCAGGCCACCCTCAGACAACATAGAGAAGTTCAGGTCAACTTGGGTTAGAGTGAGACCCTACCTCAAAAAACCAATAAACAAACAACCAAACAAATAAATTAAAAAATTAAGAGTATCAACATGAAAGAAAAATACTATAAATTGAGCCTGAATGAAAGTCTATTTCTCTAGCTGTCTGTCACCTACAGCCCCCACTTTCTCCACCCACCTTAATACTATAGGTTCAAGTTCAAGTAATCACTTCCCTTCCCCCAACAAGCCAAGGCCAGACATTTTATTCGTATTCATTTGCATTTGGTGGTCAGTCTGTCTTTTCTCCTCTCCCTTTTTCCTGACATGCTTTCCTTGTGGAGACTTGGATCAATTATATTTTCTGTTCACTTGTCCACTTTCCTGGTGTCCTCCATCCAGACAGGAGTTGGCACTGGGCGGTAGTGCCATTAGTCAGCATCTTACATCTGACAAGTGCAGGTATCTGAAGGGTTTTTTCTGGTTATCACACCAAACTGGGCCTTCTCTAAGACAGAGTCCACACAAACTTCACTATTTTTATTCATTTTTAAATTTATATTCACTGTATTAATATGATTAATATGATAAATTTATCATTAATAAGTTTTTAAACTACATGTTCCAAATCAAGAGCCAATTTGTTCAGAGACAGGGATAGAAGGAAAATTTAGAATATAAAAATAATGACTCAGGAAGAAAATAATTAGGAAAGAAATCCAAGACACCACTTTTGTCACTGCCAACCATGAATATCAACAAACTTTTTTAGTAAATGCTCTCCAGTTTAAATGTTTTGGAGTAAATATTAGAAAGGTTGAGATGAATAAGCATTTTTCCAGTTTGTAGGGTTTTTTTTTTCCTATTTGGCTCATTTTAAAAGAAGCAAATTCGAGAAGCTGTCACTCCCACTATTCATTATTTCATTATGAAATGTAGCACCACTCATTTCTATGGAAGAAATAAGTCCCGTTCCCTCTTATTAAAACCGATGCCCCCTAGAGGAGCTCTGTCAAGCTGAAGAATGGCGTAGCAGGAGACATAATACGCTGCAGAGACAGATGCTCTATTCAAAATGCATGTACAATGATCAATCACAGCTCAGAACACTGCTGAAAACTCAAGTGCCACACTTAAAAAACATTACAGAGACATGCTAAAGTAATATCAAGAAACTGACACAGCTGAATGCCTCAACCAAGAAATCAAAAGTGTAGCCATGGAAAATGAGAAGATTTCATATTTTGCTGAGGTGCCATATGGAAATCTCCAAGTATAATAAAGGAAATCTCATGTCACGGTCCACAGCAGCACCTGGGTGGGCTCCCCTTGTCCTATCTTCCTTCCCTTTGAGCGGCCCTCTCTATATGTGCACCTGACCTGTCATTAATTCTTTTTCTAGATTCATAAAAGTTGATAAATTGGAGTCATGCTTTAACATGAAAATGAATATGAAATCTTGTAAATATCTTACACTCAAGAAGGCAGCTATTTTGAGTATCTAGCACTGGGCTATGATTTCTTCCCCAAATGTGTTTCTTTCATAAAATTGTTATATTAGAATAGACAGAATAACATAATGACAAATAACAAATAACTGTGTAGCTACTCACTTGTTTATTCACCATATAGTTACACTGGACTACACACGTACCCTTCAAGATACTGGAGACACACTTGAGAACAAGGCTGAATAAATGCTCAGAGGCTAGCGTGGTTGGTATACATATATGGTAGGTATCCATATACCCAGACTGGAAGCCAATGATAGGTATGCTAGAAAAGAGAGAGGTCTATATACACAGCCCAACATGGAATGGACCTCCAGAAATTTTAAATAGTTTGGCCATGGTCAGGTTCAAGAAGGTGACTCTTGAGAAAGTATTTGAAGAAAGTAAAATATCCATCAACAAAGAATGATGAGTGGCCTACAGGTTGATGGGCAAAGGTCATATATGAAGAATCTCATGGGAATACTTGAGGCAGGCTCACCAAATGTTAGGTAGTCTAGTACAACTGAACTCATTTGGATAACATAGGACACAGGACAAGGACCTACCATACAGGACCCTGGTCATTATGGGGCTCTGGATTTTTCTGGAGAAGATGGGAAAACTATGATTTGAAGCAGAGTAGCAAATACACTCATATTTATCAGAACAACTATAGCGGATGATTTGGGAACAAGTGATGGTGATACAAGAATTTTGGGTTCCTTGTATGCCAATGCACCATAAATTTGGGGTGTTTCCCAATCCCTGACTTATGGATTCAAAGAATGAAATCAACAGACCAGAGGAAAATGTTCAGAATTGTATTATAGTGTAAAGCTTTAAGAGGGAGAAGAGAAGGGGAGCTTAATCATAGAACATAAGAAAAGGAAGCAAGGTGAAGCTCTTGCCCAGGGAGGCAAGAGGGGCTTTCAGAAGCCCAACAGGAGAAGGTAGAGCTCTTGCCCAAAGAGTCAAGAAAGGGGTTGAGAAGCCCACTTCAAGGCTCAGGTCCAGATTTTTTTTTATGGGGAATGGCTACATGAGGAAGACCAGGTTTGTTGGTTTTTATGAGTCCCATGGATGGGTGGCTTTAGCCTGGCATTTCTGATGCCTGGAGTCTAGGGCCAGGAATTATTGAACGGGATATACTTCTCAGAATGTTAATTTTCTAAGAAGGGAAAGTAAGGACACAGATAAGAAAAGGGCAGATCTTTGTGATATTTCTGACCTCTTGTAAAGTATAGTGACCTTCGTTTCCCTTTCAGACCCAAGGACAATTCCTGCACTTAGCCAAGAGAAAACTGTTCAATTTGGGATTCTGTCACCCATAAGCTGCCTAGCCGATTTCTGTCTCCTACCACTGGGGCTGAGCACTGCTGGAGTAGAACCCAAAAGGCAAGCAGGGAGGATATTTCAAAGCTCCAAGCAATGATAGCACATGTCTATGGGGTAGTGACATGTAGAGTAGGAAACTAGTTATGTTTTAAGGATACAGACAAGAGAAGTTTCTGATGACTGAACTGAAGGTGTGAGGAGAAGATAATGATAATAACTTACAAGGGTTCTGGTCTGAGCAACTGTCAGCTTGCTTGTCAGCTGAAATGAGGGAGACAGGTGTGACTGTATCCTTACCCCATGCCATATACTCTATCCTTTAAAAAATTATATGGTTTTTCATATGGTTAGAACTTTTACCAGTTGTCGCAGTGACTTTCTTGTTGCTGGAAAAACACCCAACCAGAATGGTTTATGGGAGGAAAGGGTTTATTTCAAGCTTACAGAATCAAATCTGTTGAACTTGACATTTCTATCCATATGATAGGGTGTGAAACTTTATCCTTATAGATTTAATTTCCATTTCTGTGCTCATTATTTGGCTATTCAGTAGCAATTTCATTTCATGACAAATGACTCTTCTCATTTTTTCTGTTTTCTACAGGGTTACATATCCATATTTATGTCTATTGGGTATCTTAAATGCCTTTGTTCTACCTAATGTTTATAATTTTATTTAGTATTATTCATCTCTTTGAGATTAGATATTTTATTTAGAAAATTCTTTTATTTGTTGTTGTTCTGGATCCTTCTAGTCTGGTTGATTTTGCTATTCACATTATACTACTGTGTTAGTTTTCTTACTGTTGTGACAATATACCTGTTAAGAAGTGACATAAGGAAGGAAGGGAGTGAGGAAGGAAGGAAGGAAGGAAGGAAGGAAGGAAGGAAGGAAGGAAGGAAGGAAGGAAGGAAGGACGGAAAGGAGGCAGGGAGGGAGAAAGTATGGAGAGAGGGAGGGAGGGAGAGAGGTAAGGAGGAAGGGAAGGATAATGAGGTAGGGGTTCAGGGAAAGTCCTTAAACTCCAAACCCTGAGTTCTTATCTGTTTTAACAAAGATTGGAATAAACAGACTGAGAAGGATAGTTAATAAACTACTACATTTATTCAAGGTAGTGGGGGGCTGGGGGGAAGTGAGGAGAGTCTGCAGACCAAGGAAAGGGTTAGGGTTAGGGTTGCACCCCTGTGGTCTGAGAGCCCATGTGGAAGGTGAGCATAGGACTTGGAATAATGCAAAAAGGGATTTTTCGAAAAAGGTTTGTACTTTAAAGATTTTTTTTTAAAGAATAGTAAAAAAAAACTAATATGGTCTTACTGGCACTGGGACCCCCGAGACTCAAATGTGTAGACATGAATAGCCAAGTAGCCAGAAATGAAATAGAGACAGTGCCCCCCCCTCAGTAAGTCTATTTATTTGGGGTCAGGGGGACTGTCTCCAAAAGAGGTTGCCTCCTTTTTAACTGACCCAGGGCTCAGAGAAGGGGTACACACATACACACACTTGTCTAAGGAGAGAGAGAGAGAGAGAGAGAGAGAGAGAGAGAGAGAGAGAGAGAGAGAGAGAGAGAGAGAGAGAGAGAGACACGATTGGATGAGGCTGGAGCAGGTGCTAAAATCCAGTTCTGCTGCAGCTGGCTGGCCTTGACATCCCAAGATTTCTCTTGTGAGTCTTTCCCTAACTGCCTATCTAATGATAAAATTCTCTAACTAGTTCCCTCTCAGAAGGAAGAAAGGAAGGAAGAGAGGGAAGGAAGGGTTTGTTGGTTTGTTTTAGCTCCCAGTTCCAGGAAGCAGTCCATCGTGGCAGGGAAGCCATGGGAGCAGCAGGAAGAAATGGATGCTCACCCGCTCAGCACACTTCCTGCATTTTATTTAGCCCATGGTATAGGGCTGCCCACTCTCTCAGTTAAACCTCTCTGGAAAAACCCTCATAAACACACCCAAAGGTCTGGTTCTTAGGTGATTCTACATTCAATCATCTGGACAGTGAAGATTAACTCTCTTAACTATATTATAATAGTATAATAGGAAGACAAGGCACCTACCATAATGTCATGATTCCCATTTTATTATTTCTCTTATAAATTGACTTTCTTTCCTGAGGCCTCAATGCCTTCACATAAATTTGAGAACTGGCTTGCCAAGTTACTTAAAAGTTCTGTCACAATGTTAATGAGAGTTTTAGTGAATCTACAAGTTTGGAAAAATTAGCAAGTTTATGACATTGGCCACATAAATCCTTGAGCACAGTATGCATGGCCACATCCATGTACTTCAGACCTCTCAAATGACCTTAATTACAGATGAGTTCTGTCCTGGAGTAATTTTGCATAATTAGATTTATTCCTAGGTCCCCTTCTTTTTGTGTCTAGTAGTGGTGAAGATATATCTTCACTAGCAGTTTCTTTTTTTTTAAGTCTTAAATATATATTTATTGTCCATAATGAGTTACATTATTCAGTGGGCAAACAATGAGTTGTTATCCCCAATTCCCCAATGTCCCCCTCCCCATCCCCAATCAGCTGGATATCTTCCTCCGTGGGCCATCTGGATCAGTCCTTGTGGCAGGGGACCCTGGATAGCCTTTCACTAGCAGTTTCTAATACCGCAACTGCATCTTCTCACCCGGTACATAATCTCATTATCATCTTTACTCTTAGTGTTCCTTCTACACATGTTGATTATGAATATGTGAATGACAAACGGACTAATCGCCTTTATGAAATGTTGTGACATTTGAATGAAAAATAAAATTCCATAATGATAGTTCAGGATAAACATCATATTGGCTATTATTTTGTTTTACTTTCAACTAAGCTAAGATTAATATATGAGGAAAGTGCAGTCAACGATTACTCACGATTTTAGACTTTTTTGAAAAGAAACTTTCTAAAGAAAAGGAAGAATATTGTGTAGAAGTCAGCATTTCAGGCAGCAGTAAGAAAAAGCTAAAAACTTAACATCACACTAAGGTGGGTGGAACCCGGCTGGCTCCTAGGATATCCATAATCCCCTACCCCCATGGACTGATCCAGACTGCCCACAGAGGAGGATATCCAGCTGATTGGGGACAGGGAAGAGGGGCATTGGGGAACTGGGGATAATAACCCATTATTTGTTCATTAAATTTATCTCATGGATAATAAAAAGAAAAAGCTAAAAACCAAAAGAGTGAATTTTAAAACATATTTTTATAATAAAGGGTTAATACTTGTTAAACAAAAAATCCTAATACCACCAACTCTTCTTTGATAGGGTTTTGTTAAAATACATTATATTTTTGAAAATAAATAAATAATCATATGGCCAAAAGCAACCAGGACTAATAATTAGCATTTCCTCTCCTATAATTTTTTCCATCTGAAAATAATACATGTTTGCATATACATGCATGCATATACACATACAAAATCCATATCATCATACAAGTTTATAGCCTTCTTTTACAAAAACAGTATCAATTACAATGTTAGATTACAGCGACAACTTGATTTTTGAGTGTATAATATTCTATAGAAAAATCTCATAATTACCAAGAATTCAGATATTTTTCTGAGTTTTTGCTCCACTTATTTTCTGCTTATTCTACCAATCCCACTGGGAGATCAATGGAAGACCAAGTGAGATGTAAACAAAACTCAAATGTGTTCTGTCACATCCTATTTGCAATTTCCACAAACCTTTAATAATATCAAACAGAAAAATGAAGCACCTGTTTTCTCTATTTCTTCCTTTTACAATTCTGCAAACACTGGGATGCAGCTCAATGTGAGGCCCCATGATGAACAATGAGGAAGGAGATGAATCAACAAGCAGTATCACTTGTTTGAATCAGAAGCTGTAGCACAGTGGAAGTTATTTGGTCCTTCCTCCCAGGACCATTGGCAATGCTGTGAGACATTTTTGGTTATCACATATGGAGGGTATCACTGGTATTCTGTTAAACAGAGGCCAAAGATGAGGCTGAACATTTCACAGAGCACATGAAAGATCCTCACAAAGGAATTAATTGTTCAGCCCAAAATGTTATTAATGAGAATGTTGACAAAATCTGGTTTAGTTCTTTTGAGGATTCTGCCTCTCCAATCCAAATATTCTCCCACCAATGATGATATGCAAGTTGCAGGAACCAATAGGCACAGCAGCAATCACCATGCAGACGGACACAGAACAGACCAAGCAGCAGCAGGTCTTCCCAGCTCCCATTCTCACATTTCACACACAGCGAGGCCATAGCCTAGTCAGTGAGTTCCACAGACCGAGGAGATTGGGGCTGTTCTCTTCTGGATCATGTACTTCAGGTCCTTCAGTGTAGTGTCTTCTACTCGCTTTGAAAACCTTAGACGTCAGGAGTTTCTCAGGCAAGGAAATGAAAACAAGGTATTTTTAACTACCTGCTCAATTGCTTGGAAAATTACCTCTTAAACATTCAAACACCCACTTCTCATTTTTTCCAAATCCCTGGAATAGCCAAATGATCTAAATCTCTGGAATTCCATGATGAAAAAAAATATGTTTTTCAAAGTTTAAGAATATATGTATATATGTGTGTACATATATGTACACAAATGTATGTCCACACACACATATCATGCATGCAGAGGCCTCCTCCAACAGCACCTTCTCTGGAATTCTAGAATAGAAGTCATAATTCTGATTGACCACACCAGCCCTCAAAGGGCAGTCATCTCTCGTCACAGCAGTGGAAACTTGGGCAATGGCAACTTCTTCAGCTACAAATGCACTATTTATTAGCAGAAGTATCCTGGTTTTGTGTAATCCTGCACATAATGAGATGGCACAATTCTTTTAGTCTTCCTTTTGGACAAATAACCATGGCACAGCTGGTGGCAATAAAACTAGTCAGTTGTTTCCTTACTGTCTGAATTTGGAATAAATGGCCTCGCTCTAAGAATTTCTTCTTTTGTTTGATCTGTTCCTTTCCTGGTTATCAGCTTGAGCAGAGAAGTCAAGTAGCTCCACAGTAAATACCTCATCACATAACTAGTGCCCATTACTGAAAATACTGGTTTGTGAGATAAATGGGGACAAAAATGCATCACTGTTTTTAATCTGTGTAACGAATACCATTAGCTAAACACAAACTCCCTTTTCACCAGAAATAAATTACTACACTGCTCCAGCATCTTTCCAACGGTTTATTTTCCTCTTTAAGCTTTAATTAAAAATCAACCAAATTTGAAAGTTGAAAATTAGCCTAAGAAAGCACTTTTAGCCACAAGCTTTCCAAAAGCTTCAACTCCAGCAGCCTCTTTGGAAAATTCTTCAACTTAACTGGAAATACAATTCAGAAACTCAAATATCCTCAAAGTTAAATAATAATTCAAGTTAATTAAAAACTTTTTTGATGAGTAAATTTAATGTGCCAAATACTCTGGGTCCTTGAGCAATAAATCACAGTGATCAAAGCAACTATATGCTGAAGAAATGAGGGCATCGGTTGTGTGTGGAGCAATGAGATGTGCATATTATTAGCAAGTTTTTTTAAAGTACTACGTTACTCTACCTAAGATAATATTTTGAAAGAATTATGCAAAACATGTTTTCAATTCTTGAATTCTGAGTATCCTAAGAATTTTAATGTCTTAGTAATGCTTTAAGTAACTGACTTATTAAGAAAATACAAAGTGATCAATAAGTTCACATTGTAAAATACTCTAATAATTGTGACTAACATATTATCACTTAACTGTATTCGTGCAAGATGCTTGGCATTCTTCCAAGCACTAAGGAAGGTTTTCTTGTTATTTTAATAAGTTATGTGCTAAATATTATATCATATTATATCATTTAGTGTTTCAGTACCATATACATACATACATAAACAGACACACACACATATATTACATTATATATATATTAGATAGGGGCATAGCTCAGTTAGTAAAGTGCTTGCCTTGCAAACATGAAAATCTTAGTTTAATCCCAAGAACCCATGTTAAAAACTTTGTTGTGGTGATATGTGTTTGTAAACCCAGGACTGGGAAGGCAGAGAAAGTCAGGCACAATGGCCAGGTAATCTATGCTAATTCTGAGTACCAGACAATTGACAGACATTGTCTTTCTTTAAAAAAAAAGTGCTGGATAGTATTTGGGGACAACACCTGAGGTTGCCGTCTTGTCTCCATACAGAGATGGACACGTGTGGAGCTTCATACACATGAATATGCATACACATACAAAAGAAAAAATGAGCTGCACAAAATAGTTCTATCTGAAATCTAACAAACCCATTACTGTCTGCATATCCTAAGGAAATGATAGAAGAGAGACTGCAGTACCCAAAATATGGAATCCACCTAAGTGTCTATCTATGGGGGAAGAAGTGAGGAAACTATGGCATATACACACAATCAAAAGCTACTTAGCCCTAAAAAAGAAAGAAATACTATCGTTTGCTACAATATGGATATACTTGGGAAACGTTAAGTGAAATAAACCAGACACCAAAAACCAAGCACTGCTTTACCTCATTTACCTAAAACAGTGAATTCAATACAAGAAGATAAAATGGCCACTGCTATGGGCTGGTGGAGGGGAGGGAATATGTTGGGGAGACATTGATCAAAATATATAAATTTTTATTTTAGAAAAACCCTTAATTGACCTATTTTATATTGTAGCATTTTTAGTTAAAAATAATGCAATGTGTTCTTGAAAACTGTTTAAAAAAAGTATGTTTTAAGTGTTCTCTGCACAAAATTAGATGAAGTAATCTATATTAGCCTACCTCAATCTACAGTGTATTCATATTTCAAGACAACTTGCTGCATACAATAAACATCATGTTTAATTGTCCATAAAAATAAAGAACAAAATGTAAAGTTTATAAAGTATTCTATCAGGATAGTAATGTCTTTCAGACATGAACCTGATTGAGCAAAGCATGCTTTGGTATATGGCCTCTGGGTCCTCAAGGGTCTGTACCACTTTCATATGAATGTGAAAATGTCATTTTCACAATGTTTTCTTGCTTGCAGAAAAGTTCACAGATAGTGCACTATCGTGGTGAGCAAAACTGCCAGTGCCTTACAAGAATGAAGACATGGCACCATACTGTAGAAACAATCATTATAATCTTCAAAGCCACATGTTGCATTAAGAAAAAGTTCCATGTTCCTCATTTGCAAATGTCCTTCATGAAGCAGGATTACTTAATGGTATTAAACCCAATGCTTAAGTATTCCATTTTTGATATTCTGTGTGATGAGACAGGACACACATAAAACTTATCTAATGCATATGGATGTATGGTTGTCTTAAGGAAAAGTACTTACATCTGGATCTCTGAGTTGCAAGACAAATTAGCTACTAATTTACAAAACAGAAAACCACTTTTATTTGAAGGAATCAATTGACTACTTATTCAAACCTGAATATTTGACAGATTTTTCACAAAAACACTAAATGTACCTATCACAGCAAGGAGAATATTTGAGAATATTTATTACTAGTAATAAATTTGTTTGAAATAAAAATTCAAAATTTGAATATAGCATGGGCCACCATAATATTTTATCAGCATTTGGAGTCGTCCACTGATGTGGATGCTGCAAGGAATGAAGGTGATCTGCTGAATACTCTATTCAACTTAGTAAAGCTATGCTTTTCTAACCGATCAATGCATGAGGTTACATTATTTAGCATGGGTAAAAGACCTACAGGTGTAATAGAGGTGTGGATTCCAATGTGACAGATTATAAAAATGAGTTTCTTTGCCTTAAATTTAGATGTCATATTGAAGTACATAACCCTTCTTTCATTATGTATTCCAGTTGCTTTCTTTATTTGTTTTGACTAATATTATCAACTCATTACATAGCAAAATAACTAAGATTGATACAATACCAACTTTTTCAACAGTATAAAAATTTTTGCTTCTATGATAGCTCTTGTCTCTCTGCCTTTGTTACTGTTTTCATTAAAATTATATTTCTATATAGTATATGTAGATTATAGTAACACTTATATAGATAACATATACATATTGCATACTATTTTATATAGTCTCTAATCAACCTGGTTTAATAGTTACTGTTTATTCATTTATATTTTAAATGGGACAAGAGAAAAAAAAGCCCAAAAATCAATCTTACAGATTGACTTACAAAGCTACATTAATTAACCAGTATTCTTTATATCTTCAAATGGATTGGAGTTGTGGTCTAACAGCCTTTGTTCTCAAACTTAAAGACTTTCATCCATCTTATGGAACAGCTCTGCTAGTTTAAAATTCTCTCTCTCTTTTTTTTTTGTTTCCATGAGGGTATCTTAATATACTCTTCAATTCTGAGTGAGTTTTGTTAAATATAAAGTTTGGGTTGATAATATTTCAGCATGTTGCATTTATCTTCCCACTGCCTTCTAGCCTTGATGGTTCCAGAAGAGAAGTCAGCTGTCTGTCTGAGAAGCCCTTCAGGAGATGAGATGCATCTCTCTTTCTGCTTTCCAGATTATCTCTTTGTTTTTGTTGTTTCATCAGTTTGAATAAAATGTTTATAGTGTATTTCTCTTAGGATTTGTCTGAATTGGGGACTGTTGAGCCTCTTGGATATGTAGAAAAATATTTATCATCAAAATTAGGGAGTTTCACTGGGCATATTGGCACAATCCTGAAATACTAACATTTGGAAAATGAAGGCAAGAGGGTCAAAAATTCATTGATAGCATTGGCTACATACCAAGATAGAAAAATAAAAGAAAAAGGAAGGGGGAAAAAAGTAGCCAGGCTTGGTGGCCCACCTTTAATCTTGGGAGACAGAGGTAAGATCATGGTGAGTCCCAGGCCACCCTGAGACAACATAGTGAATTCCAGGTCAGCCTGGACTACAGAAAGACCCTACCTCAAAAATAAATTTAAAAAAATAAGTTGGGGGAGTTTTTCTGTCACTATTTCTGAAAATTCATTCTTGTTTCTTCCCCTGTCCTATCTTTAAAAATAAAATCCTAATATACATACTATTCTACTTGAAGGTGTGTCATAGGTCTCTGGGCTCTTTCCCTTTTTGCATTCTTTTAACTCTCTGTTCCTTACATTGAATAATTTATTTTATTTTTTATTTTTCAATTTTATTTATTTTTTTTTTCATTTTCAATTATTTAGTTGCAAGCAGAGAGAGATAGGAGACAGAGAGAATGGGCACACCAAAACCATCAACCACTGCAAACAAACTCCATATGCATGCACCACTGTGTACATGGATTTATGTGGGTACTGGGGAAATAAACTTGAGTTGTTAGGCTTTGCAGGCAAGCGTCTTAACCACTGAGCAATCTCTCCAGTTCATAGACTGAATAATTTTTATTTGGCCTAATATCCACTTTTTTTTTCTGTAACCATCTCAACCCTTCTATCAAGCACAAATAACAAATGTGTTAATTATTAGACTTTTAAGCTTCAGAATTTCTATTTGCTTTTTATATGTTTAACATTTTATTGAATGTGTGTATATATATACACATATATATACATATATATATAACGTATTTTGGTAATAGTCCCTTTGCATCCGTTGTCGCCTCTCACCATACCCCTATCACTGAATCCCTTTCTCACTTTAATCAGTCCCTCTACTATTTTTATTATTTTGATGTATTTTTTTAATTGAGCATTTTACTGTATTATCATATTGCCTAACCATCACATTCCCATTGGGTCACACTCTTATGTTCCCAAGGAAACAAGTGGAGGAGCCATAGAGGAGAACACCTATCATTCACCTCTGGCCTCCATAATGCATACACAGGGTACACACATCTGTATACACACACACACACACACACACACACACACACACACACACACAAAGGACACCATACCATATAATCAGTGTACACATAGAAACAAATAAAAAATAGAAGAAAAGTTCTACACAACAAAATTTAATTCAATATGAGGAGATCATGCATTATGCTGATGAACACGAATGTGTCAGGATTTTGATGCTGATGCCTTTTATTGGAAAACAATGTCTTGCTTTAAATGAGCTGACTGTTGTTCACAGCTCACAATAAGTCTTTGTAAAATATTTTATTAAATTTGGCAATCAGTTTTAATTTTGAAATAAATTAACTGACGCATCAAACGATACATAATTTTGGTAAGAGGTCATTACAATAGTGTGCTATTTTTAGCTTTTTTCAAAAGCTACAAGTACCAAAATTGGGGAACTTTATTATGAAATTTAAGGTATAATAGATATAAGAAGTTCAAAATTAATGTTAAAGGTTGACAACCTTCAAATTATATAACTTAATATGAGTTTAGTTAAGCTTTTAAATGTATAATTTAATATATACCAGATAACATGAAAAGGAGTTAATATTTCTTTGAGAATTTAGCTTTGACCTTTCCTTGCTCTCTTTAATTAAATACAAAAACTTCCAGTTTTCGGTTAATTGCTTTGTTTTGGTTTTATTTTATTCTATCTTTAATTAGCATACAAAGTAATAGGTTTCCTGAATGCATTTTCATAACTACTTGTTTTTGTTTGACCCCCTCCTCCCTACTCCGTTTCCCCACTTCACTGCCCACCACCCAGCTTGTACCCTCACACCCCCAGTATTCCCCTTTCTACTCTCACTCGGGTCACATGTGTTCTGTAAGAGGTTACAGTCTTCATATGAGAGAAAACATGCAGTATTTGTCTTTCTGAGTCTATTTAACCTCGCTTGATATTTTTTTCAGTTCCATTCACTTTGTAGCCAATTTTACAATATCATTATTCTTTATGGCAAAATGGAATTCTATTGTATATATGTACCACATTTTCAAAGAGAAGAATAAAACCATACACAGTATTTGATACTATTAATATTTAAATTGTTCTTATTGGTTTTAAAATAGTACCTTAGTAAGAGGAATACATTGCAAGAAAGTATGTTGATATCTTTGTAGGGTCAACCTGTTTGGCTAGTCCTAATAGCTATTGGAAAATATCTTAGTAAGCAGTAAATTAATGGGCTACAATGAAACAAATTGAAAGAAAAACATTCATATACTTTATTAAAAAAAAGGTAGCCACAATGCACATATGAAATCCTTAGTATCTTTATTACCTTGAGAAAGAAGAATAAGGGAAACAAAATGAATGGGACATTTGTTTCAATAACTCCAGTCTATAAAACTTCAAGAACTAACAAAAGAGGTAACAATATTTCTCTTGCTGGTGTTTGGGGGAAAGAGATGCCCTGTGAATCTATGCTTGTTTTCTTCATGAAACAGAAACTTTTTGTGTGGGTGCTGTGGTGTTCGATCCTAAATGCAGAAAAGTAACCCTTAGTTTGGAGTGAGAAGGAAGCTAACCCTTCCCATTGTCCTCACAGGGTTACAGTCTCCTCTGCTCACCATATGGTACAATGGCCGAGTGGGCTGGACTAAGATTTGTCCTTGGGGCCCATCAGTGGATCCTGCAGAACAAGTAGGACAGGGATGCTGCAGTTGTGGCTTCAGAGAAGCTGAAGGGATCTGCTAGGATACGTCTGTTAAATCAAAAACTACTACAAAGTTGTCCAACATGTCCCCTAATTATTTAGAGCTACAAAGTCCCTGTGGTAGGGGTGGTTTTGTTGATATAACATGTAATATATGCCTCCTGCCTTCTTTGTACAGAGCTGCTGATCAAGCTCTCTATGAGCTTCAAAGTGTGAGTCTGACTAGTCTATCAAAGTCAACTTGCAGTAAGAACATTCTCATTTTATATATTCATGCTCTTTGGGAATAAATGGTGTGGTCATTCATTACTTCCCGGGTTGTCTGGCCTGCACATATTCACGGGTGCATATATCTGCAGACACATGTGTATATCCTACACACACCACCATCACCATGCCAAACATAACACACACACACACACATTATATATATATCTTCCATGGCACAGAATCAGCTCCCAGTAAATGTTAGCCTTCCTAGTAGCAGTACCATAAATTCTCAAAGAACTGTCAAAGAACAAGTAGCAGATATATGATTAACCATCAGGAATTGATTAGAGGTAAAAAAAAAACTGGACTGAATTTGACTTATTACAGTATTTAACAATCATTCTCCATTAATATAGATGATAGATAGACAGATAGATGGATGATAGATAGTTAGATAGATAGATAGATAGATAGATAGATAGATAGATAGATAGATAGATAGATAGATAGAGATGATAGATAGATGATAGATAGACAGACAGACAGACAGACAGATAGAGAGAGATAGATGATAGATAGATAGATAGATAGATAGATAGATAGATAGATAGATAGATAGATAGATAGATAGATAGATAGATAGAGCACCTTCTTAATTTGAATCTGGAAAGAAAATCACGAGGATGTTTCATAAGGATTCCATCACAGTGGGCATATAAGGCACACGTACCTGACTACAGTATGGGGGAAGCAGGGTCCACAGCGGGGTAAAGTGTTCAGTGAAGAAGAGCTCCTATCAGACAAGGGGGCTCAGTGCATGGTAAAGTCTTCTAGAGGAATTATGGTGTTTAAATTATGAATATATTCCTTTGAACATTTTCCTTTATTACCCAGTAAATGTGGGCTCCAAAGGTGATCTCCAGGGTAAATATTAAATCCTTTTACTCAGTCAATATTTACTGAAGTCCTTTTATGCAGTAAACACTGCATTTCACTAAGCCATGTGTGTCACTCAAGGATAAAAATGCCTTGTCTTTGTATATCAATAAAATCTTATTTTGGTTTTAGGGAATAAAATTGCAATCATGCCACTGTCGTTTCTGGCAAAAAATTTAATTCCTACTTAATTATCTCCTGAGGAAAATTGCAGGACTCACCTGCGTCTACAACAACTATAAACAACACTTGCTCTAGGAGCTGAAACTAAAATTATTACACTGTCTCAAATACTGAATTGAATGGGGAAGCCTGCTGATTTCTCGCTTTCATGGTTTTTCCTCTCTTCTTTCTTTTTCGCAGAAGCTATATTGAAGCCTAAACTGAATACTGAATTAAAAAGAACTTGTATTCATAACTGTAACATATTAACTGTATAGTTTAAAACAAGTCATTTCTCTGGGCTAGTTTTCTCATCTGTAATATATATATATATATAATATATGTATGTACGATTAACATATACAATCAGTAATCATCAGAGCACTTGACTTGTACTCTGGGGTGCTTATTTTGTTATGGAAACTTGTTCACAATTCAGACTCCTCCTCTAGGGTCCTTCATTAGAAACAGTTCCTATTCTACAGCTCTATCACTTTAAATCATGTCTGCTCTTGGAAGCTAAACAAGGTCATGCCTGCTGAGTACTTGGATGGGAGAAATAATACTTCATTTGTCTTGTTATCTTTATCACTCCAAAACATTTGACACTATGTTTTGAACATATTAGATAATAAGTGATTATCTGACACTTTTCTCCAGCCTGAGATACTTGTAAAATGTTGAGTGTCTCTTTAACCAGTAGAAAAACATTTATTTATCTCAGGTACAGTGTCATGGAGACAATCTCAAAATTCATTGCAACTCAATGTGTATAGAAAAAGATAAGACGGAGTCACGCAGGTCGCCTTGGAGACTTCAAAGATGTGCTTTGTGATCGACCCCTGAAGAGTACCACTCAGTAGGGACTGTAGAGGTTTGGAATCTTTAACAGGCCCCTAGGTTGATGCCAAAGTTGATGCCCCATGAGACAGAGTGTGATTGGCCTGGTTCTAAATTCATTCCTTCCAATGTGGTCTGATATACATTTTGGGGGGCCTTTAGAAGTTTTCCCTGGATTCTACTTAGGTATTGCACAACTAATTAAAAACTTCATAAAAATACTTTTAAAAGTCCTCCTGGGGGAGACTATGTCAGATGGATAGTATCTGGGCCAGGCAGCCAGTCAGGATCAACCCCCCTCTCTCACATCATACTTTGCCGAGCATGTGGCTGCCCAGGTGTAGGGGGGGTCTCTCCTCCTAAGTCCAGGCCAACTGTCTGGGACCTTGGTGAGTGCCCACCTTAAGATTCTTTCTCTCCCCACTTTGCAGCTTTTTGCTGGAAGGGGAGAGGATATATTCTCGTGGATTTCACTTATATTCTCTAATCTCTCTTTGAAAGCACACAGATTTTATATCCCTTTCTCTGATGGTCTTTGCATATGAGCCCATCAGGCCTTGTGGTGATGGGTCACTTCCTCCCCACCCTGTTTTATCCCTGTAATGTTTGATGTTTGAATAGAGTGTGACATTTGTTCAAAATCATTTTCAGTCTTAGTAGCCAAATCTTCAGAATACTAAAAGATGGGGTCTGAGGACCCTTTCGCCCACATCCCCCACCCTGGATCACTCAGAGAAGCTCGCCCTACTTGATGTAAGGATGGTTTTCAGGACATTCATTATTCATTCCTTTCCATGGCGCTTCTCTCGGGGGACATATAGAATAGAGGTCTCCCAGGACTGAGTACAAATAGTTGTGCTCCTCCTCAGCATGGGCTTATATCAGTGGCATGAGCCTGTTGTCACTTCCCCTTTGTGCGGCTGCTAGAAAATTCAGATAAAGATATGTGAATCTCTCATGGGTCCCACACGATAGCGGTGGCATCTTAACACCTGGACTTCATGTTCAACTGTATTTTCATTTCCTTCAACATCCTTTACCCTCATGACTGCCATTATTTCCCTGAACTTAGGATTTTATATTATTATTTTTATGTATTTGAGACAGACTTAAAATCCTATTCACAAAAGAAAGTTTGAATTAAAAGATTTGTTAGTAAAGTTACAAAGAAACTAACTGAATTATTTGTTTACTGACAATGATATTTTCAGAAAATTTGGGTTCCAAAAATTCTATTGTCATTTCCACTGAAGACGTAATAATATAGTGTAATAATAGTGGGGAAAACTAGTTGTAAAGATCAGAGGGGATTTTCCTTGGCTATTTGCTTAACCCAAAGCTCCATGAAGGTAGATTCAACTTCATCATATACTCACTGTGCGGTGAGACTGTGTTCCACCATCTCTACCAGCTCCTCTGAAATCTAGTCACAACTCTAATTCCTACAAAACTCATTAATTGCTATTTACATGACACTCAATGTTGTCACTATGACATCATTAATATTTTATGTATCCCTCACTCCAGGTTAACACCTCACTTTCTTGCAGACAGAATCAATCAATATCACTTTCTCCTTATGACATAAGCACCTTCATTTTGGTGTAGGAAGCCTACAATAGGTGGCACTGTGTAATTATTTCAGACACTCAACACAGATCTGAGAAATAACCTAATATTTGGCACAAACAATCTTAATTATTCACATTACTAAGAAGAAGAAGAAGTTCTAGATATGTCGGGTAGTCAAGTCATCGAAGAGTCAACAACAGTCAGGAATTCACCTCAGAAACTCGGAGTTTAAAAATGTATTATT
>PVHP010000011.1:103860-302460 GCA_004024765.1 Zapus hudsonius | reverse complement strand
AATAATATATCTTCCATGAATGGTCCTCTGAAAATAAATCAGTGATATTAAAGTGGAATTTTGTTTTACCTTAACATACTAATGAGTATTACCAGAGCCAGCTGGACATTTGCATATGTTCACGTCGTTTATAGTGTTTTGCCATAAATCTTACCTCCCTTTAAGTCTTAGCTGTCATATAAGATTGGAAATAACTCAAAAAGTTATCTTGTCTATGCTCTCCTTTAAATCATAAGTGTAGGAAGAGAATTCATAAAAATCAGCTGAGTAGGTATTTTTCCGGGGCCTCTGAACACTATGGCTCCTTCTCTGAAAGCCCAGGCTTCACAGTTACAATGTAAACACACTCTAAGGGTCCCTAGCTCATCTCAGTACTATTCAGATTTTTTGATGTAGTTATTCTATCATTTTACTGATCTGAAAATAACCGAAAATAAACTAAATCTGTACCAAAGGTCTGAAATCCCAGCTACCAGGAAGGCTGAAGCAAGAGAATCATGACTTCAAGTCCTACTGTGTCCAAGAATATAGCCAAGAAAATTAAGTGAGACCCTATCTCAAAAAGTTTAAAAAAAAAAACAAGAGGGTGGCAAGGAAGTGTGCAACTCAGTGGTAGAGTATTTACAAGAGACCTTGGGTTCAAGCCCCAGTACAGAATGATATCAAACCCAAACACAGAGAGAAGAGTCACAATCAGGAATAGTTTGTGTCTTCACTTTTCTTCAGGCTTTCATTGACAACTACAAAGTCAAGTTTCATTCCTTGGGAATATTTTCGTAAGCAGTTGACTATATGTCTTCTTCCACAGGATCTCACTGTAGCTCAAGCTGGCTTTGAACTCATGATTGTTCTGGCTCTGACTCCAAAGTGCTGGGGTTACAGGTGTGCCCCTTGACTAACCTGTCTTTTAAATAATGTCTCAATTACCGAGTCTCAAAGTGGATGGGGTATTTGCTGGCATTCTGATTAATGATACACATAGCATGGATGCCTTCTCTACCCTGTGTGTGATATCCCTTGAGAAACACAGCATTTTCTTTCTGGTCTCTTATTCTTCCTGGGCCCACTGTAGCTTGTAAACTTAGGGTGCTATCCATTGGGTTTATAAGGTTTATGTGCATTTTTAATAGGAATTTATTTAAAATAAACACCAAAAGCATTGAAACAATTAACAGTTTGTCAATACCTCTTTGAATATTTAATCTCTGTTTTGTTGGGTTTTGCTATTGTTGTTGCTTGAGACAGGGTCTCATGTGTCTATGCTGGCCTTAAGCTTGTTATATAGCTTAAAATGATCTTGAACTCCTGATTCACCTTCTTCTACCTCCAAAGTGTTAAGATTTACAGAAGTGCATCACCATACTCAGCTCAGGTCAATTCTTAATACTCAAAAATTTAGAAAACATGTATGCTACCTTTGACCTACAATGTGTTTCCAATACCCTCTGACTGGTGTTGTAGTTAACTTGCTCATTGCTGCAACATAGAACCTGACCAAAAAGTTGCTTGCAGAAGGAATGGGTTTCTTTTGGTTTATGGATTCAGGGGAATATCCATCCTGGCAGGGAAAACGAAGGCGTGAGCAGAGGAGTGGACATCACTTCCGCCACAGCACTGCAAACAGCCGCAGGAAGGTGTGCCAAACACTGGCAAAGGAAGCTGGTTTATAACCCCATAAGCCCACCTCCAACAACACAGCTCCAGAAAGGTTCCAATTCCAAAACTGCCATCAGCTGAGATCAAGCATTCAGAGCACATTAAGTTTATGGGGGACACCTGGATCAAATCACCACACAGGGTTTTGTTTCAACCCTAGATGATGAGTTGGGAGTGGTTCATCTCCTGTCTGGGTGTCAACTATCATCTTAGGTCCTGCTGGTGGTGTAGAGTCTCGCTGATCAGGGTTAGCAAGAATGGGCTGACAACTGGGGATTGCTGGTGGTGGCCTTGAAATCTCCAGGTTCTCATAACATGCTGTTGAACTGCTCTAATGAATGGTTCACAAGCAGAGTTTAAATTGAAGTTTGTATTCACATGCATGCCAATCCACTTCACCAATATTGGGATTATAAGAGCATGTGAGCATGCTTTTTAAATTTATTTATTGTTAATAAATAGAAACCCTCCTCGGTGGAATTGTTGGAACTCTCCATAGGATGAAGGGCTATGAATTGTATAAACTGTAGCCAGTTTTTTATTGTGTATGTTGTTGTTGTTGTTGAGGGGGGCAATGTCTTTGGATATTCTCCTCCACCATGGCCCTTTACAATCTCCTCTTCCACAAAATTCCCTGAGTCATGGTGGGTGAGTTTTAACTCTGCTTTATTGCTGAGCTCCTAAGAGTCTCTGGGTTTCTGCTTTAGACTATGCTGGGTATCCTCAGTGTCTGTCTCCATTAACCTTTCATAGGTCATCTGACTTGCTGTGTAGGTAATTCTCTTGCTCATCTCACCACTTCCTGAAAGGTTTCATTTGGGCTCTATATCATTAGGGGTGATTCATCTCCTGCCTGGGTGACAGGCAACATCTCAAGTCCTGTTGGTGGAATTGGGTTCTTGCTGCCTTCTGAAACATATAAATAGATTCTCCAACAAAGAGTGAGATCAGCATAGGTTAAATGAGACAAACATTGTTAATTTGGCAAGAATCTAATGGGGGTAGACTATCTGTAGGCTTATGGGTAGTAGGCGCATTCTCTTGGAGTCCAGTTTCATGATCTCCATAAGAATTTGCCTTGGATCTCAGTTTAGTTAAGGGTTCCTTGCCAGTGAGCACATCTCTTAGCAAGCCATTGGTTACCCACCTAGGTTAAGTGCCACTATTGCACAGATGAGCACTTCTTGCTTTGCTGGTTTCTGCTTATAGCAGTGTCCTCTGCCTTTTCATAACATCAGTCAGTGTTGTATACCAATGTCCCCTGCTCTCTTGGAATTTCGTTGGCTAATTTTTCCTGGCCAACATAATGTAATACCTTCCAGCACTACACAGGCTACTGTATCTGTATCTGTATCTGGGAACTGGTTTCATTTCCAGATCCAGCAAGGTCTCTCAGTGTTGTGTGATGACAGACTGTGGTATCTTCGGCAATAGGGTCTTATCTTTTGCCTAGGGCAGGTATTCAAGAATTTTGACATAAGCCTGTCTTGTTTTGGGGACCTCATAGGTCTCTTTGATCAACAGGTAATTGTGGGAAGTAACCAATTACTGGGACAGGGAATTATAGGCCAGAACCACCTGTCTTTGGGATAGGCTTCCTCCCACTCTCTTCAGGGCCCTCCTTACCAATCGATGCCCCCAGCTTCCTATTGATTCATTATGGATTTAGATTAGTGGATATCTCCCCCTGTGCTCCCATTCCTCAACCCCCCAATTCCTTTCATCCCCTTTCTGTTTATCAATTTGCATGTCAGGTTTGCTTACTATTCATGATTAACCTGGTTTGGATCCACAGGTGAGGGAGAATATGCGACATTTGTCTGTTTATTTTTGTATGAGTTTGCTCATACAAGACAGACAAATGCCCCAGTTTGCTCACACAAGTATGATCTGTTCCAAATCCATTCACTTTTCTTTAATTTCATTATGCCATTTTTCCTTACTGCTGAGTAGAATTCCATAGTGTGTGTGAGTGTGTGTGTGTGTGTGTGTGTGTGTGTGTGTGTGTGTGTGTGTACCACAACTTTGATATCCATTTGTCCAGTGATGGGCATTTGGGTTGATTCCCATTTTTAGCTATTATGAATTGAGATCTATAAGTATGATTGAGCCAATGTCTCTGTGCTAAAGCGAGGAATCTTGTCCCAGTAGAGGGTTAGCCAAGGTCCATTGGTAACTCTATATGCATATTTTAGGAGCCTCCACACTGATTTCCATAGTTGTACAAGTTTGCATTCCAACCAGCAGTGAATAAGCGTTCCTTTTTCCCGAATCTTCACCAACATCTATTGTTGGTAGATTTTTTTAATGATTGCCATTCTAGCTGGAGTATGATGGAATCTCATTGTTCCTTTGATTTGCACTTCCGTGAGGATTAAGGATGATGAACATTTTCTTAAATGAGAACTTAAATGAAATGAGATAACTTTGTGTTTCCTCCTCTGTGAATTCCCTGTTGAATTCAGTGCCACATTTTTTGATAGGGCTGTTTGGTTTTTTATAACTTAATTGAGTTCTATGTAGGTTCTAGATATTAGACCTCTGTCTGTGATATAGGTGGCAAAGATATTTTCCCAGTCTGATGTGGTTTGTTGGCTCTGAGTATTATATGTTTGCCTGAGGAGAAGCTTTTTAGCTTGATGAGAACCCATTGGTTAATTGATTATTGCAATTCCAGGACTTCTGGGGGTATGTTCAGGAAGTTTCCCCCTATTATCTCATGGAGAGTTCCCCCTATTGTTTATTCCAGGGTTTTCAGAGTTTCAAGTCCTATGTTGAAGTCTTTGAACCATTTGGAGTTGATTTTTATGCATGGTGAGAGGAGTGGGTCTAGTTTTAAATTTTTACATGTATTTAACCAATTTGTCCTGCACCATTTGTTGAAGATGCTATCTTTTCACCAGTGAACATTATTGGCATCTTTGACAAAGAGCAATAGTTACTTGCACTATGAAGAGTCTTTAATTCTGTTCCATAGGTCTGCCTGTCTGTTTTTATGCCAGTACCAAGCTGTTTTTGTTACTATGGCTTTGTAGGGTATCTTTAGATTGTGTACGGTGATACCTCCTGAGGAGTTTCTTTTTACTAAGGACAGATTTGGCTATCCAAGGCATTTTGCCATTCCAAATAAATTTTTTTTAATTTAATATTTATTGTCCATAATGAGTTACATTATTTAGTGGGCAAACCATGCGTTGTTATCCCGACTTCCCCAATTCTCCCCCTCCCCATCCCTGATCAGTTGTATATCCTCCTTCGAGGGCTGTCTGTGTTAGTCCTTGTGGCAAGGGATCCTGTATATCTTAGTATTCATCCTGGTCTTCCTGGCCCAAGTGAGTTGTTACTGATGGGTGCTATGCCTCTGGACCATCTCCCCCACCACGGCTCTCACAATCTTTCCACCCCCTCTTCCGCTCAGTTCCCTGAGTCGTGGTGGGTGAGTAATAAGGCTGCTTTAATGTTGCGAGCTTAGAGGTCCTTGTGTCGAAAATCCTTGGTTTCTGTCTCATTGGCCTATCCTATGTTGATTGAATGGCTGTGGCTATAGGTCCCTTGTTCATCTGTCATTGTCTGCTGGGTTCCCTATGGATCCTCCACGATATGACTGTGGTGGCTCCTCTCTTGCCAGGATCTGGGTCATCGGCCTACGGTGGGTTGGTAGGGTTAGATGGGCCACAGCTCTCTCGTTGTATCCTGAAAAACACAATTATTTCTTTCTCCTGTCTAATTGCTTGGGCTAGAAATTCTAGGACCATGTTGAAGAGCAGTGTTGAGACCCCTGTCTTATTCCTGATTCTAGTAGGAACTCCTTTAGTCTTTCCACACTGAGTGTGACTTGGGCTTTAGAACTTTTGTGTATGGCCTTTATTGTGTTGAGGCATAAGCCTTCTATGCCCAGCTTATCCAGTGTTCTGATCATGAAGTGGTGTTGAATTTTTGTCAAAGGCTTCCTCTGCATCCATTGAGATGACCATGTGTTTCTTGTGGTTGAGTTTATTAATATGGTGGATTATATTAATCAACTTCCATATGTTGAACAACCCCCTGAATCCCTAGGATGAAGCTTATCTGGTCAAGGTGGATAATGCTTTTGATGTGTTGATGTATTTGGTGTGCAATGATTTGTTCAGAATTTTTGCATCTAACTTAATCAGGGATATGGTTCTATAGTTTGCCTTTCTTGTATCTTTGTCTGGTTTTGGTATTAGGATGATGCTAGCTTCATAGAAGGAGTTTGGAAGCATTCTCTGCTTTCCTATTACATGAAAAAGCTTCAGAGTGGTTTCATTTCTGCACCTGGAGTGCACAAGCCCCAAACCTACCTTGCACCTCACCAATCTGGGTGCACCCACCCCAAACTCACTGACAGCACTAGGCCCAAACTCACCATGCATGTCTCCTGCCTGGAGCTCCCTGTTCTCAAACACACTGACACCCCAAATGCCCCAGATCACTGACTTGCAGCACCTCTCACCTTTCTTAGTTTTTTAACTTTGTGAAACTGGTGTGAGTGGAGACTCCCCTCTCCATTGTTTGTCATCCTAGCTTAGGTGGCTGGGTATTTAGTTCTTCCCTGCAAAACCCTGGTGTTATAGCTGGGACCTCCCTACCCTCAGAGAGCTAGCTTCTCCGCACGTTTCCCTGCTCTTAGCAAGCTGGGTCCCCAGGTGAAAGCCTTTCCGCCCTCAGCAAACTGGGTCCCCAGGCAAAAGACTTCCTACCTTCAGAGAGCTAGCTTCTCAGCTGAGCATGCTTTTTTATGTGAGTTTTAGGGATTGAACAAGAAAAGCACTTTACTAAGATATCTCCCTAGCTTATAAATTCTACTTTTTAAAAAAATACTTTTAAATTTATTTATAAGGAGAAAGAGAGGGAAGAGAGAGAGAGAGAGAGACATAGAGAGAAAATGGGCATGCCAGGGCCTCCAGCCACTGCAAATAAACTCCAAATGCATGTTCCAGTTTGTGCACTTGGCTATATGTGGGTACTGTGAATTCAACCCTAGTTGTTAGGCTTTGCCAGAAAAGTGCCTTAACCACTTAGCCATCTCTCCAGCTCAAAATTCAATTCTTTAATTATTTTTTAAAACAATTTTTGGCTTGTTTGTGACAATTGTTCTCAATCACCTGTTTTGCTTCTTGGGGCTTCCAATTTCCTTCTAATATCTTCTCATTCTACTGAGATGCTTTTCTGTTATTTGTCTCTAAGGAAAGCTTTATAAAGCCAGTGATGCCAGCTTTCCCTTAGTGGCCTACATAAATAGTGCATTAATCAGCTTTACTTTAAGCTGGTGCACGAGTTATCTTTGTATTGATGCAATGAAATGCATGAGGCAGCTAATTTATGAAGAAAAATGTTTTCTTTTGCTTGCAGTTTTAGATGTTTAAAGTCCAAGCTTGGTGGCCTCTGGTGAGGGAATGGTGGTATATCATGGTCGGCGTATGTGTGAACAAATGGTCACTTCTCAAACAGGAGCAGAGAGAGGAAGGATATCAGCACAGCTAGCTACATTTATAATAATCCTCAAAGGGTTGCACCTGCATTGACTCCCTTATTCCACAACGACCCAAGGACCTCCCACTAGGCTCTCTTTCCCTAAATTAGTTCTACTGCCTCCCACAGCATCATCCTAGGAGCCAAGTCATTAGTCATAAGGGTTCCTTGGGGACACAGAGACCACATCCACACAGCCCTGGGTTAGGAACGGTGTGTAGAGGAACAAGGGATGTGTTTGATAACACAGACCTGCACCTTTAAATGCCTGTCACTTTGGTAGTTCCTGATCTCACATTTCCTCTAATGTATGGATTGAGATCTTATTATAAACAGAAAGTGTGATTTATTTTCACTTTCAGGTGTAATTGGTAAAGACTTTAATAATATACTTTCTCATTTTTTAAAAGCATGTAGTTTTTATGACTTCTTTAATCTTTGTGTTGGTCCTTTGAGGGACAAGATGCAATTACTATGATTATATAATGTGATGATTAAGTTCTGTTGTTAACCTGATCAGATTTGGAATCCAGAGACATTTCTCTTGGATGGGACTATGAAGTTGCTTCTAGGAAGGATTAACTGAAAGAGGAAGATTTCTTCCAGAGTGAGTCCTTCCTCCAGAATGGGCGGCCCTCTCACTGGTGGTCTATAAAGAAGGGAATTATGAGAGAACACAGTCCCTGCCCGTGCTCCTCGCTGGCTGGTGAGTGCTTTGTACCTAGCTGTCCCCCATTCTTCACTCTTACGTAAGTGTGTCTAGTCCATCGGCCCTGTTAGTCTATACTCTTTGTCAGAATTGGAACCAGGTTTCATAGCCTTCCAACATGAACTGAAGACCAGTGACTCTCCAGAAATCCTCCAGGCCCTCAATGTTGACCTGGGACTTCCGAGGTATCCAGCCACATGGACTGAGCAGCTACTGGGTTCCTTGATCCTCAAGACTACAGAATGGTATTGTCAGATAGCCTTAAACTAATCCAACAAATCCCTTTTTGGATACCAATTCAGTCTATCTGTTCTGTTCCTCTTGAGAACCCTGACAAATACATAAAATAATCAGGGTAAATATGATACAAATATGAAGATACAAATATGAATACAAATATTATTTGATACAAACATGAAGAAATCTGTGTATCAGAATTTTTGTGATACAGTCGGATATGGTATCATACTATATCTTAGAACTCAGAAGCTAAAACAGTAGGAGTGTCAGAAGTTTAAGGCCACCCTGGGCTATATAGTGAGTTCCAGGCCAGCCTAGGCTACAGAGGAAGACTCGTTCTCAAAAAATAAAATCTGTCAAGTCTGCCATTGCTATTTAAGTCTTCTGGGTTAGCAATTCCATATTTAAGTAGAAATGTCTGGTTCAGAACACAGTCAAAGGAGTGCATTACTTTTGTTCATCTTTACATCTTTCCTTGGAGGTTTTAGTTTTTTATATATATTTTGTATGCTGTTAATAAGTTACTACTTTGGGAAAAAAAGTTACTACTTTGGAAACTTTACTTTTGTCCAATATTTACAGCTCATCACACCTTATGCCAAAGCTGGCTTTCTTTTATCTTTAGGGCTGTGGGCCCAGATCTGTAGTGGGATTTGTTATCAAAAATATTCTTCTGGGAAATATAATATATAGTTTCCTTATAAATAGCATGACTCCCTTCAATACAAGGTTCTCTTCTATTAGATAGAAGAAATATGCATGAGAAGATATATGTGCATTCTTTTTATAATAGATGTGGGTCAGTCTCCTTAATGCATAATCAACCACAGCCCTGACCCTCTCCAGAACACATAGAAGGAGGCAAGATGGAGGAACATGTGATCCCACAAAACACATCCTAACTCCACCCCAGGAACCACAGTTTAGCATATTACCAGCTATACACCACTATTTTTCATGGAATAGACTATACTTTTTATCTACCTCATTGTTGTCTTTTTAAGTTTTTTTGTGTACAGATGTGTTTGTGTTGTGTGTGTGATATTTGTATAAGGGTGTGCATGTGCCACAGCACATGTATGGAGGTCAGAGAACAACTTCGAGGTGTTTCTCCTCTCTTTCCACCTTCTTTCTTGAGACAGCATCCCCCTTGCCTTATTTCCCAGGACTCTTGGAGCAAGAAGGCCAATTGGCATGGCCGATATCACCACCAACACAATGGATGAGTGAAAAGGAACCTCAATATGTGGAAGCAACAACATTCCCATGGCTATTAATGTGCATTTGTGTGTCATGGGAAGGTGGAGGTTGCTGTGTGTTCATGTGTTCTGATATGGTTTTTACTATAGACCTAAATATATGCATGCATACATACATACATACATACATACATACATACATACATACATACATACATTAATACATACATTCACTGTGTCAGGAATGAATCGCATGTAAGCAGGAAGATTTCCTATCTATCACTAGGAAGTCATCGAGGTCTACATAGAACCCTTGACACAACAAAGCCTACATGATTAGAAAGGTCAGAACTTGGGGGATTTAGGCATTTGAGCATGTGTTCTCATTACTAGAAAAATCTACTTTTCATAACTGTAGGTTAGGTCTTGGAGTAAAATAAACAGAAATCCTCTTAGGTGTTAGACTTCTAGGAGATTTTTTTGGCTTTGTAACTTTGTGTATTTTAAGAGTAGGCCATGGATGTCACAAATATGCCTGAAGAGTATTTATTTCTCTCCTCTCCATATATATGGCCTCCTTCAATAATAAGTTCTTTTCAATTAAACAGATAAAAATCTGTATAACCAGATGCATGAGCATTCTCCTCTCTCACTCCTCTTCCTCCCTCTCTTTCTCTTCCTCTCTCCTTCCGTCCTGCTCTCCCCCTCTCCTGCATGTATCTGTGGGTGCATGGTGTATACACTAAAAGCAAACCTTCATCTGCTTTATCACTTTCTGATTTACTCACCCCATCTTAGTCTGCATTCTGCAATAAACACCAAGTGTGTTATCAGCATAGATAACAAAGCAACATTTACCACCAACTTGGCCTCAGAGATCTTTCTTATCTCTTCTCTTATATGCATTCAAATATTATTAAACAAAACATTTGTCCTTGACCATTGGAAATAATTTCAGGTCAATCTGCACCTAAATAACTCTTGATTAAAGGTATCTCCTGAATTCTGCCTTTCTCCTTGTGTTCCACATCTGTTCATCAGAATAATATTAAAAATTCATTTTTCTTACATGCCAGCAAGGTGAAATGTGAAGGCAAAAACATTCTACAAAAAGAGAGCTCAGCTTATCTTATCATTTTTCATAAGATAAGCAGAAGCAATGTGCAGTTCACTTGTTACAGTAAGAAATCTCTCTGAAGAACATTAAAGATGAAAAGTAGTTCAGATCTGCTTACTAAAGAATAAATCAAGAGTTGCTTTAATGGTAATAGATGGCCACTTAGCACTGCTCTAGAGTGTGGAAGGAAACAGACCACCATGACAATGAGAATAGAAGCTTGGGAGAAGATCCTGAAACATGCACAGGAAGGTTGGAGCATGTCTCTCAGCTGGAAGAGGCATTCAGTATTGCAAGTTATAGTATGCAGAGTCAGGCACCTTCTGTGCTTATTTCTGTTATATTTATTCAATTTATAGTAAGGTACTGATTGCCAAACAAGCTTGACTTTCATGATTAAATGCCAAGTGAAGTGTATATAGATACATCCAGAAGCCTGGACCAATCACAGACTCCTCACACCTCCTCTGAGTTGTCTCTGAGTTCTGTTACAGGTTGAATTATATCCTCTTCTCCAAAATTATATATTCAACTCTTAACCATCAGTGCCTTATAATGTGAATTTATTTAGAGATAGGGTGTTCAAAGTGGTAATCAAGGAAAAATGAGGCCCATAGATGACAGATTATTCCAATCCATCTGGTGTCCTTATGAAAGGAGAAACCCAGACATGCTTACTGGGAAACCAGCATGAAGAACCAGAGACAAGATGGCCATCTATAGACCAAGGGAAGTGAGTGGCCCTGCCTAGATATCATTTCTTCCTCTAATCCTTTCTTTGATTTTAAACACTATAGCACTTACTTTCTCATTGCTGGGGCAAAGTACCTGACCAGAAGCAGTTTCTGGAAGGAAAGGGTTTATTTCTTGCTTATAGCTTTAAAGGGGAGTTTCATCATGATGAGAAAAGCATGGTAGGAGCAGACAACTGGTATCCCATTTGCACACGAGCAAGAAGGAAGTAGAAAACGTGAAAGCATCCTTTGGGTCTGCACCATAATATACTAACCCCCCTTCAGTGACACACCTCCTCCAGCAAGGTTAGACCTCCTAAGGGCACCACAAGCCTCTCACACAGTGCCACCTAGTGAGGATTAGGTGTTCAAAATAGGAGTCTGTGGAGGTCATTTTCCATTCAAACTGCCACAGTGTATGCAATACAACGAGCATATATGCCAGGACCTCAGTACACATTGCTTCTGTTTCCATTCTCTTTCACCATCACAACTGAGCTCATCTTTGCCACATGAATGAGCTCACCTTTTCCTGAATGATGACCTGTATGAATCTCTATTGCCCTGGGGACAGGACATGAGAATGGAGGCTGGTGGAAATCTTATCAATGTCCTCATGTGAGGAAGAGAACCTTGCTAAAACCTTTGCCTTCCTTTCTCCCAAAATAGGCATCTACTTCCATGGGCTAGACTTGAATACAAGAGAGTTTTATTTTTCAAAATCTAAAGGCCGCTTCTATGTTTGAGATCTCCCATATATCACTCTGTAACTTCGAAATAAACTGTGCTTCCTCATGGAAACTTCTCCTCAGGTTACAAAGTACATGAACAGAAGAAGGAGGGAGCCAGGGGAAATTCCACTCTGGTTGGTTTACTTGTATAATTTCAACAACAGTGACATTGATCAGATTGACTCCTATGGGAAAGTTATAGAGCTGGAGTTAATTGCCCAGAAGTTGAGGCTGACTTCCCCATCTCTATTTTGGGAATAAATACTCCTTAAGAAATCCTGGAGGTGAATGATTAACACATGAAGAGCCAAACAAGACTTGGGGGTGGAGCTGCAGCTCTGCCATGCTTTTGCCTAGGATGGAAGAGGGTAACCGGCCCCTTTGAGCCTGCCTTGCACAATTTCCCACACAGAGCTCCCAGTATGGCAATTTTAGGTTGTCATAGGGTTTCCACTAGTAACCTAACGAGGCCCAGATTTTTCAGCAAGGCTGAAATAATTTCATTTAATCATTTCAGTTAAAAGATCATTTTCAGTACATTTAATGGAAATGGGGGCAAGTTAGATATGAAAGCCTAGGAAGATTACATCATGTGTAGTTTTACTGTGTGAGTTGCTTTATGAAATATTTGCTTTCTTTCTGTATTTTCTTTTCTTCTTCAATAGTGTCTCTGGTTGCCCAGACTGGCCTTAAACTCGCTATGTAACCAGTGCTAGTCTTGTCCTGCCTCTACCTCCCAAATCTTCCAATCTTGGTCTGAAAGGCATGTACCACTTCACCCACCTAATGAGATATTTAATTTAACAAAATTGTGTTCTATCAAAAACTATAAGTTGGGAATGTGAGAGAGTAGAGATGAGCTCAGAAAAAAAAAAGTAGCTAGATAGAAAGATGCCAAGTAAGAAGAAGTCTGAAAAATTAAAGAGAACTCTTGGAAAGCCACAGTGACACACATCCTTCCAAGAGTAGAAAAAGGGCTGTGTGAGGGTTTAAATAGATGTCCCCCAATAGAATCAAAGGTTTATTATAATTGTGAATTGTCTCCAGCCTTCTGGCTGGAGGAGGTGTCACTTTGGCCTGGCCTCCTGAGGTCTGGCCCTGAGGTATTTCTAAATTGAATGCAAAATTCTAGGGATACATATGCAAAACAGCATCCGGAACCCAAGCCTGGCAGTCCTGCTGTTTTGTGAGTCAGAGTGTTACAGTGTGCTTGCTTGCTTCTGTAGGTGCTGGGCCTCAGTCTCTGCTTGGATCTGTGAAAGGGGGCTAGCCTTTCCTTAACTTCCCCTGGATCTGTTATTTCAATAAATACTTTCCTCCCCAAAATTGTGCCTGGTTTGGAGATTCATGCCAGTGGCATGTGGCTGACTACTACAGGCTGTGTGCCACACTTTAAGTTTGGGGGGGGGGGCAGCTAGATTTCAAAACTCACTTCTGGTACTCAGTATGTTATCTGAGTGCATGGGAATCAAATCTCATGAGCCATTGGTTTTCTTCATGTGTTAGAGACAAGAAGGGCTCATCACTAGGGGCAGTTGAAAGTATTCAATGAAATGATACCTGTGTTAAAATATAAATATTCAATGAAATGATACATATGTTAAAATATTTAAATATTTAAAATAAAATGGTAACTGTGTTAAAATAGGTTATCATAATACCTGTTATGCACTGTAGACTATCTGGAATAAAATGAGGAGTAAATAAACACTATTATCACTATTATTCATACACTTGAAAAAACAAGTTATTTGAATTGTTACCGACTTGATAGAAAAGATGCTGGCTGATGTCAGAGAGGAAAAAAGGCATGTGTGAAGCCCACCACATCTGCTACAGTTCAGTGAAACTTCCAAGAGTCTTTGGCCAAAGCTATGATGTGCCAATCAAAATAACAGACAAGGGGTTGAAGAGACAGCTCAGTAAGTAAAGTACATGATGTGCAAGTTGGAAGACCTGTGTTTGGATTTCCAAAACATATAAAAATTCTGGGTATAGTGGCATGTGTCTAGAATCCCAGCAATGGGGAGGTGGAGACAGGGAATTCTTGGGGCTCACAGATTAGCCTAATGGGTGAGCTCCAAGGTTCAGCGAGAGACCCTGTTTCTCTGCCATACTCTGTGAACAGAGTAAAGTGGAGAGCAATAGAGGAAGACGTCTGATGTCAACTTCTGGCTTCCATGTGCACACACATGAAGATGCATACACATGCATACCACACACACATGCATGCAATAAATAAATGAGTAAAATAACAGGACTAAAAGAAGATAGAGTGATTATAGGTGGGGATCACTAGACTTTGCTTCAACTTAAGAGCTCTGTTCTGTCAGCACCCACAATAACTGGAGTTTCCACCTGGTACTATACTGCAGGTCTTCCAAAGCAGTCAGCACCCAGACTTCAATAGCTGTGAGCCAGACTTTGAACAGCCTCTGCTACCATATAGCCAGTGAGCACTGGTGAGGGAGATGTCTCAGGGTGTCAGCAACACAACTTGTGGCTGTCACATCAAAGTAGTATTCTACAAACATTCAGATCAAGAGAGAGAGAGAGAGACCCAACTGACAAAGCTAGGGAAATTCAAAGATTCTGCAGTGAGCTTTAGCAGAACACCAGGATGGATGGACCAGCCCTGGGAACAAGAACATCCATCCACTCATGAAAATCAGACTCGACTTTATCATAGTGCTTGGTCCTTCTCTGACTTGTGAGCAGGTCTACACAGGGAAGTGTGGCCCCATTTACAGGAAGGACAACATTCATGTTGGATGAGAGGTCTTTTAAAGGGAGAATAGCATTTAAGATCTATTTCTACATGTTGCCATCAAGTGCAACCTTGGCCAGCCTTTAGCTTTCTAAGTCATCATTTCCTAAACAGAAATGTCCATGTAAGCAGCAGACTGCCTTAGAAATCCCATGAAAGAAGTCTTATTTTTCAGAGAAGAAACTATAGTTATCATTGGTTTTCAAGAGCGATAGGTTCCCCCCATCCTTGACACACCTGTCTATAGCATGTTAGTGGAGCCCCAGGGCATGTTGGGAAACTAACTTGAGCTGGAAACATTCCATGCTGAGGATGTAGCTCAGTGGTAGTGCAGGCACTGGGTTCCATTCCAAGCACCAAAGCGTAGAACTCTCCTTATCCACATTGAGAAAAGAACTGAAAACCTAAGAGTAAGTTATGGAGACTTTAGAGGGAGTTAGATGTGAGGGAGCAAGGGGAGCTTCCAAGGCGAGAGGAAACTCCCCCCTTTCCAGCATTGTTCCAAAGAGAAGACCAGGAAGAAATTCTCTCACATGGGGAAAAGGGAAAATCTCTCATTCAAAACCCTCAGGTCCATTTATATAAATTACACATCCAATTAGGATGCATAACATTGCCATGTCCCATGAAGCATCTTGACTGGTTAAGGACCACCGATCCATGAAAGGCCTTCCCATGGCTCCTAAACCCATCAAAAGTTGAGGAAGATCCAGGAAATTGCTGCTGCTTGAAGCCATCTTGGATGAGACTGGGTCAGACTGAAGTTCTAGACCCTTGGGGGGAGGTGGCCTTCATGTTTCTTTGTTCAGTTATCTGTCCGTAGATAATTACTTATAAAAAGCTATCTTGCTACCATTTTTTTAAATTTGTGTAAATTTATTTGTAAGCAGAGAGAAGAGAGGCAGACAGAGAACTGTGTGGCCAGGGCCTCTAGCAGCTGCAAATGACACACAGGCCACTTTGTGCATCTGGCTTTATGTAGGTACTCGGGAATCAAACCCAGGTCTTTAGGCTTTGCAGGCAAATGCCTTAACTGCTGAGCCATCTCTCCAGCCCATGCTCCTGTTCTCTATCACGGCTTCTAATACTAAAATTCTCATAATGCTATAGTGGAAACTCAGCAGCCTGAATCTGATGGAGCCACAGTCTCCTGTGAAAGGAAGAAAAGAAGCATATGCTCTAGTCTGCAAGGTGAGGTACAGCTACGAAGACATACTAAAATGATAAACTCATTCAAACTCACACAGTGAGTAGTCTAGGATCCTAAATGTAACTGAGTGCCTTCTGTTTAAATCTGTAACAGTAATTTTTCATGACTCTCTTTGGTGCAGTTTTGAAGGTGGATAGTCTGAGCATTATGGCTAGTTAAAGTGAATGCTTAATTAAAATACTATAAATAACATCTTATTTAAAATGAAATGGAAATTTGGGGGTGGTCCTTTTTTTCTCTCCTTAGTCAATGTGAATCCAAATACCAGTTTAAATCCCTCCTTATTGCTCTTGTCTCCCCTCGCCCCCACACCCTTCACTTCAGACTTGGCTGTTCTAACTGCTATAGACCACATCTAGTCCACAACCTCTCCTCCCTTTTCTGTATTGAAAGCTCCATGAGAATGAGTATATTTTCTCTGCATTGCAAATTTTCATACTGTCGAGTCCTTTGTCTTACTACCACCAAGAAATAAGTAAAGCAAAAGAGATTTCTTGAGAAAAAAGTGGGGAAAAATCCTAGAAAGTCAGTGCAAGCATGCTTAGAATTTTGGCCAGTGTCTAAAAAAAAGATTTTTAAAAAAGCAATAGTTATGCTTTCTGGGTTAGAATCAGAGACATGGACTTAGGGACTTCTGAGGGATATAGTACTTCATCTTATTAAGGGGATAATATTCCTCTCAGCTCTTTCACATGTCTTTGGAAGAGGGATGGTCTCTTCACCAGGTGAGTGACTGAGGGACTCCATTGGATGACTCTTAAAGGAAGTGACCAAAGCTCAGGTACATGCACCCTCCTTCCTTTCATGTCATGGATACAGGAGACAAGGTCTCTCCTTCCATAATCTCCAAGGTCTGCCCACTTACTACAATAGTTTAAGAGGTGCTTGGTGACTTTGTCTCCAACAGTATTTTCAAGGTTATCTGGGTAGCAAGCAGCTGTGAAAAGCACAGATAGCTCCTCTCTGTTCAGCAATAGTAGAGGGACTTGTGGCCTATTTAAGCTTCTCAGCTCAGGATTCTTCTCCCGTGACTCCATCAACTACACAAGCAGGCATCACATGTCAATCATGACATGCTTTCTTAATGGCTATTTCTTTAATGGCTATTTGTTCCATGGACTCTGTAGTATACTTAAGAGTGAAAGCACCCTAAGCCCCGGGGGTGAAATTACAACAGTTGTCAGGCTAAATAGATACCTGCTCCAAACTGCCCTCTAAACACTGCTTAAACACTGCTGTTTATGCTCTTATATTAGTGCTACTCTCACTTTTGGTTAGAGAAGAGTCTCTGTTTCAGGTGATGGTGAGCACTGGGGTGACTCAAACCTTACCATAATGCTGAAAATGACAGTGGAGTGTCACTGAGGCATCTTTGTCACACCCCCCAAGGCTCAGAGATCATTTCAGAAGAGATGGTGGAAAGAATGTAAGAGTCAAAGAGAAGGGGGGAATGCTTACAGTGCTCTATCTTCCAGACACAAAGAGGCCATGGTAATTCATGTTCTCACAGTGGTTGATACAACCTACACAAGACCTGCATAATAAGAGGAAAAAATCAAAATAGAACAAAGACTTGTTGGAAAGAAGGGATTCAGTGGAGGGGGAATTTGGGAGGGGGAAGGAAGGGTGATGGAGGGGACTGTCATTATGATCTAATCTATATGTACGGAAGTTGTCAATAAAAAGTAAAAAAAAATAAAAAAGAATAAAAGCAGCAACTTAGCCTCAGGTCACCCAGCCCACAGGAATGAACACTTGAACATTTCATTGTTTGTTTTTAGTCATAATACTACCTCACATTTTCATTTCATTTCAATATCACCAATATATCCACAGTCTGTTACTTTATAGGACGTCTAAGAGGTTATGTTAAAGCTGTAAACTCAATACTCAGCATAAACATGAAGTTTATAGCCAACGGTCTCTAAGTACAATGAAACATAGAAAAAGGTCTCTCATCATTCTATGGGCCCAAAGTAAATGTCTCAAAACATATTTCATCTTCTCTGTATACTTATGACTCAAGTGTATTGACAGGACATGTAAATGTATTAGCCAACACAGTTTTAGAAATGGAAAAACTCTAATCACCTGTAGCACCATGATAGTTAAACCAAAAAAGTCTAACTCGGTGACTAAGAATCACAAATAAAACTTAGGAAGCAAGCCAGGCATGGTGGCCCACTTATAATTGTAGCACTTGACAAGCTGTGGTAGGAGGATTTTGAGTTCAAGGGCAAACGTTGGACATGTACTAAGACACTGTCTCAGAAAAAAAAATGTTGGAGCTTACTTCAATGAGTCTCAAATGGATTTGTACTCAGAAAAAAAGGCAATTAAGTTGCTTGCACGGAACATAAGTGGCATGCAATAAATTTTATTCTGTGACAATGAGAACGAAATAAGAACGCATTCAAACAAGTTCAATTATTTTTTTTTTCAAATCTTCCACATTTTAACCCTGGAAAAAAAACCAAAACCCTCATGCAACAGGACCAAACCTGTTCTCTAACCAGTATAGCAAGTGAAAACTGTGATGGATACCATACAAAGGAAACGTAACCCCAGCACTCCTGGCCTTGAGAGAATGGCTATGCTTCTAGAACGGCAAGAAGAGCGTCCCTGTGATTGGTGACTTCGAACACTTTCCCATGTCTAGTTTACACGTTTGGAGATCCAGTGTTGCCCTGAGCCATTAACCTGCTTGCCTAATCACCACTTCTATCCAGATTCCTAATGGGCTGAAAAATACCACAGATCTCAGAAATAACTGCTGGCGGGCTCTTCCAAATGTATGTTCTTTTCATAATCTCCTGGGACGGTGATGTCATTTGGGTCCTCTTTCATCTAGCAGCTTCCTACTTTGAATTTATTATCAAAGTACATACCATCCATATGAAATGGAGGAAACTGATTCAATGTAATTCCGAGAAGTGAGGGTTTCCTGGTCCACTCTTTTCCAAAACCAAGCCCCAGTAGCAAAGGTTACCTATTCAGCTTTCTTTAATAAACTGAAAGGTGTTTGTATACAAACTTAGCTAGTTCAGCTTAAGCATGAGTATAGTATATGTTGTGTGTATGTGTCTGTGTGTGCTTGTTCATGCATATATATGTGTGCGTGCTTGCAGGTGGAGACCATAGGATAATCTCAGGTGTTATTACTCAGGCGTCATCCACTTTTGAGACAGATTCTTTCATTGGTCTGGAGTTCCCCAATTAGTTGAGACTGGCTGACAGATCTTCCTGTCTCCACCTCCCCAGGACCCACCTAACAAGCATTCCTGTTTTTTTTTTTTTTACATGGCTTCTGGGGAATTGATCTTAGGTCTTCATACTTATAGGGGCAATACTTTACCAACTGAGCTATCTCAGCCCGAGGACTGTGTCCTTTAAAACAATCTACAGATCACATAGAGGGATGATCTAGCTTTGTCTCCTGTGCCTCTTGGCTAAGGAATTACTGTCACAGGTACTTAAAGCAGGCACAGTCAAGAGAAGTCTCCTTTAATCCTGTCCAGATACTCTTTACTTTCAGCCATCCTGGTTTTTTGATGTGTGCTAATCATCTTCTGTATTATCTTCTCTAGTGTTTAATTTCATTTACCACGTCATCCATCATGAAGACTTCCATCCTGGGATAGAGCGATGGCTCAGTGCAGTTAAAGATGCTTGCTTGCTTATCAAACCTGAAAGCCTGGTGACCTTGGGCTCAATTCCCCTGTACCCACATAAAGCCAAATGCACACAGTGGCACATGTGTCTGGAGTTCATTTGCAATGGCAGAATGCCCTGGTGCACCCATACTCACTCTCTCTTTCTCTTTCTCTCTTTCTTTTTCAAATAAATAAAACAAATATTTTTAAAAAGATTTCCACTCTAAGGGCAGAGCCATGTCAGGCTCTGTGACTGGGAATAATCAAGGTCTACTCTTCATATTCCTCATTCATTAACATTGTGACAATCTCTGTGCCACAACTTCCTCATATACAAATGGAGATAAAGCACCTGCCACGTAGATTCCCTGTAAGGATTAAATGAGTTTGTATAAGGAAAGGATATTATAGAGCTTGTTACTGAGTGAATGCTACATAAATATTATTAGTTACTAATTGACTAAACTTAAAACCACCCATAAGGAGAGTCCAAAAAGTAGGAGCGAATGAAAGAACAATGAAGGGAAAGAAAATGAAACAGAAGTCTGTGTCTCATGTTTTAACTCCTCTGGGATAGCTTTTCTGTGCAGAAATTCTTCTATGGGTGGAAAGATGTTTCTAATTATATTTCAACATATTAACATGACCGAGACCTCTGTGACCTTAGTGTCAGAAGGAAGGCAAAATTGGTACTCCATAGATATTTCTTGAACCAAATTTCCTGGCAGTGTGGTGGGATGTGGCAAAGCATGATCTGGTCTTGAACTTGAGCTCTAATTTCTTTCACTCATATGGAGAATGTCTGACTGAAACACTACAGGTAGTAAGCAAGTTCTTTGACGAGGCAGACATAGAGAAAAGAAGGCTTTGACAGGTGGCTATATTCTAAGCCAAGATCCTGAATAGGGACCCTACCTCCTCCTTTTTCCTGGCCCAAGTAAAATTTTACCTCCAGTGGGCTGGCTTGCTGGGCTTTCTGGGACCTTTGCAGTAATGGATGCATAATGGACCAACGTCATTCATGCTGACCAATCATGGACTCTGGAGTGACAGAAGCCACTCCCCTAAAGTCCAGTTCCCCAGTAGGGCTGTGGATTTTCCAGTTTGGAATCTCCATCTTCCAGAAGAAGGGAATGAGTATGGGTGTGCTAGGACCTCCTGTCACTGCAAGTGAACTCCAGACTCTTGTGCCACTTGGTGTATCTGGCTTTACGTGGACACTCTCTGCTTTTTTTTTTCACCTTTTCCCTTAAAATAAACTTTATTTTTAACCACTTTCCTGCCTTTAAATTCTTTAATCAGAAGAGAAAAAGAACCCAACATCCTTAAAGTATATTAAGATCAATAGGAGAGATGAAAATGGAAGTTTGAAGAACACATTTTGGACGGTCCTGGAGAGAGGCAAGATCCAGCAGATAAAAGTGTGATCCCAACCTACTGGCCAAATGAGAATGTCACAAAAAGCAATCAACACAAGGCTCAGCTTGAAAGGCAGTTGATATTCTGTGTAATGATTGCAAGCATACCCTGGGTTGTTCCCAGTATTATAAACTGCATTTCCAACAGAGTGGTATTAGATTATTAAGAAAGAGAGAAAGGAAGGAAGGAAGGAAGGAAGGAAGGAAGGAAGGAAGGAAGGAAGAGAAAGAACAATGAAGTTATAGCTATTAGAAAAGCTGAATTGGAACTACTAGAAATGTCAAGGAGATGGTAATTGTACTTTATATAATGGTCTCCTAGGCTAATAAGATATGATCTAAAACCATTAGGTACGAGAAGGTAAACATTTTAAGAGCACTTTTTTGTTGCCAAAAGGCTCTTCATCTTTATTTGACAACTCTCACTTGGCCTGGAGGGAAAACACTGCAGTGTTCTGATATAACAGATATTGTTTGTGACAGAGGCAGTGAGGCCCTGTGGTGTGAGAGCATATTCAAAGGTAATGCTTCTGGAGCAAGGGAGTCTATAAATCTGACCCTAAGCCTCCCATCACTGCTCTCTGCCGCCTACCTGGCCCTGGCAGTGAGGAGAGGCAGGTATTCTCTGAAAGTCATGAGCAAGTCATGCAGCTTGCAATTCCAAAATGCTGGGAATCACCCATTATCCTGACAAGCTTCAGAACACATCAATCTGTTTCGCCTTAAAAATGACTAAGATTCATTCTCTCAAGGTCGGAAGCTGGCCAATCAAATGCCATCTATTCATGCCTTGTTCCTTTCAATAAGCTTCTGAACTGAGACCTCAAGTCCTTGACTGGCTGTTCTTGTAAAGAGCCCTTGCTCTCAACTTCTGATGGCAATCCAACAGGTGGACCATGCTACGCTCCCCATGAGTTCCCAAGCTCAGCGGTCCTCTGTTGTAATAAAGGAGTATTCTTTTTACCTTACTGGTTAAGTAGATGTACCAGTTAGAAATGGCTACTACTATTTGCAATTCAGTTCTGTTTGTAAACGCAGCTTAGACATCATTGTTAGGACTTGCAGGCTCTGGTTGTAGTTTGTCTCTCTTGTGTGTATTCTGGCAAGCAACCCAATGCTTCTCTGTTCCTCTGCACCTCGATTTGTTATTTCACCACTAAATGAAATTTGTATAGTGTTCTGGAACACCTGCACAAATTGTGCTGTTTCTAACTGATATTACGATGGTGTTTATTTAATCTACTGCAAAGTCAGGATAATGCTTTCGTTAATGCTGGTTGGGTCGTGTTTGCCAAAGTGTGCTGGTTTCATTCTGCATCAGCTCTTTGGGATTAGATGTTACAGGAACCAGCTACTTTTGTCTAAGCAATGCATGAAACCCCAAGATAAATAAAATTAAACAAAGGCCTTTGAGATAGGACTTCTCAGTGCCTTTAATATGCTAATGGAAATATGAAACCCTTAGAAGAGTTTCATTTGTGGAGTTTCAAAAAATTATTTTTAAAAATATTTTTTGCTTATTTATTTGCATGTGTGGACGCATGTGCACAATGCATGCCTATCGGAGTCTCTTTTTTAAAAAATATTTTATTTATTCATTTTCAAGCAGAGAGAGAGAGAGAGAGAGAGAGAGAGAGAGAGAGAGAGAGAGAGAGAGCACCAGGGCCACCACCTTGTGGGTCTGGCTTATGTGGGTCCTGGGGAATTGAACTGCCTTAGGCACTGGAGGCAAGCGCCTTAACCGCTGAGCCATCTCTCCAGCCCTCGGAGTCTCTTGTCACTACAAAGAAACGCAAGAGGCTTGTGTCACTTTTGCATCTGGCTTTATCTGAGTGCTGGGAATTGAACCCTTGGTGGAAGCAAGCGCCTTGAATAACCGCTGAGCCATCCCCTCTCCCAAATTCATTTAAAAGAGCAGTTGGTGGAAGGGCTCTCTTTCTGAGGAAACATGTGATAGAAGAATAAGTCACTTTACTAAGGACAGTTCAGGACTTGAAAAGGAAGTGCAGTATTTGAAAATACCACACAGTTCTTTGTATAGTATAATGGAAGCCGCACTTAACTGAACCACAGGCCAACTTCTTTCTCTGGG
Organism: Zapus hudsonius; assembly: GCA_004024765.1. Taxonomy (NCBI): domain Eukaryota; kingdom Metazoa; phylum Chordata; class Mammalia; order Rodentia; family Dipodidae; genus Zapus; species Zapus hudsonius. The sequence continues at coordinate 279,441 of PVHP010000011.1, read as the reverse complement.
AAATGCTTTCTTTAAACCGTATTCCTTTGCTGGTGTTGTGGTCGAAACATTGAAGGAATGCCTTCACTGTCATGCTCTCCCGCTGCCCCCCATAGATTGAACCTTTGACTAGTAAGTAAGCTCCGGGGCCCATGTTTAGCTGAAATGCCTACGCACTTCCAACTCTGACCACTTGAATTATGTTTATCACAGTGAGCTGTGTTTGATCCCAAATGGTTTATGACAGTTGAGCTACTTTTTATAATCACATTAAGAGGAAAATGGAGAGTGAGGTCTGAAGAGCCTTGTGCAACCCGCTGCTCAATTAGCATCTGAAAGAAGCTGGGTTAATGGCCATAGACCCTGAACCAGCCTATCCCACCTGAAAAGAGCTGGCTAGCCAAGAGGAAGTTTGGAAACCCCTAGAATGAGATCAACTAAGCCAGGCTACAGACACCAGTGGAAAGATTGAAGTCCAGAGAGTCTGAAGGTGACCTATGGTCCATTATAATACAATAATGCACATCCCCCGATGGAGTCTTGTAAGGCATGAAGTTGTATGTAGAACTACATGTATCAGTGCAGGTATGAGAAAGCCACACTATGCAAATGACCCATAAGGCCCACATTATGTGACATTAAAAACTTCATCTATCTGTCTATTTGTACAGTGAGGCTAGTTTGAGCTACAAACTTTCTCTCTGCTCTGGTCCACTTCCTGCTTGGAAGTGTGTACTTTTCAAATAAATTCTCACACTCTGCTTGTTGCTACCCCCATGTCTCTATCGAGCCAGGAACATGTCAGAGGTACCTGTGGAACCCTAATACAAGATGTTATCAACGCAACTTAGAACCCATGGATAAGTGTCTGAAAACAAAATTGTTGATGCTGTGTAAACTGGGTTGACACTTGTCAAGATTTGTTATACTGAAATTTATAATCTGCCATTAGATAGGATTAGGTGAACTATGCTAAAAGATTGGGGTGGCAGACTTCTTTTTTTAATCTTAAATATATATTTATTGTCCATAATGTGTTACATTATTCAGTGGGCAAACATTGAGTTGTTATCCCCAATTCCCCAATGCGCCCCCCTCCCCATCCCCAATCAGCTGGATATCCTCCTCCGTGGGCTGTCTGGATCAGTCCTTGTGGCAGGGGGCCCTGGATAGCCTAGTACTCAGCCCAGACCTCCTGGCTCAAGTGTGTTGTTGCTGAAGGGTGCCATGCCTCTGGATAGTCTGACAGACTTTAAAATTGTGTAATTCTGTACTCTGCGTTTTAAGTGACTTTTAATTTTTAAATGTACAATAAGGAAACTGAAAATAATTGTGTTATAGGTATGGTTTATGAAAAAAGAAACAAAGAGTTCCTGTCAGAAGAACTATACTGAAAAGAAATTGCCTTGATCTTAGGTCAAAAACAAAATTGACAAGAGCCGGGAAAGATGGTTCGACAGTTAGAGATGCTTGCTTTCAGAGCCTGCTGGCCTGGGTTTGATTCCCCAGCACCCACATAAAGCTGGACACAAAGTAATTCATGTATCTGGTGCTCATTTACTGCAGCAAGAGACCCAGGCCCATCCACACACAGACATAAATGACTTTTAAAAATTGATGAAAATAGAGGGATTATATCCAAATAATTTAATAACTGATACGGTTTTGAATTGACCAATCAGAACAAATGCCTGTCCTGTTCAAAAGGATGTTCAGATGTGGGTTGGGGATATAGCTCAGTGGTAGAGAAATATAGTTTGCTTGAGGCCCCTGGTTCCATCCCTAGTACTGAAGAAAGAAAAGGAGGTTAAATTTTGGCCATTTATACAGTCATGCTAGGTTGACTATTAGTTCTGCCTAACAGCGTGTTACATTAAAATAGAGCATTCTGATAATTCATGTTATTTAAAAACTATTCCTTGTGTGTATGCATGTTGACAATCTTAATAGATGGTAATCCTGATACCCCATGGGAAGGCTCTTCTCCATTACTAAAACTACCAACAGTAAGAGGACCTCAAAAAATATAGCCTATAAAGTACTCCCCATATACATTGACCCCCTCTAATAATCAGAACTGATGTGAAGAAGGTTGGTTGTGGTAATAGTCAATGTCTTGGAACACGTTTATTTAAATTGTCAGAAAATCATTTTCTTGTCAATCAATCAATGGTGAAAAGAACAGTTTCCAAAGAAGTAGGGTGGTGGGATTTTATCAATCTTTTGGACAGAACAAACCCTCTGAATCTCTACAGCCAGAAGGTAGTTCCTGGTCACACATGAGTGCTCAGTTGGGGGAATTTACAGGGGTTACTTGTACCAGGCATATGACTGCCCTCGTATCTCTACATTCGTATCATTGTTAACCTACACAAGCACACTGGGGACAGTTCAGCCACATCTCTCAACCACCACCCAGTGACTCCAAAATCCAGGAAGAAAGGAAAAGAAAACCAAAATGAACTCTGATTCTCAAATGGCAAAGCCATAATAAAGCCTATTCACAACCATCAGCTTTTAATTGCCTGGAAATAACACAGTTAAGATCAACCCAAGTGTCCTTGGAGGCATGTAAATGGTCAAAATTGCAAAATAATGATTTTGTTAATAAGAAAATATTCAAGACACATGAAAGTGTTATTTCTCTTAAATGTTACTCCTCTCCTCTGAAGCCAGCCATCTTATCTTCTAAGGTCTTAGTTACTGTTAACCTGTGCCAGGGGTGCATCTGGCATTATCAGGCTGGATGTAGCCTTGCTGGCCAGGTACTCACCTGTGGCTGCACATTACCTGGGGAGAAAAGAACACATAGTGATGCTGGGTGTCACACCCAGAGGTGTTCAGAATCTCTGATTCCCGAAGAGTGGCCGATGTGCTCCAGGGGCATCTGGCTTTTCAGAGCTTTCCACCTCAGTGGATCAGCTGTGTCTACATGCCCCAGAAACCTCCTAGAAATGTTGGAACTCAAACCCCCCCCAAAGGTCTACCAAGAATAGGAACCTGAATTTAAACAAGATCTCACATGAATTGCAGGCACATTGAAGTTAAAATGAGGAGAGATATTTCTCAGAGAACCTCTATTCGATCAGCAGAGGTTATTGTTGCTGTTGTATCTGTGGTGGACCATCTTGATGATGGAAAAGCAACCCTGTTTCTGTGAAGCTCTGGTGTTGGCAAAGTAGCAGCCACGTGGAAAACACGGGCAAGATTCAGAGAGCTGAGCCCAATCATCTAGGGCCAGTGTGGGGTAAGGGATTGGACTCTAATCAAGTCAAGTGAGTAGACCCTAAATTTCTGTTCTAAAGACTTCAGCAGTGAATATCAGCAGCCAGGCCAGAGAGCTCACAAAGTGACTAACTACCTGAAAGACACTTCGGCAGCTTTCATCCTTGCTGCCAACATCTCTCCAGTCAGCCCACTCCACCCTCGGGAGGAGTGGATGCCACTGAAGGACTTCCAGAAGATTAAGGTGAGTGGTCTTCGCTGGTAATATCACGAGAAACTAAAGTTCTTTCACACTCAGGCTTCTTCCTGCTGTACATCAACCTGGGGATATTAGACTATAACTACAAGGTATTCATTAGGTATATTTTCTTGATTCTTTTGAGCTGTCACCTCTGTGGTTATAACCCTTGCTGTGTTAGCAGCTAAGACTTTTCCATGACAAAACCGACTACAAAATTAGTAATTATTTCTCAGTAATTATTTTTAGCTGCATAATACATTGAATGGAAACATTTTTTTTAATTATAGTGTATTAGAAGGTAGAATTTGCTACAGAAAGAAAAGTAGGGTATGAGGGACTTGAGGTGAGTGTAGGTATGTCACAGTATTGACTCGGATCATCGGAGTAGGCTTCATGGTATAGATGATACTTAAACGAAGAGTTAAAGTAGACAAGGGAGATAGCCAAGCAGATAATGGGAGAAAGAGCGTTATTACTAGCAGAATTAAGATTCTAAGTAAAAGACACACATAAATGGTCACTAGACAGGCCATAACCCACAAATGGTTGTGATTCGTTGAGTCTAGCATCGAGGTTAACAATGTAGACAGAGAAGCAAGGCCTACAGAAATACACATGGAAAAGAATGATAATACTATGGAACACATAATAAGAGTAAGTAATTGTGGTAGTTTGAATAATGTCCCCCAATACAATTTATTATAATTGTGTTTATTAAATTGTTAATTGTCTCCAGGCTTCTGGCTGGAGGAAGTGTCACTTTGCCCTAGCCTCCTGGGGACTGGCCCTTTCTAATTTGGATGTAAAATACTAGGGACAGATATGCAAATGAAAAGCCGAACCCTCTGGCAGTTCTGCATTTTGTGAATTACAGTGACAGTGTGCTTGCTTGCTTGCTGTTTCTGTCTCTGCTTGCTTCTGTAAAAGGGAGCCAGCCTTTTTTCCTTAACTTCCCCTTGGTCTGTTAATTCAATAATAAAATCTTTCCTCCCCAAAATTGTGCCTGGTTTTGGAAATTCATCCCTGCAACATGTGACTGACTACAACAGTAATAATATTGAGTAGAATACCCAGCTTGGATGGTAAGTGTTTTAGTAAGGATAGGTTAAGGGAGCTGCTTACATTTACCAATAAACTTGAAATCTCAATGGTGGATTGTAAAAAGAAAATGAAACAGCAAAATTTCTTCTTCATGTAAAGGAGATAACTCCAACTCCCTTCATATTAAACACAGGGATCCAGCTGTTGCAGTCCATAACTCTCCCATCTTAACATGGAGTCTGTGTAACAAGGAAAGACAGGACACTCATACTGTTTTCTTATCTTTTGGCCCCTCAAGAAGCTTGAGTTATTTAAGTACATGAATGACACGGTCCAACCTAACTGCCAGGGATTCTGGGAAATGAAGTCTTTCTGTGTGCTCAGGAAAATATCATGGAAAAGAGACTGAGGAAAACATTGCAGTTTCTGATACATAAAGGTCAGCCAGTGCTTGAGCTGTGAGCCCAGCCAAGGAGATCAGTCTTACAATTTAGATGATAATGAAAAACTACTTAAACTGACTTTATTTTTTTAAAGATATTTTATTTACAAGGATTTATTTACAAGAGAGAGAGATTAAAAGAGTGAGAATGAGTGCCCCAAGGCCTCTTGCTACAGCAAATAAACTCCAGATATATGTGTTATATGTTGTGTATCTGGCTTTATATTGGTACTGGGGAATCGAACCCAGGTCATCAGGTTTTACAAAGTGCCTTTAACCACTGAGAAATCCTCCCAGCCCTGAACTAACTTTAAAGAAACAGGTTCCTCAGACATGGTGGTTTAAACTTAAAATCCCAGCTATTTCAGAAGTTAAGATAGGAGTATAGTAAACCCAAGGCTTGCTTAGGTGAGTCTGGTCAACAGTCTTTGTCACACTGCTGAGGGATAAAAGTCACCAACAGTGTAAACAAACAGTGGATCCTACAGGCTACAAAATCAATCAGACAGGCAGAATGTACTCATTGGTATAACAGTGTCTATAGGTCACAGACATAATCAACAGTTCCCTGCTTGGATATGAGCAAATTCATGCTGGGTACTGAGAACCAAGTCATAATAGACCTTAGAAGGAAGTTTCCACTGTTCATTGGCTAATAGATGTCCTTCCCATCAGAAAGTCTTCTAGAGCTGAAGATAATGGCTTAGCGGTTAAAGGCACTTGCTTCCAAAGCCTGATGGCCCAGGGTTCAATTTCCCAGTACCTACATAGAGCCAGATGCACAAAGTGGTGCATGAATCTGGAGTTCCTTTGAGTGGCAGGAAGCCCTGGTGTACTCCCCCCCTCCTCTCTCTCCCTCTCTCTCTTTCTCTTTCTCTTTCTCTATCTCTGTCTCTCTCTCCCTCTCAAATAAATAAACAAATATTAAAAGTCTTCTAAATGTTTATGTTTATCCCATTTGATCCATGTTGCTCTCACTCTTGACTAGAGAACCTGATTCTTTAAACTTTTTATTGATAGCATCCATAAATATAGACAATAAACCATTATGCTTCCCTCCCACCCTCCCTCATGTCTTCCCCCCCTCAATTAGACTTGGGGTGTCAATGGTTTTGGTATCCTCATCTTTTCTTACCATTATGTGTAGGTGTTATCAGGCACTGCAAGGTCATGACTATCAAGGCCATTCTGTGTCTGGAAGTTTTCTTTGTAAGCAGTCCTACCCTTCTTTGGCTCTTACAATCTTTCCACCACCTTTTCCTCAATAGATCCTGAGCCATTCATCCAACACTCCATTGTCTTTTCTTCTCAGCACTGTGGTGTTTTTTGAGTTAACCAAGTGGTCACCACCATCTGAAAAGGACAAGCTTCTCTAGCCAAAAGTGAGAGTAGCATTATCGTATGGGTATGCTCATTTAAAAGCATGCTTATAGGACAGTTTGGTAGGCACAATATATTAATTCAGCCAGACAACAGCAGGCTTTATTCCCCTAGGGATCATGACTGGGATCATCATAGGCTTTAGACTAGGTCTTCAGTACCAGGCATGCTTTCCCTCCCATGGAGCAGGCCTCCAGTTCAATTAGAGAGTAATTGGTTTCCCCCACAATAGATGTGCCACTATTGTCCCAGTTGGCACATTTGTCCTGGCTGGCCAGTCTTAAGGCTTGTAAGGTTCACCACCGTTGATGACTTCTCTCTCCCATAGGGTTGCATGAAGACATAGCTTTTTTTTCCAGCTTTCTGTCAGCTGGTTAACAGAGAGGAGGTTTCCAGCTCAGCTCCAGCTTGATTCCTTAGTGACCTGCAGCCCAAGCATATGTGGTCTTCAACAATAGGGTCTTACCATCTCATTCTGGTGGGCAACCAAGAGCCTTGGCAATGGCCTGTAATGTTTTGGAGGCCTTAGTAACCTTCCTGGCCAACAACTCACTGGAAGGTATCCCATCTCTGGCACTGAAATTTTTCTAGTAACAATCTATGTTTACTGGTTGTGCCATTATCCAAAGAAGTAGGTTTCCATATGACTTATTCTAAACCTCTTAAATTTTGACTAACCCTCTTCTCACCCCTCCTTTACTTGATCTCTTCCCCTGACACCCCCCCACCTTAGGCCATTGCACCCCTTGTAATCTGTAGAACCTGCATTTTACAGATGGTGGCACAGACCAGGGAGATCAAAACCCATCAGAAAGACAAGGAAGAAAATTTGACTGCCTAGCATAAAACAAGTCACCTCTATCACACCCACCAGGGCCTAGGAAACCCCACAGGAAGTCATAGATCAAATATTAGTAGGTCTCTCACAGCTAGCCTTAGAACCTCCTCCAGGGAGACTCAAAACTCATCAAAACAGAAAATTAGAGGCAGCTGAGAGCTCAGCACTGAAAACCACTTCTAATGCGCCCTCCACACTAAGCAAGCATTGTGGAGGAAGGGCTGAAAGAATGTAAGAGCTACAGGGTGGGAAGGTGTGTGTACTGTGAGGCTTTGTCTTCCCCCACCTCCAACCCCACGGGAACTGACTGGTGCATTCATGACCCCACAGTGAAGGGTCCTTGGTAGAATGGGGACAGTCGAGAGGGGAGATAATAGGATAACCCATGGGAATCTGAGCAATTGGCAATATGTTCAGATTAAACTTCCCAATAAAAATTATTTTTTAAATGGCTTTTCATAGCAAGCTTGATAATCAGGTGGGGGTTTTCTTGTTGTTTGGTTCCTACTTAAAATTCCCTGGCTTTTTTTCCTTCCTCTTCTCTTCATTGTTTAGTTTTCCTACTCCTAAAGGTACTAAGTACAAACAGAACAATCGGCAAATGAATAAACTTACTGAAGGAATAAAAACTTTAACCTCAACCAGTCCTGACACCTGTTAGTTTTATTAAGGATTTGATGAGGAAATAGATTTTTAAAAATGCGTAGAAAGTCCCACTAATAACTAACGACTTAATTTATCCATGTCTTTCATCTTCTCCCAAAGTAGCCATAATTAAGGGCCTGTGATGTCACCCTCTGTAATAATACCTCTATTTGTAGCTCTCTTTCAACTGGGCTCTGTCTACTGTGTCTGTCATCTTATTGAATCCTCACAACAGCCACGTGAGGATTATCCCTGCTTCACAGATTAGTAAATTCCAGTGACATCGAGGGGGCAGCCTCAGATCCCCAGCCAGTCCTGAGGTTGTCACCGCAAAGCAGATCTCCTAACTCCTTATCACACTATGCTTTTCCTGTAGAACCCTTCTGCAAATCAGAAGCCATCCTTACAAGCAAGAGGAGGAAGTCTCCTTTATCATCTTGAAAGAGAGACATCCAAAGTTGGCCATAATCATATAATAAGAGCAGAACTTCCAAAATATTTTCTCATCCTAGTGTGTGTATTTCTCTTAATTATTGTGGATGTCAGTGGGATATAAGGCTCAGCTCTACAGAGAGGGTCTGTTTTTTTCTCTAAAGGGCCTGTTAGGAAGTGTTTGGTTTTGCAACATATGGTCTCTCTTGCATGTTCATCTTGTTGTTGTTGTATTTTGTAATATCTGAAAGGTATAAATATCTTTTGGGGGCTGGAGGGATTGCTCAGCAGTTAAAATGCTTGCCTGCAAAGCCTAATGGCCCAGGTTTGATTCCCCAGTACCCACATAAAGTCAGCGGTACAAGGTGACACATGCATCTGGCATTTGTTTGTAGCAGCTAGAGGCCCTGGCATGCCCATTCTCTATCTGCCTCTCTTTCCCTCTCTCCCTCCCTCTCTTATTTCCTCCCTCCCTCCCTCCCTCCATCCATCCATCCATCAATCTATCTCTTTTTCTATGTCTGCAAATAAATAAATAAATATTAAAATCTTTTTCTTTTGCAGGACACTGCATAATAGCACGTGGGCCGACTGTGTCTCATAGACTCATTTGCCAGCTCCTGATGCCGTCTGTACATGTGTCAACACTGACCACACACCTGCCTGTGCTGGAGTGTAAACTGGTTCCCACTGCTTCTCTGCAGGCATTCTCTGGCCGTGGGACAATTTTCTTTAAAGTCACAGGTTGCCTTCTTTCGGATGAGAACTGCTGCTCAGTGTTACTGAATACAGTCTCTCCCCTTTGGTACTTCTGAATTTCTGATGCGGCTTGCGAAATATTGGTTGGGTTCTCCTAAGAGTCAGGAGCTGTGGGATCTGCTGTGCCCCTGCTCTAGAAAGCTGCTTCTGTTTGCTGATCTTGATCTTCTCCACAGGGCCTTTCTCACCTTCTTTTATAACCTTGTTATTTTCCTTTTAGTGTTCTTTCCACTGTATTTTGCTAAAGCCAAAGAAAGTAGAGGTTGGGACATCTAGGAGCCAGTCATGGTCACTACTATCACATTAACAGGTGGTATTAAGAGGCCGGGGAGTCTCACGTGTTTATTAGCTGTTAGAGTGCAAGCAAACAGTTCTGCAGAATGAATGGATCCCTCGTCTCAGCTTGGTGCACCAGTGTGTGAATTACACATCAGACTCTCTATGATGGGAGTCAATCACTTTCTCTAAGTTTCTCCTGGGCATTTGTGTTTTGCCTAGCTCCACTCCCAACCCACTAGGATGAGCAAAAAAACATGTTTATACAGTGGACACCTGTAATCCACTGTAAGTCAGATATTTAAACTGTTGTATCAATTTAAATTGGTCCTTGGGATCTTTCATCATTGAAAGAGAGAGATAATATATGGACATTCAGTTTTACACAGGGTTCCACTAGAGCAAGGAAGGGAATCCTAATTTTTCAGGGGGAGGGAATGGCCAGAAAGAAAACGGCATCTGTGCAAGGAAGAAATAAAAATGAGAAAAATTATGAAAAAAAGATGGGTCATTATGTGGACAGAGACATGGTAGAATATGAGGGAAAATCAGCACTGTCCCAAGTACAGTGTGCCTTGTAGACACCACGTGGAATTTGGGGAAAGGGCTGAGTGATAAGACGGCCCAGAGAGAAATGTGTCCCAATGTGATCTATGTCCATGTGTAAACTTGGCTTGTTAATTCTGGAAGCAATGCAGAATAACAGTAACAGGTAGTAACACCACACCAGGTATGATTTTGTGATTTTGGGAAATCTGTGATGCTATGATGCAGACGCTGGCCTGATGAACTTTCCCTACAGAAGGTTGTCACAGCAGGACGTCAGTGCTTGGAATAGAACCTTCACAAAAAAAAAAAAAAAGCAGATGGAAACAGGTTCAAGAGATGATCAGGAAATGGAGGTTTGGTAACTGAGTATGAAAGTGTGATAGAGCAAATCTACAATGATCTCCAGGTTAACGGCTTGGCAATTGGGAAAGAATGCCATCTTTGGATATAACCAAACTCTCAAGGGAGCTCAAGGAGATGAGGAAGCCAGAGGGTTCATGCCATTCTAGACATGGCAGGTCCGAAAGTCCTCAGGGAGATGCAAATGAAGATGTCAAGTGTTCGGAGAAAAAACTGGTTTGAAGGATAAAAGCAATCATTAGAAAGCAGGTATTTGTGAAATGCCAGCAATTAGCTGCTAGTTGAATTATGGATTCAAATGCTTAAATATTCTCCAAAGAGAACTGCTTGAGAAAAAAATAGAAACAAAGACAAAGTGCCAATAAATCTGACTTTTTAGGGTCCAGGAAACAGAGCCTGCAATGACACTAGAGGTCAAGGGGAAAGATGAGCACTCGGAGTGAGTGGCATTATAGAAGGCACGGGTGGAAAGAACTTGTGTTTCGTGAGAAAAGGATGAAGAAACACAGACTTTATTCAGAAAATAGTTCACTTCAAAAAGCAATTTATTAGAATCGTAGAAACGGAAGCTAGACAGAATGGATGTGACCAGTGAGTAATTAAAGGAGATAATGTAAATATCTGACTCAAGTCTGCATAATATTTTATATAATGTTGTGTGTCATAAAAATGTACATATAAAAATATGTACTTTTATCAATATGTAATCTCAGGTGAAGCCTCTAGACCTGGTCTTATCCTGTTAGATATTCCATCTGGAGTATATCTAATTGGATAATAGACTCACAGATATTAGGATCAATAGGTCTGCAGTAGAACGTAGATCAAGCCCTGTTACAAATGCCCTCTGCAACTCCATCCATCCATGATAGCAAAGTCATTATCTTGAAAAGACTCCTGTCCAGTTATTGAGCCTCTTCAGTTATTAGTGGTCCATCAGGACTTGCTCTTTTGATGTGCTTTGATCGCTTCCTAGCCCAGGACAGTGGTTAGGCCTTTCTGTCTTGCTGGCAGGCATATCTCAGACACTTGATATCTTTCACCAGTCACGCTACCCCTTGAGATCTACCTGTTGGCCCTGCCCTTGAATTTGAGGGGCTCTTTCCAAAGGTTATCATGTGAGTGTGTTACAGGAGGATATTGAATCATCAGAACCTCCATGTGGGGAGTGACAACAAATGTTACAATTTTCATAAATTAGCACACCAATCTTCTATTTTAGTTAAGAGCTAATCATATGAGCTTTGCTCTTTCGGTCATGTCATCACGAATGGACTGGGAAGACTGGGAGGCAGGTGAGTGGTACAGCTCTTGGCTAACATGCATGAGACCTGGGATCTCTCCTCAGCAACACACACACACACACACACACACACACACACACACACACACACACACTAAATGAAATCTCCATCTGCTATGGCTTAAATTTTATCATGCTGAAATTCATGTATTAAAATCCTAATCCTCCTGGCCTCAAAATATAAATGTCTTTGGAGATGGTAATTTAATTAATTAAGGGAAAATTATTAGGGTAGGGTGATGGATATGGCTGGTGTCTAGGTGCCAAGGGAGAAATCTACGAAGACATGGGGACAAGACAGCCAGACATCCATAGGCAAAGGAGAAAGGACTCAGAAGAAGCTAACCCTTCTGCCACAGTCCTGCCAGGCTTCAGGACTCCAGAATTATGAAGCAACAAATTCCTGTTCATTTAAGCCATCAATTTGAAGTATTTGGCTATGGCAGTCCTAACTAACATGGATAATTTATCAGAAATATTGGCTTCACTCTAGTTCTAGGGCATTTTTAAGGACTTCTAAAAGATTTCTTTCTTTCTTCTGCCTAGAACAGTGTTAAGCGTCAATGGTAAGCTCTGTTTATAGCCTGTGGCTCACAATATCTGCTCTCTTCATGCCTTTGAAGATGTGATATGTACATGTTCCCACTCCACGGATGACTAGCACCAGCTCATTTTGTTTCCCGGATGTAATCTGCAGGGGTAATGAGATTCAAGCTCATTAGAGTAATTACATACTCTCTTTTATCCCTTAACTAATCTCAGGCTTCAGTTGTCTCTTGTCAGGTGTCTTCCTTCTTTCCAGCCAATCATGTTGACAGAGATGACAAAGGCCAACCCAAATAGTGAGAACCTGAAGTCTTTGTTCAGATTCTCTGTGCAAATCAGTGCTGTTTGGAATTATTGCAGTTTCATCCTGACCTGGTCTTTGCCCCATTTACCCTGACCCAACAACCTAGAAACAGTTTTGTAAATTTATTATTAACATATTTATTGCCAATAATTAGATACATTGTATGAGCAAGTCTTGTGATGGTACCTTATTTCCCTCCTCCCTGTCCCCAACTCTCGGGAAGCCCTCCTCAGTGGGCTTGCTGGACCAGACCATGGGATAGAGAGTTATGGATTTTACAGGAAGTAGCCAGTTTTTTATTTTGTGTGTGGTTGTTGAGGGGGGCAATAGCTCTGGATATTCTCCCCCACTATGGCTCTTACAATCTTTCCTCCCCCTCTTTTGCTCAGATTCATGAGTCATGGTGGGTTAGTTTTAAGTCTGCTTTACTGTTGAGGTCTTAAGTGTCTCTGGATTTCTGCTTTGGATTGTGTTGGGTATCCTCGGTATCTGTCTCCGTTATCCTTTCCCAGGTTACTGTGGAGGTAGGTCTCTTGCTCATCTCGCCACTGCCTCAAAGGTTTCATCTGGGCTCTATATCATAAATTAGGAGAATCTCTTATTTTATAAGGTAGAAACATGGACCCTAGAGTCAAAACATCAGAGTGCCATCTATTACTTTTTCAAGGTAGGTCAGGTTGCTTAATCTAAGTTTCTTTATCTGTGAAATGAAGCTAAAAAGACCTCATCTTATAGGGAAGCCATGAATGAATTATAGTTAAATTGCATAACATATGCAAAATATAAATTATGAATTCTGATGTACATAAGGCCTTACTATTAGTTTCACTTTTACTATACACATAATTTCAGTTTGAGTAAAAGAAACACTATGTAACTACTTCAATCTTTTCGTTTATTTTAAATTTACTTATTTTTAAAATTTATTTTGGAATGTGTGTGTAGTATGCGGTGTGTGTGGGGGGGGTGCACATGTGTAGGCAGATGTGTATGCCCTTATGGAAGACCTCTGTTGGTTGTCTGCTTTGTTTCCTTGAAACAGGGTCTCTCACTGAACTTGGTACCCTTACCATTTTGTGGTGAGACTGGCTGAGCAGTGATCACCAGCGATCTTCCTGTCTTGGCGTGGTGTGCCTGGCTTTGTACATGTGTGCTGGGGACCAAGTTCATGTCCTCGTGCTGGCACAGCAAAATGCTCATATCCACTCAGCCCTTGTCTCAGCCCCTATTTTTTTAAATTATTTTTTTAAGATTCAATTTTGTAAAACTCAAATTATAAAATAGAGTATCTAGTGAAAAGTCTCCTTCCTACTTCTCAGTCATCCAGAGCACCATGCCCCTGTGAGGATCAAACAATATTTCTTATGGAGGCTTCCAGAGCTTTCTGGATTGTGCTTGCAGTTGTACCTGCTAAGCATGTGGTTCACCACTGAGCTCCATCATCAGACTATATTAATTCTTCTATGTGCCACCTTTTTATCCCGTCATAGTTTCCTGGGGATTTCCTCACTCCCCCCCCCCATCCTGCCACAGTTTGATTCCTGGGAATTTCCTCTCCTCACTGAGTCATCTGACATTTAAATTCTCTGATTTGGGCTCAAAAATTTATTTTCCGTCAGATTCTAAGATCTGGTCCATAGCCATGCCACCCTGAACTCACCCAGTCTCATCCAATCTTGGAAGCTAAGCAGGGTTGGGCCTGGTCAGTACCTGGATGGGAGGTTGGGTCTAAGATCTGCCCTCGGTTAGTCTGTACTGTACATCTAACTTTGTGTAAAACAAAAGCCTTCCTCCTAACTTTCAATGAAAGAGCTAGTTTATGTAGAAGTTATGTCTTAGATCAGTTTATTTGCTTTAACCGAAGACTTGAGGCGAGGTCATTTATAAAGAAAAGAGTTTGATCCTGGTGTACACTTCTAGAGGGGAGGGAATCCAGAACACAGTGACTGCATCTTCTTCTAGTGCAGCTTTGACTCATGGATGGAAGTGGAAGGAAACAGGAGTGTGTGCTAAGGACAGAAAGGGCTCCAAATCATCTGATTCCCAGGAAAAAGCCATTAATCCCTTCTTACAGCTCATTCCTATGAGGCCTAGTTTCCCAACATTGCTACGTTGCGTAATTAATGTTGTAGACAACACGTTCAAACCGTAACAGGTGGTGTTTTAGTGTGGCTGGGAAAGACACCCTGGCTTCAAGGGAAGGGGGCATGTCGGGAATTTGTCAGCCCTTAGCCGGGTGCCATCTGTCACTGGCCTGTTTCCTGACTTCACCTCACTGAGCCTGCATTTCCACATGCCCACAGTGGGATGAATAAATTATTTCCTCAAAGGTTACTTTACATAATGTTCATTCATATAGCATCTTCATAAATCACACGTTTTATAAATATTAATCCTTTGTTTTCCCACTTATAAAACAATTTGAGGGCAGGCTGGGGAGGTGGCCCAGTGGATAAAGCACTTGCTACAAACCTCTGAGTACCTGAGCTTGGGCTCCAAGGTCCATGTAAAAGCCAGAAGCTCTGGTGGGCTTCTGTAATCTCAGTATACCTACCATGAGAAGGGGGGTAGAAACACAAGAATTTCTCAGAAGTTCATGGACAGGGTAGTGGACAATGAAATGCCCTGCTTTGAAATACAGTGGAAGGTAAGGACTGACCCAGAAGTTGTCCTGGGACCTCATACACACACCTTGGAACACGTGCACCCACATTCATACACGTGAATGGACATACATATAACACACTACATCCATTAAAACAAGCTTTTGTTGAGCAATTTCCATATCTTCAACAGATTTCTTCCCCATCTACAGAGTTTATAGGACTGAGCTAGAGGGTAAAATTGCAGAAGGAAAGAACATCTTCCTTTGTTAAGGAATTTCTAATCTATTTAAGAAGGCAAAACATCCAAAAATCAATAAATGATTTAGAAAAGAGCTGAAATAATATAGTTTACAAAACAGAAAAGCCTTTGGAATAAAGGAATGAGCAAAGAAGTCATCCTAAACACAAATTCAGTAGTATAGTTTCAAAATTATGAGGACGTCAATATTTAGAGAAGACAATAGAAATCCATCAATGTAATAAAAACAATAATTTGTACAATTTTTCTATTTTTCTAAAATAATAAATATGCTATGAAGGATTGTCACTGTGAAAAACAATTAATTTACCTTCCACTTAGTTTAAATTACCAATTTTACTCCCATGTAGTGTGTGTGTTATGCAAGGCACAGCATCCTCTATACATTTAGAATGTCAGAAAGTCAGGCTGGGGAGATGGCTCAGTGGGTAAAGCCTCACTGTGTGAGGGTGAGGACCTGAGTTCACGTCCCCAGAACCCACACAACTTACAGGCTAGCCAGATGAAAGCAGCTGTGAACAGCAAGTGACCCCTCTTCAAATGAGGGGGAAGGCAAGAACTGACCTCCAAGGTTGTCTTTCGACCTCTGCATGCACTCTAAGTGAGCACCTGCAGATATGTGCATGCGCACGCACACACACATACACACACACACTCGCCAGAAAACAAAACAAAAAGGCTTCTAAGGTGCAGCTTAATTTTAAAGACTGTGTTCCCTTTGATTTGAACTGGATGTCATAACCACAAGGCCCAGCGGGGCTAGGAGTCAATGGGAACTCACTTCTTGTTGACACAGCACTGTTTCTGTAAACTCTTCTTGTTCTTGAAGTTATTTGTCCAGGGTCTCAAAGCAAACCCCACGCACGGCTTATGACTAAGACAGTACTTACTAAAGCAAGAACCAAACAAACTTGTCTCAATCCCGCTCCTGAATGCCCTGCACTGCAAGAAGCCACCAACACAATAGCCCAAATCTCTGAATGGAGTGGCATAACCAGGGTGGAGAATTTCTTGTGGGGGCGATTAAAATTGCATCAGAGAAATAATGATCCGTCCTTTAATTACTTTCCTTTGTAGTGAGCTTAGATCAATATCGACTGTTTGTTTTATTCGACCTCTTTTATTTTTCCCTTTTAGAGAAGACATTGCGTGACTACGCAAGTCTAAGCACTAGGAGAAACTCAGGAGCGCCTGGCACAAGGGTCGAAAGTACCAAGAAGTGACAGACACTTGGTCTCTGCCAACCAGTACCTGTGCTGCAAAGCACCTGAGCACCATCTGGCACGAGGGTCGGAAGAAACCCTCCTTTGTCGAAGTTTTATTAAAGTATGGTAAGCTCAGGAAAAATATGGATGAAAATGGAAAAGCTTGAGGTTATGCACAGGTTGGTGTTAAGTGAATTTTCTGAGTGTCCCTCTGAATGTAGCCATTCAGCGGAGTAGCTTAATTAATGCCACTTTCCATCTTTCCCTGGGTTCTCATTCTCAGTGCCAAGTGTTATTTCTATGACTGTTGTTTTATTTTTTGCCAAGGACAATGAGGAAGTGAATATTAGCTCTTTAAAAACAGAAGATGCTCCAGGAGCAAATCCAAAGCTGCCAACCCCATGCCAAGTTGGAAAGAACATATAGAAGGGAAAGAAAACATCCTTTGAGGGGGGCCTGCGTGGAGGGCACGTCCTGTGATCTTCTGGGGACACTCCGCTTGTTTCCCCATGCTGAGACCACAGGCAATTACAATCACACTCTGTTGTGGTTTGAATGTGAACCGTCACCCATTGGCATGTAGGTTTTGAATTCTTGGAGCCCAGCTCATGGTACTGTTTTGGAAGGTTCTGGAACCTTTAGGAAGTAGAGCCTTGCTAAAGGAAGTGGATCATTGGGGTGGGCCTGCTTCCTGTCCTCTCTGTACTTCCTCTGTGTGTGTGTGTGTGTGGGGGGGAATCCTGGCTATACAGTTCTGCTAATATGGTGCTGGTGGCCACTGTGCGTTCCCTCCACTGTGAGCCAAAATAACCCCCTTTTTCCTTAAATTGCTTTTGTCAGGTATTTTGTCATAGCAATAGGAACACTAACTTTTAGGTTGTATTATTTTGAGTGGGAAAATTTATGTGATTTGGAAGATAAAACAGGAACAGTATCAATATGAATGCTGCCACCATAGTGGGCGGGACTCATCCTTGAGATGACAGGGCAAGTATCCCAGACAATCTTGAAGGGGTTGTTTGAACGGAGGGAACCACTCTCACACAGAGGCTTTGAAGGGTTATGTTGCCATAGTGCTGGATTATGTTATCCTTATTTACCTGTCGTGGTTTTGTGGCTTTAGTTTTTCAGCACTTTAGAAGGTGGTGTGGTATGAATTAAGTACAGATCTCTAAGGGAAGGTTGGGTTTGAGTTCTGGCTCTGCTACTTACTAGCTAGGTAAGTTAACCACTCTGACTCAGGGCTTCCTCACCTCGCTCTTCTCATCGCTTTCTGAAGAATAAACGATTATGAAAAAAATGGGTGGAATGATCTGCCTTCCTTGTAGCTTGTGTCAGTAAAAGTAGGCGTTATTTATTTATATTGGTATACGATAAAGATGGTAAAATCAAACTTAGTTGAAATGTTCAGAGAATGAGCTATTTCATAAATGGTTAAGAATTAAATGGATTTTTTGGTGAAAATTCTTATGAATGTTCCTCCAATCTTTATATACATACACTCATGACTTTTCCTAATAGTAGTATAGTAACAATAAGACAACTTCTGTTGATATCTCGAAATGCCTCTGCACATCTCTTGAGTACGAATGCTCATTCTACAGCCTGGAAAGACGCAGTCATTAAGAGTCAATGTATAGTAACCCAAGCAATTCAGTGAAGGTCCTTTCAATGTATAGCTTATGCAAGAGTCTCTCCACCCATACAATTATTTTTTAAAAGCAGAAAACACACCAGGCTTCCTGGATGGCTCCAGTCAAATGATTGTAGCTCCTTGAAATCTTACCACACACCTCAGACAGTTCATACTTTCTTGCAAACTCACGTCCTTTGACTCTGTGCTTTAAAATACTTTATCAAAAGCTGATGTTTGAACTTATACATACATTCACATATGAAAGTTGAATACATATAGGGCACAGTCAAGATATACGTATTCAGACACTTAAATACCTCATTTGATAGGAAAAATTAAATTAAAGCCAGGGAAGCAGCAAAAATCTGGCGATTTTATTCTAGAAAAACATGCTAGAAATATAAATATATATTTTAGTCATCTTAGGTGGGTCTCTGGGGTTGTTTACAGGAAAGGAGCCTCTCAGGAGGAGGTGGGATTTAAGGGGGCTCAGGAAAACTAGAAACAAACTTTCCTTCCTGAAGAGCAGTGCATCAGGAAAATTCCAGAAATAGTGAGTAAACAAGTCTCTGGAAAGGGTTCAAGACCACACCCTAAGGCTATACAAAGACATGGAATTTCCACCCCTACTTTTCTGCTCTGTGTGTGAGTGTGGTGCTGGCGATCAGTTTCTCTCTCTGCTTGGACCTGTGAAAGGGGGCCAGCCTCTTTCGCCATTATGGAACTCCCCCTGGATCTATAGCTTTAATAAGTCTTTTCCTCCCATAACTGCTTGGTTTGGAGATTCATCCCAGCAGCATGTAGCTGATTATGACAATATATAAACTAAGAAAATGAAAACAAGAAAAATAAAACTACAACAAAAGGAAAAGTAACTACTAAGGAGATCACCAAAATAGTTGAAGAATTGTTCCTTTTCCGTATCTCCAATAGGTCTTATATATTTGTAAGTTTTTAAAGAATAAATTATGTTTATGATAATGAAGCTATTATAGAATTCACGAAGATATATGTGAATTATATATTAATATATGAATTAAAATTAATAATTATAATATATAATTATATATTAATATTATATAGTATTATATAATTCAATATTATATATGAATTATATATTCCTATAATAGGAATTATATTATAATATTAATTATTCATATTATAGTTCACTGCATGTGACTAGCTTAATTTGCTGCTAAAATTTGGCAAAAATAGCCAGCAAAAATAGGATTATAAGGATTATATTACAAAATCATGAATAAAATTTAGCAAATCCACTACAGTTATGCTATGCTTTAAAAAGGTATTTATTTTATTCATTTATTATTTCTAAAGTAGCAGTTATAGTAGTCTTTTCTGTTGAGATTAAAGTCATGTTAAGGTCAATTTAGTGGGTATTTGACAATCATAACTATAATTAATTAGTCATATATATTAATCCATTTTGTATTTTTCATTTTCTAAAATTTTTATTTTTGATACTTTCAAAACAATATATAACGTACTATAATACTTGATGTTATGGCCTCTACTACTTTCTCTTATTCCTCTACCTACCACTAAAAACTGCTTCTTCCCAATTAATCCCCTTACTAATTTAATTCTTTATTTCATTTTTTTTTTACTCACTGAGTTCAATAAGGATTGCTTACATGAGAATGGGTTGGAGGTCGTTCACTAGGAAATGATCAGCCCACCAGTGTCTATACCTTTAAAGAACATGACTTCCCCTCTCCAAGCAACTATCAGCTACCACTAGCTACTCTGGGGTGGTGTGAGGTTTGTGAGCCCTTCTCTCATGGATGATGAAAGTCTATCAGGCTCTGTCTTTTGCAGGAAACCACAGCTACTATGTGTGTTGTGTGAAATGGCCATCCTGTATCCCAAAGTCAACATTCCATAGTGTTCTGCTTGCACTTTCACTTTTTTTGTGGGTGGGGGGGCTATATTCCTCTAGGTCCCCTAAGGCCTAGGGAGAGGTGGTATATATGTCCTATTTAAAGCTGAGCACACAACTAACTTCTGCTCATTGCAGAAACAACAACAAAACTTCTGTGCTGAAGGCTACAAGCAGCATTAACCATTGGGAAGAAGCACAAGTATTTAGAAGGCAGTTAACATAAAACAATACTAACCCCCCCTCCCCCATGTCCCTAGCCACAGGATTTGGGCCATGTTTACATATCAGGCATGAGTTCCCTCCTGTGGAGTGGGCCTCAAATCCAATCAGAAACCAATAGGTTACTCCTATAACACTCATGCCCCATTGTACTGGTGGACAAAGCTTCCCTGGTAGCAGTTACAGAGCGCAGAGTCCGAATCTGGCTAGGATGATGGCTTTTCTTTCTCAGAAATTTGCATAGAACTTCCCAACATGAACAAAGGTAGTCAGCAGCAAATAAGTTTCTAGCTCAGTTCCAGAAAAAATAAATATTTATTTTAGAAACACCGTGAAAGTTCAACATTAGGAGATATATTCGTGTTATATAATTTAACCCTCTGGACAGGACAAAAAAGCATATTTAATTATAATAAATGTTACAATAGTTTTGATAAAACTAAGCTTTCTTTTTAATTAAAAGTAACTCAGCCAGGTATGGTGTTAATCCCAGCACTGGGGAGGCAGAGGTAGGAGGACCACAATGAGTTCAAGGCCAGCCTAACACTACATAGTGACTTCCAGGTCAGCCTGAGCTAGAGCAAGACTCTACTTTGAAAAACAAACCAACAAATATCTCAGTAAACTAGACATAGAAAAAAATGCTTGCATACTGTGGGAAAATATATTTATCACAAATCAAAGCCAACATTAATATATGAATGGGAAAATGAAGCTTGAGATGTGTGTAGGCTGCCTGGGACCTAGAAGGACTCCTCTATTCTGGGACCTACAAGGACTCCCCCAACCTGGGACCTGGAAGGACTCCCCCATCCTCCAGGCACAGGCCTCTTTTCCCAGAGAACTCATGAGCTGCACTCCTCTTCCCCCAAATCCATACAGGAGCCAGGAGGACCAGGCACAAAGCCCTGCCCAGGGTTTCCCACACCCTCCACTCAGACTCAAGTAGAGCACGTAGAGCAGTCCCAGTCCAGGCCCAGTGAGGCTGCCTTCCAGATGCTTGTGTCTTAAGGAAGCAGTTCCAACACCAGCCCACTCTGTGGCCCCAGTGGAGCCACTCTACTACATTCTCAGTGAGACAAGGAAATTATCTCCAGATGAGCCAACCCACTGCAAAACAAGTAACCAGGAAACCAGCATGAGGTTTCCCCACCAAGAATGCCTAGTCACATAGTTGAAGCATCCAGTGAGAGGAAATTCCAGACCGAAAAATTCCAGAAGACAATTATTATAAGTACATAGAGCAAACTTAAGGAGGATGTGAACACATGCCCACATGAGATGCAAGAGAATCGCTGAAAGGACTCACTAGACACCTTATGGAGTCTAAGAGAACAAGAAGAAATGCTCAGGTGAGCTCCAAGAAACACAATCTAATGTAATGAGAAAGCCAAACCAAGAAATGAGAATAGAACTCAACAACATAATGGCACTGAAGGAAAATAGAAGTAAAAATGAAATAACTAAAATATTCCCAGGAAAGGCATACTAATAGAATAGGTCACGTGGAGACAGAGTATTAAGATTTGAGGACAAGGGAGAGGAGATAAATCACGAAATAGATCAAAATCAATGATAAGATTTTTTTAAAAATATAAGAACAGAACATGAGAGAAATGTGGGATACCTTAACAAGACCAAATGTTCAAATCATGGGCATACAAGAAGTTTGGGTCAAGGGCATAGTAAGAAAATATTCACAATAAAATTATATAGAAGAAAAATGTCTAATTCTTATGAAACAGGCACACCCAGACACAAGAGGCATATGGAACACCAAATAGGAACAAAAAAGAAGTTACCTATGTCACATTATAGCAAAAATGCTAAATATACAAAACATAGAGTTCTACATACTGGAAGAGAGAAACAATACATCACTTATAAGGGTAAGTGGCTAGCATATTAGCATTCAGAATTAGATTAGAAAAACATTATATTTTCCACAGAAACGCTAACGCCCAGAGGAGCCTGGAATAGAGTAGTTCAAATACTGAAAGAACAAAACTGCCAACCCAAACTACTATACCCAACAAAATTATACCTCATAATAGAAGGAGAAAGAAAGACTTTCCATCATAAACACTTGCTACATGAATATATGAGCACTAAACCAGGCCTACAGAGAATACTGAAAGAAATACTTCACACTGAAGAAGAGAATAAATATATTTAACAGGATATAGGAGGGAAAATAATAATTATAGTGAGAATAGATGTTTAAGCAAATGAAGATTAAAAAAAAACACTGAACCCCCCCCCCACCAAACTCTATAAAATCATCAAGATGACAGGGAGTAGCTCACACTTTGCAGTAATCATTCTGAACAGCAATAAACTCAACTTTCAAATCAAAAGACACAGCTTCATAGGCTGAACCAGGATACCTCTTTTTGCTATCTTCAAGAAACCCATCTCATGGTCAAAGACTGACACCCCCTTTGGGTGACTGGATAGAAAAAAGTTATTCCAAGCTAATGTAAATAGGACACAAGCAGGTGTGGTTATACTAATATATGACAAGATAGATTTTAAACCCAAAGTAATCAAAAATGATAACGAAGATCATATTATACTGATCAAAGGAACAATTTACCAGGAGGATAGTGCAATCCTAAAATATATACACCACACATAGGTACACCAACTTATAAAGCAAGATCTACTAGATATAAAGTTAAACATACATCACACCACATGGGTAGTGGGTTGATTTCAATACCCCACTATCACTAATAGACAGATCATGTAAATAGAATATAAATAGAAAAACAATGGAGCCAATCACACCAGACCAGATCAACTGGTCTAAATAGGTATCTACAGAACACTGAATCCAAATTTGACAGAATACACATTCTTCTCAGCAGCTCATGGAAATTCTCTAAAATATATCACACACTTTAAGATACAAAGCAAGGCTCCACAACTGCAGAAAAGTTTAAATAACTCTTTGTTTTATATCTAACCACAATGCAATAAAGCTAGAAATTAACAAAAAAGAAACAACAGAAAAAACACAAAGCCCAGGAAATGCATCACTCACTTAACTAATGGGACTGAATCCTAGGCTATCCATAATCCCCTACCTCTTGGACTGATCCAGACTGCCGATGGAGAAGGATATCCAGCTGACTGGGGACAGGGAAGAGGGAAATTGGGGAAATGGGGATACCAACTCACTATTTTCTCATTCAGTGTATCTAATTATGGATAATTTATAAAAAGAAAGAAAATACACAAAGCCCTGGAGTTTGAACAACACACTACTGAACAATAAACGATGTGGTAGTTTGACGATGAAAGTATGTTCCCCATAGCCTGAGGTATTCTTGATTAAGTTTGCAACTTGTGTCTCTAACAGGCAAAGTCCTGCTGGAGGAGGTGTCACTGGGAGCAGATCTGGTGGTCCAGCCCTAAGGTGTATTCAGTGGAGTTTGAGCTCTGACTGTGTTTGCTGCATGTTTGGTGGTGTGTCTCTGCTGTGCATCTGTGGAAGGCAGCCAGCTTCTTATGCCATTAAGTTTCACCTGGATTCCATAAGCCTGAAATAAACCCTTCCCTCCCATAAGCTGCTCTGATTGTGTGTTTGTCCCAGCAACAAAGGTAACTCCTACAAATGGGTAACTGCAGAAATCAAGAAGGAAATAAAAATATTTCTAGAGCTAAATGAAAGTGAAAACACAACATACCAAACAAAACCTATGGGGCACAGTGAAGGTGGTCCTAAGAGGGAAGTTTATATCCCTAGTGCCTACATTACAAAAGTGGAGAGAACTCAAATAAATAACTTGATCCATGTAAAGGCTTTGCAAACCATGAACAATCCAAATTCACATGTATACAGTGAAAGAAATAATCTTGTTCAGCCAGAAACCAGTGAATTAGAAACAATGAAAAAAATTGATAGAATAAAGAGTTGTTTCTTCGAACCCATAGGAAAGATTGATAATCCCCGTGGCAAATTAACCAAAAGAAAGAGAAAGAAGACCCTAATCAATAAGATTCAAGATATAAAAGGAAATATTACAACAGATCCCAATGAAATTGAGAGAATCATAAGAACATATTTAAAAATCAATATTCCATAAAGCTGGAAAATTTGGAATAAATAGACAAATTTCCTGACAGAAATAATCTGACAATGCTAAATCTAGAAGAGATAAATAAATGATTTTCATAGAGCTGTAACAAGTAACATTATTGCTGCAATAATTTTAAATCCCTCAACCTACAATGTCCAGACCCAGGCAGATTCACTGCTGAATTCTACAAGATTTTTATAGAAGAGTTGAAATCATTCATTATCATATTATTTCATCAAGTTGAAAAGAAGAGAGTACTCCTTAATTTCTTCTTTGAAACAAGTATTACACTAATAGTAAAAATAGGCACAACAACAAAATTGAAAATGATAGACCAATATTCCCAATGAACTTAGATGCAAAAATTCTTAATAAAATTCCTGCAAACAGAATTCAAGACTACATTAAGAAAACCATCCACCTCAGTCAAATAGCTTTACTTCCAGGGAGGCTGGGATGGTTCAACATATGGAAGTCAATAAATGTAATACATCAAATAAATAGACTTTAGGATAGAAATTACCTGATCATCTCAATGGATGCAGAAAAAAAAAAACCTTTAAGAAAATACAACATCCCCTCATGATAAAAACATTGACAGGACTAGGGACGATGAGTCATATCTCAGCACAATAAATCTAAAGCTAGCATCATACCAAAATGGGGAAAAAGTTGAAGCATTTCTATTAAGATCTGGATCAAGACAAGGCTGTCCACTCTCCCCACCGCTAATTGCCATTGTACCTGAAGTCTTAGCTAGAATAACAAGGCAAGAGATAGAGATAAAAGGGATATACATTGGAAAGGAAAAAGTCAAAAGCTAGCCTTGCTTGCAGATGATATGTTTCTATACTTTAGAGATTCTGAAGACTCCACCAAAAAACTAGAGCTGATATAAATTTTCAGCAAAGTGTAAGGACACAAGATTAACACACAAAAAAATCAGTAGCTATCTTATATACTAGTGACAAATATACTAAGAAAAGAAATCAGGAATTAGTCCCATTTATGCTTTGTTTTGTTTTTTTCTAGGTAGTGTCTCACTCTAGCTAAGGCTGACCTGGAATTCACTGGAGTCTCAGGCTGGCCTTGAACTCACAGCAATTCTCCTACCTCTGCCTCCCAAGGCTGGGATTAAAGGCGTGAGCCACCACACCCGGCTCCCATTTATAATAGCCACAAAACTAATAAATATCTTGGAATATTCCTAACCAAGGAAGTGAAAGACTTCTATAATAAAAACATTAAACACTGACAAAAGAAACTGAGGAAGATACCAGAACAAGGAAAGATCTCCAAAGCTCATGGATTGGAAGAATTCATAGAGTGAAAATGGCTACCCTACCAAAATACAGATTTGATGCAATCCCAATAAAAAGTACAGAACCATGTTTCAAGAATTAGAAACAATAATCTTTAAATTTATATGGAAGTATCCAAGCTCTCAGATGGCCAAAAAATGTCCTCAGCAACAATAATACTGCTGGTAGTATCACCATATCTGATTTCAGGTTATACTACAAACCATAGCAATAGAATCACCATGGTATTGGCCCAAAACACACATTGATCAATAGATCATGGTATTGGCACAAAAACATAGACACATAGATCAATGAACTAGAACAGAATATATTGGTATAAAATCAGGTAGCTACAGCCACCTGATCTTTGATAAAAAGGCCAAAAACATATCCTAGAGAACAGACAGTATTTTAGCCAATGGTGCTAGGGAAACTGAATGGCTCTATAGAAGAATGTATTAAGACCCTTTGCTCTCCCCCTGCACAAAAATTGATTCCAAATGGATCAAATACCTCAATCTACGACTGTAAATAAGTCGGGGAAAGAGTTGGAAGACCACTCCAAGATATAAGTGTAGGGAAACAAGACTTTTGTAGCTTAGGGAATAAAATAAACAAAACCCAACAACTGTTGTAGTTATTTTTCTGATGCTGGGACAAAACCCTGAGCCAAAAGCAGCTGATAGGTGGGAAGGGTTTATTTTAGCTTACAGTCTTGAGGGGAAGCTTCATGAAGACACGGAAAGGATGGTCCAAGAGCAGAGGCTGGATATCACATTTTGCCATAGCAGATGGAAAATAGCAGCAAAAGTGAGCTGGGCACTGGCAATATGGACCTGACTGTAATACCCCTAAGACCACCTCTGATGACACATCTCCTCCAGCAAACTGCCACCACGTAGAGACCAAGCATTTTGATTAAAACCACTACAACAACCTGCAGAATGGTTTAATATCTACAAGAAAGAATTCAAAAACTGAAAATGAATATCAATCAATCCAGTCATAAAATGGGGAAAGCAGGGAGGGATTAGGGGAAGGGCAGTAGATAGGCAAGCAGAGGGACAGAAGACAGTGTGAGGAAGGGTCTAAGCATAGATGGGAAAGGGAAGGAAGGGAAGAAGAGGGTTACCCAAAGGCAAAGATGGAATAAATAAGTGCTACAGAAACCTACCTCTTCACTAGCTAATTTAAAAAAATTATTTTACAAAGAGGCCTCACAGGCTTAGAAAGACAAATACCGCATGTTCTCTCTCATATGCAGTTCCTAACCTAGAATACCTCGAGTTGATTCTAGGTGGTAACAAACATCAGAGATACTGAAATGGAATTAGAATGAAACTAGGTAAAAGGAGAAATAGGGAGAAAGGGGAATATGGGGTTACTCGACAAGTCATAGGAAGGAAGGAAGGAAGGAAGGAAGGAAGAAAGAAAGAAAGAATGAAAGAAAGAAGGAAGGAAGGAAAGAAAGAAAAAAGAAAGAATGAAAGGAAAGAAGGAGGGAAGGAAGGAAGGAAGGAAAGAAGGAAAAAAGGGAGAGACGAAGGGAGATAGAAAGACAGATAGATTGATTACAAGGGGCCAAAGCCTCTTCAGAGAGGGGGAAGGAAAGATGGGGGGTTAACTACACAAAATTAAGGAAAACATGAATCGGCACCATTAGAAACCTTCCTGGATGGTATTCTACAAGATAGAACCCTCAATAAAAGGATAGGGGACACAGAAGTGCCCTGTAGAAGGTGGAAAAAACTTAACCCTAAAGCCATGGGCTCTGGCTGATAAATCCCAGGGCCAGAATTGGGTTACTCCCACATCTACTGGGTGCCCAGTACTCGAGGCAGAGAAAGAAATCAACCAACACAGTCAAAAAATGGGGCAGGGAATTGAACATAAATTCTCAAAGAAAGAAACACAAATGGCCAATATTAACATATAAAAATGTACATTTTTAGCCATCAGGAACATGTGAATTAAAATATTCTGAGATCCCATCTCACTCTGACCAGAAAGATTATCATAAAAAAAATTGAATAACATCCCAGCATGGTGGCACATGACTTTAATCCCAGCGCTCAGGAGACAGAGGTAGGAGGATTGCCATGAGTTTGAGGCCAGCCTGAGACTGCATAGTGAATTCCAGGTTAGCGTGGACTAGAGCGACCATTTTCTCCATTGCTTCATAAAATCATCTGTCCTGAGAGAGAACACAGATTGGGCCACAAGCAGCAGGACAGTAATGAGCACTAGAATTCTCAGTGGCACTAGACTTTAAGGGACAAAAGAATGGAAATAGACATGCTCCAAATGTGAGCCATCTACGTCTCATTTTCTCATTAATACTTGGATAGAGTACTCTGAAGTAGGGCAAAATTACGTTAATAGCACTTAGGAATTTTGACTCAAAGGTATGTGGGTTTAACTCAATAGGAAATTAGTTGCTCTGACTCTATTCTCATTCCACGTTTATTATTGTTTTAAAAAAAAAAGTTTTCTCCAGGTATAGAACTCTAGGCTGGCAGCTCTTTTGTTTTAGAAAGATGTGATTCCATTGTCCTCTGACTTCCATCATTTCTACTAAAAATCAGGTGTGATTTTATAGTTTTAATGTTGCTTCTTTTATAGATAATCCTTTCCCTATGACTATTTTTCTCAGGATTTGGCAGTTTTGGTAGTTTTACTATGCTGTTATTCAGCACAGTTTTATTTTTATTCTTTTTGAGTTTCAAGTGAATCAATGGCCTGAGAGGTTTTGTTAGTATTAGAAAATGTAACACCATTGCTTTTGTACTAATCTCTTTCTACCATCTTTATATTTTTAGGAGTTGGTTTGCATACAGTTTAGATATTTGGACCATGAATACTATGCCTCTTATATTCCTTGCATTCTATAACTCTCTCTCTCCCTTCCTCTTACCTTCTTTCCTTTCCCTGAAGTATTCTTCTTGGAGCTATCTCCTCCTTCATGAATCCATCCACATAGGAATTTAACCTAGTACATAGTGTCAAACTAACTTAAGTTTTTATTAAATTTTATATATGTTATATATGTGTAGCTATATGTATGTATGCATGTATATATATATATATATATTACAGAATGAATTTCTCATCTTTCTTCTTTTCTTCTTTCTTTCCTCCACCTCTTTCTTCCCTTACATGTTTCCTTCTACTTCTAAATTTTCTACTTAGTACTTAAACATACTATACCCGGTTGTCTTAAAGTCTGCTTTTGAGATATTAAATTATGAACACCTGTACAACTATATATGCTATTATTTATTCTCCTCCTTTACTACATGTGGTGACTTTTGGTTGTTATTGTTATGGTTTAATCTGAAATGACCTTGTGGGCTTGTGTTTTGAATGCTCACTCAGTCCACAGCTGGCAGCTCTATTTTGAAGGCCATAGTGATTTAATAGCAGTAGGTCCCTAGTGATAAGGCTTTGATGGTAATCTTAACCCTTGGTTCTAGCCTTCCATCTCTGCTTCCTAGCTTCCTGCCCCCAGGTTATGTTAGGGGTCCTGCAACAATCTCCCACAGCCTTGAACTCTATCAGCTTTTTTTTTTTTTTGCCATCATCAACTGAAGTCTATGAAACCTTGAACCAAAATGAATCTTTCTTCCTTATGTGGTTTCTGTTGGGTATTTTTGTCACAATGATGCAAAAGTGACTAATACAATTAAGGATGCTATTTATGAGGAATTGCTGAAGCTCTGTCAGATAATTGGAGGATGTATATTTTTATTCTAGCCAGCAATTAGAATAGGAGCAGACTGCCCTAATCCGGTCTGGCACCAGGATGATTCTACGCTGAGTGAAGTCTTCTTAGTAAAGGCTCAACTTTTCTCTTCCTCCTGGGTGTAGCCTTTTTGGGTCATGTCCTGAATGCAAGTCTTAGATGTTTTTTCAGGGTCTTTCATCCTTAGTAACCTCCAGATCGCACACTCTGCTTTATCTAGACTATAATAGCTTTGCAAACTCTGCTGGACTTCTGAGTTTACTAGTCAATTCTATCTTCCCAGTTCCTGGCCTTCTTCCTAAAAGGAAAACATCAAATAATTGGCTCTTTTTTGCTTATTTTTTCACTTTTATGCTGTTCAGGTTTCTTGTTCTCTCTACTCTTGGCTATCTTCCAAGGCCTTGGATTTGAACCTTGGTCTCTTCAGTCCCCGAAAATTATTCAAAACTCCATTTAGCTTTTTTTTTTTTGCAAATACAATTCCTATTTCTGCTATGTTTTTTGGTTCTGAGATATGCTTTACTTATGAACCAGCAGATGCCTCAAAGAGCATGAAGTTTTCAGCTTGCTTTAATGTGTTTCTCCTCCCTTTCATCTTTGGACTCTCAATTCATGGCAGCATTGGGAGCATTCTGCTTCTTCCAAACAGGTTTTATTTTTTCATTTAGTTCAATTTTAAAGTTATTGGTTTTATTTTGGAGGAGGGCTTGTTTGATAAATGCTAGTCACATATGGCAAGAAAGAGATTCCGTTATTTTTTCTATACACTACTACCAGCTCTTGGCAAATGCTTTTGGCTTTACTTTCAAAATATATCCAAACTCTCCCCACCTATCACCATTTTCACTGTTATAACTCTGGTCCAAATCACCTTTGTATATCACCTGGCTAAAGAAATAAGTTTCTGTATCTGGCTGGCTCCATTTCAGTTCTTACTCACATATTCTACTTTTAAAATGTAGGCTTTTAACTGATACTTTTTGTATATGCACACAGTTTTTGATTGAAATTTCACCTACTCACTCTCTCTTGTCCTCTTTCCCATGTACCCCTTGCACTGAACTCCTGAAACCCTTCTTCCCTCCAACCAACCCCACTACTATTTTAATGTTTTGAGATATTTTCCTCCCTTCATCATTCATGATGACATATTCATGAACCCAATATTGTGTAGGTGATGTCAGCCACTGTGAGGACCATGAACACAGCACCACCCTCTTGTCCATAACAGAACACACCTAAGCACTCCTCCCCATCCTCTGGCTTTTACCTTCTTCCTGCCATCTCTTCTGCAATGTTTCTCCAGGTTTGGCAGGTGTGACACAGATCTGTCATTTAATACTGAGCTCTTAACTGTTGCTCCTCTCAGCACTCTGATGAGATTTGGGTCGTTCCAAGTAGTCACCATCACCTGTAAAAAGAAGTATCTCTGATCAAAAGTGAGAGCCACACTATCATATGACTAAAAATGTAAGTATTTAGGTGGCAATTTGACAGACACAACATATTCATTTAGCCAAACAACCCTAGACCCTACTATCTTCCAAGCCACAGAATTTTGACTAGGTTTCCACTATCAGGCATGAATTCCCTGCTGTGGAGCAGGCCTTAAACCCAATAAGGTAGCAATTGGTTACCCCATCACATCATGCCACTATATACTGGTAGGCTCATCTTGCCTGGATGTCTGGTTGTATAGTTCATAGGGTTCTCAGCTGGCCAAGACTATTGATGACTTTTTTCCTAGGCAACCTACATAGCACTGTCCAGCACTATGGCAGTTAGCTAGTGGGGAAGAGGCTTCCAACTTACACCAACTTAATTTCTCAATTAAAAAAAAACAAAACACTAAATGAATTATTGAAAACTGAAGTCACCCGTTGAATACAAAACTACAATGGTTACCTATCTCATTAGAAGAAAATTCCATATCATTATTGTGATGTTTAGATTTTATTTTACAAAGGTCTCTTGTCCTTTGTGTTTTCCAGTGCCTAATATTACTTCATAAAGCAACCGGGTCTGCATATCTTCCCATTGATCCTGGTCAGACAGTTATGTGGCTTATCTGCAGAATACATCAGACTGTGACTTCCAAAGCTAGGTCACATAGGTGTCATGAATTTCTTCCCTACTTTCTAGAGAATATTACACTTGGAAGCTAGCCATCACTCTGTGAGAAAGCCAAAGACACATCTAAAGAGACCACAGAGCTTAGTTTAGACTAGGATCCCAGATACCAAGTATGTGACTAAGCCACCATTGAAGTGGATGTTCTATCCCTTGTAAGCTCCTCCACTGGATAGCCTATAACATCCTCCATAAGGACTGGGGATGTAGCTTAATGGTAGGGCTCCTGCTAGTATGTGTGAGACCCTAGGTTTGATTCCCAATATGGAAAAAGCACTTCAAGACATAACTTCCAGTGACCCTTTAAAACTCACTTCTTTTACATTGACTCTTATCACTTTATTCTAAGCTTTTATAGGAATATGTCAAACATCCCCTATCTCAGAGCCTGTATGTATGCTCTGTGTCTCCCTGGAACATTTTCCCCTGTATCTTGTCCCCTCACTTCCTTTGAGCTTAAATACAATGCTGTAAGTGAAAACTTGTCTGACTTCTTTGGTTTTCTTGACTACATGAATCATCAATTTAGTTATTCCTTTTCTGGGTCAATTTTCTTTCTTCATAAGGATATATGCTACATAAAAGGGATAAATAATATACTAAGGAATAAATAGTAGAATATATATGTGGATGTATATAACAAATAAGTGAACTTATTTTAAATTTTGCAACATTGACTACTTCTGCTTTTCATTTTATTTTGATATAAATATTCATTAAATATTTACTTACAGACATTGAGCATTGCCATGAAACCTCAATTTCCAAGATATATTCACCATTCTCAAAACATTCATTGGGGGCTGGAGAGATGGTTTAGCAGTTAAGGCACTTGCCTCCAGTGCCTAAGATTCCAAGTTCAATTCCCCAGTACCCACATAAGCCAGACCCACAAGGTGGTGGCCCTGGTGCGCTCTCTCTCTCTCTCTCTCTCTCTCTCTCTCTCTTTGCTTAATAAAGAAAAAAATCCTTTAAAAAACATTCATTCAACAAACACATGATCTCAAATATATTTCTCTACATCCAATATGGCATTTTCCCAATACCAAACTGCACTTACAGAAGCTGAGAAGTGGCCAGGAATCTTCATTCCACTCCCCTCCCAGCCCTAGTGCTAGCCCTCTCTCCTTCCTTGCCAGCCTAATCCATGATAGCCATTTCCTGTCTTTTAGGAAGTATAGATTATACAATGACAGAAAAAGACACTTTCCAACATAAAAAAATGATGGAAAATAAAGGGAGAATGATTGGGAAAGGATTTAGGTTCCCTGAAAATTTTAGAAACTGTAATCGGATGGAAAGCGTGCTTTTTCTCTTTCTGGTTTCTAAAGGTTAACATTGTATCTGCGCAGTTCTAATGCTGGTCCATGGATTACTTTGGAGGTCATTGTACACTTTATATTAATTTAAGTCCCCAAGGTTATATATATATATAAAAAACCTTGTTTTAAGTCACTAGCTGGCTACCTTCTAGGGACCTCTCTCAGCATGGGACCTCCTCTGCCTTTCTGCTTTGAGTTCTAATAAATGCTTGTTTCATCTACCCTTCTACTGTGTTTATACTAATCATTCTTTTCTGGTCCCAAGATAAGAAGAGAAGATCCACTGTCTTAGGGAGTTTTAGTGACCATTGAGTGTCCAATCCTCTAACCCCTAGCTAAGCCCATCCAGAGCTGAAAAGGCTGTGTTGCTTTCAAAACTGGTAACAGTATGGTTCAAATTACTTCATGTTGGCAGATGTGAGACTGAGTCTTCAATTGCTCTAGGCTCTGACTAGACTGGAGACACATGCTGCCTGACTGGTCCTGGACTTATATCCTTAGAGTCTAGATTTCTACTGCCAAGGGGCTGTGCTTTTGTCTTCTGTAGGCTGATCTCAGCTCTATGGTGCCTAAGTTTTTCAAACATGTGCTTTCTCACACCTGCTTTACAGATATGGATGTGAATACAAATTTGTCCCTGCCAATGTTTCGACTTGTGAGTTTCACACTAATTTTCTCTACCTGAGTGTGCCTGTCAGCTTTTAGTCACTGTAACAAAATACTGGTGATAATTCAAAAGGAAGGAAGATTTCCTTTGTCTCATGGTGTTAGTCCATGGTCACTTGGCTCCATGGTTTCTCAGCCTGTGAGGAAGCTGAACACTATGGTGGGGAGCATGTGGTGCAATAAAGCTGTACACTTCATGGTGCCTAGGAAGCATGGAGAGAGAGAGACAGAGAGAGAGAGATTATAAATAGATGATGGGTTGGCAAATCTGATAGATAATAGATAGATAGATAGATAGATAGACAGATAGATAGATGATAGATAGGTAGATAGCACAAAGGGGTCAAAGAAAATATACCCTTCTACATAATGTCTCCAGTAATCTACTTCCTCCAACTAGGTTCCACTTCCTAAAGTTTCCTGCACCTCTCAGTAACTACCAATCTATCAATGGATTAATCCATTGTTGAAGTTAAAGACTTTCTGATTCAATCACCTTCCCAAAATCACACCATTGAATGCTATTATATTGGTGTCACTTGAAATTTTTCCCCTGGGGAGACTCAAAAACACCTCTATTCACCCCAGATACGGGCACAAAAGACAAACCAGAGCATGATTGCCCAAAACCAATCTTGGCGAATCAATGGGTGTATTGGGGTTACTTATGGAGCAAGGTGATGGGCTACATGGAGAACTCAATGGCAGCCCCATCACTGACTGAAAAGCCCACCCAGCATAGGTGGTGACTCACAGAAAGCTGCATTTCTAGATGAATGGATATCAAAGTTGTGGTACATATATACCATGAATTCTACTCAGCAGTAAGGAGAAATGGCATAATGAAATTTGTAGGACAGTGGATGGACTTGGAACAGATCCTACTCAGTGAACTCACAACAAGAACAGAGACAAATGCCATAGATTCTCCCTCATCTGTGGTTTCTAATCAGGCTAAGCTTGAATAGTAAGCAAACCTGACAGGTGAATTGAGAGACTGACAAAGAGGATAGAAGGAATTGGAGGGAGATGGGAAGGCAACGGGAGATATATACTAATCTAAACCAATAATGAATCAATACCATAAAATCCTTTCTATCATACAGTAAGCTCTGGAGGAAGCTGGGAGCATTGCCTCTTACCAAGGGCCCTGAATAGGTTGGGAGGAAGCCTAAATTCAAGACAAATTCCTCAGTCCTATAACTCCCTGTCCCAGTCATTGGTTACTTCCACACTGAGCTATTGTTCATAGAGAACCACGAGGTCCCCAATAAAAGCAGGCTTATGTCAAAGCTCCTGAATACCCACTCCAGGCTAAAGGTAAGACCCTATTGCTGAAGATACCACAGACTGTCTCCACACATCACTGAGAGACCCTGCTGGATCTTAGAAGCTCCCAGATGCTCCCAGATGGTAGCCTGTGTAGTGCTGGAAGGTGTTGCATGAGCTACCAGGGGGAAATTGGCCAAAAATCTTCAGAGAAAGCAGGGGACATTGATACACACCACTGTCTGAGAATGCAGGGGACACTGCTACATAGCAGAGACCAGAAAGGCAAGAAATGCTCATCTGTGTAATTGTGGCACTTAAGCTAGGTGGGTAATCAATGGCTTGCTGATTGGCTAAGAAATGTGCTCAGTGGCAGGTAACCCTCAGCCTAGGTTACAGAGGAACAGAGGAAGAGACTCCATATTTTAATGAGGAATAGCATATGCCTATCAGCAGGGATAATGACAACCATCTTGGAAAGTAAGCTACCATATGCTCTGTGCAGTCATTAAACAATGCAGCTTGGCATTTGCTTTGCTATTTTTAACATGTACCTTCCAAGGTCAATTGGTGGTTTCTTTCTTCCCACATACGTGGAAGGAGGAAGTATGTATGAGACATTGTTGAACTTGGCCTGCATGTGATATATGTTATTTCAAGTTACTTTCTATCAGCTATAATTTAACTGTATTTATCACTTATGGCTACAAAGAGTGCCATCTATTTGCTACTCCACAATAAATTGTTCTAGTTAATAAAAGAAGGCATATACCACTGAACATATTCTAGAGAAATATTTTTAAACATATAACTTAAGAATGCTAACATAGTCTTCAAAATCATTTAGGGATCTACAATTTCTGGAAAGGCTTTAATAGCTTTATGTATGTGTACATATCTATGGTCATTACTGATTTCATAATTAGTTGGTGGTTTCGTAAATATTAAATAATGGCTCTCCTTTTTATCAAGCCACTCTGTATAGGTAACTGTACACGTCTTCACCTCAGGCCATATTATGAGGTTTGAAGATTGAACTATGGAAAAAGAACACAGTATTATTCCATCACTGAATTACCATGTCACCTTGAGCAGGTTCTGTAACTGTCTTCTCCTTAATCATTTACCATCTGTTAGATGGGAAAACTTCCTCCATGGTTTATAAAGATTAGATAATAACTATAAAGTAGTTTCTGGGTGAAAAAAAAACGCTCTTGGCAAAGGTGTAACACGGATAGATAATAGTTTATTATTAACTGACAAAATGAAATCAAACTATCCGAGTCATGGGAAGCAGCATCAGCTTCACATAACAGGTGGGAATCAGCAAAAACAGGACGAAAGACGAAAATATGTTGTACAATGTCATCCTGAACTTTCCATGCCGTGACTCCTCCTACTTAAATCTCACACAGTCCTGTGGGACTTACAAAGGTGAAAAAAAAAGTCGAGTCTATGCTTTTTAAAAATAAACACTTGAACTTTGGAAAACAGATTAATTAAATGTAGGAAAATAAAAAGGTTTCTGAAGGAGTTATTCCTCCTACTTCTAGCCAGTATTTCCAAGACAGATCAATAGCCAGGAAAGGAGGTGCTGAGAACAATACACTTCAGGGATACCATACATTAGGTCTGGAAAAATGTTCCTCTATTGTAGATACGTCTCCAGCGTGATTTTCCAATTGCAGCCCTTTGAAGGAGATGAGGTCATTGAATCAGAAAAAAACTGGGGACACCTGACCCACAAGTGAACTTAGATTAGGGTATAAGACTACAGATAAGATCATGTCACTGAGAGCCAACCAGGAAATCTCCATTGGAAAAGTGGAGATATCATGTTCTTATACATTAATTGGCCTTCATATTTAAAGAGAATCCTACTGAAAACATGATAATAACTATAGAAGATTACAGAAGGCAGGATCCTGGTAAAGTCTGTGGATACAGGTGTGTGTTGTAGGTGTATTTTGCAAAATTTCCATGTGATTATGTTTTTATTTAGATACTGGCTCTCTTCCCCTTCAAAAGAATACTGTTGTGAATTCTTTTGTAATGAGCAGAAACTTTTGGCAAGGAATTTGCCAACCAATTCATTCTGTAAGGTGCAATACTTGCTTAAAGTGGGGTATGTGTTAACAGCAGTAAAAAGCCTTTTATATAGAAAAATGTTAGTCAATAAATATTTATATATGTTCCTACTGTACATAAAGCATTTTGCTTGCCTCATAACACATAAAAGAACAGGAAGGACATCACATTTCATTGAGCTCACAATCTAATGTGATAGTCTCCATATAATTTATGATATGAAATATAGAAGAACACAATATGATCTAGTCTTAACAATCAAGAGAAAGCTGTTAACTGTAAAGAATTGAGAGAATATTTCCTGGAGCCGATGAAATCTAAAGTGGACCTGAAAAATGGGAGCAGGATTTTGAGCAAGCGGAAAAAGAAAGGTGTTCAAGGCAGCATCAAAAAACAGATTTCAACCAAAACAGGAGGTCTGAACCCCACTGTGTATTCTATCCTGAAGGAGTATTGCCAAGTGGCTGGATTATAAAACTACAGTCTAGGGGTGTGGAGTCAGGGGTGTGTTCTCCGTGATGAGGAATTACTTCCTTCTACTGCACAGATAATGGAAGATCATTAAATGTTTGTGATCATGGGAACAGCATCATTACATTTGTGTTTAGAAATAATTAAATGGCAATGTGGTGGGTGAATTACAAAGCACAGAGTGTGTGAACAGAGTAATGAAGTAGTTATTAGGCTAATTGGATAATGTACAAGAAAATACTGAGTAAATTTATAAGCAACCAAGCTACTAAGTGGAAATTGCCAGTATTATTGTGCTGAGGAAAAGGATGAGTACCAAACCCAGGCATGTGTCAAGGATGTCTTAAACAATAGCCCATGTTTGAGAGACACTTTGGAGATAGCAAGAATAGAAATAAAAGTATTATACATCAAATGGATACTGGGCTCTGTGCTTTCTTCAAAGTGCTTTGAATGCAGTGTTTGATATAATTCTTGCAATCCTGTAAGAGACACCAAGCCCATCGAAAACATCAGGAAACTGGGCAGAAACTTGATGGTACCTCCCTCATCTCGCAAGTGATAAAAGGAGTGAGGAGGCAAATTCAGGCAGTCTGCCTCAGGATATACTCTTGGGTGGGACTTCACAAAGATGATGAATTTATGGAGCAGTTAGGACATAGGGAGAATGACAATCTCTAGACACTGTTCCAAAAGTGTCTTTTGTAAACACGACTTTTTTAGAATATCAAATGAAGCTGTGCAAAAAATGGATCCATCATCAAATAAAACAGTAGGTTTTATAATAAGCAATAATAAATAATAATAATAAATAAGCATCTTTGCTACTACAGAAGACATAAGAACTTTTAGAAATGTTTTTATTGAAAATCTCTGTGTGTGTCATAGCATGCAAATTTTCCTACCTTTTTTTTGACCATGAATCTCTTTTACAGCATAAGTTTTTTTGGGGGGAGGTTAGTGTCCCTGGAATATATAGACCCTGGAAGCTGCTGATGAAAACTTCTGACTTTCAGCACCAGATCCAGGAGCAAGTTGTTGATTTGAAGTCTTCCGTGTCAGATACCTGATCGAAAGATGCAGAATAAAATAAAGTGGCTTGAGT
This sequence comes from Zapus hudsonius, assembly GCA_004024765.1. Lineage (NCBI taxonomy): Eukaryota > Metazoa > Chordata > Mammalia > Rodentia > Dipodidae > Zapus > Zapus hudsonius. The sequence continues at coordinate 241,114 of PVHP010000011.1, read as the reverse complement.
CTTGAGAAATGGGTTAAAATTGGAGGTGTAGAAGTACAAGTGCCTTGAGCCTCCTATGAAGAACAATGAAGTCTTCAGTTTGATGGCAATGACTGAGTTTGCTAAGGGGTAGAATGTCTGAGAGATCGACCAAGGACAACATTTTGGATGTGCCTACATACGGTGTCAGTTTGTGCAGAACTCAGCTGATGTTTGCTTGATTTCTAAATTTGCTAAGATTTTGTTAAATTGTTTCTGGTGAAATTTTTTTCTGTTAAATCTTAGTGTATCTGTATATAAAATTTAATTCACAGGTATTTTTCTAACAGCCATATTTTTCCAGCACATCTGTAGGAACATGAATTTCTTAATTTCTAAAAATACTAGCCTGGTTGACTTGGAAAGAGATGACCTTAAATATGAACGGTGCACAGTTCAACCTTAAATACAACAATGTGGACCCATAGCAGGTGTTCCCAATATCGTCTCTCTACCACTATATTATACGAATTTATTATTGTCTAAAAGTGAATACAACCTTGAATTTTAAACAAGAGGTCTCCTGTTAATTTAATCCATGGCAACAGAGAGTTCTATGAAACCAAATAGTTCCAAGAGGATCTATTTTAACACAACATCTGTGAACCATTCTAAAGACTTGCAATAAAAAATAAAATCATATAATATCTGAGCAGAAATAACAAAAGCCAAATTGGATTCCTCTCTGGAAAATGAGCTTCAAATTATATTTTAAACCTACAGACTTTTTTAGGGGGAAAGGTAAAATAATATCATATTTAAATGATTTAGAAGCAAGTCATTTCAGGCAAACACACAAGTGAGTCCTAGGGAGTATTAAGGACATATTTCCAATGTCAAGGCCAATGTTAACCTAAGAAGAGATTGAATTAAAGAGAGAAAAACATTTAGCTAGGTTTTCCTATTCTCCTAGCCTCCTGCCAGTTCACTTTGCACACCTTTTCTTAATAAGCCTACTTAAAGCTGGGTTCTTGGTCCTTTGAGCTTCCTGCTAGCAAAATCTTCTTGGCTTTCTACCTCATAGATCTTGGAATCCAAACCCTTTAGAGAAATGTCAGGGTCCTGAAGGTTCAGGACTTGTGTCAGTTCCTGTCTCACTTCTTGTCGTCGTCATTCTTACCTTTCTTTTTATTTTTAATTTTAAGAACTTAAAAACATATTTTATTAGCCCAGCATATCCAAAACACTTTATTTCAACATGTAACCCCTATTAAGACATCTTTAATGAGGCATTCTAAATTCAGGTTTTATTCAAAATCGGATGTATATTTCACATGTATGTATAGCATACTAGGTAGGTTAAGACTAGACAAGTTCAGAAGCTCAGGAACTACGTGTGACTACTGTCCACCACATGAAACACTGCATCTTTGCTGATCCATGGTGAGAGTCTAGCTTTTGAGAAATAAGCTTAAATGATTTCCTTCATTTAAAAAAATCATGGGAAAATATATATAACATAAGTTTACCATTGTAGCCAATATTTGTGTGTGTGTGTGTGTGTGTGTGTGTGAGAGAGAGAGAGAGAGAGAGAGAGAGAGGAGTAGGAGTATGTGTAGTGTACGCATGTGTGAATGGAGATGCATGCATTGTGTGTTTCAATCACTCTCTCAAGATGCTTCGTTGAGATAATCTCTCAATGAACCCGAAGCTGTTGTTTTTTGTCAAACTGGCACAAGTAGCTGTCCCCAGTTTATGCTGAGGATTAACTCCGGCCCTCATGCTTCTGAGGCAAGCAATCACACTGAGCCATCTCTCCAGCCCCTGGAGCCAATTTTCAGTGTACTACTCAGTGGCATGTTCACAGTATTATTGCAGCCATCACATTGACCCATTTCCAGACTTTATCCAGCCCCTGGTTATTTCTATTCTCCTTCAGTTTCTACAAATTTACCTACTCTAAGCACCTCATGTAAGTGAACTTATACAGTATTTGCCCTTTTTTGGCTGGCTTATTTCACTTAATAATGTCCTCAAGGTTCATCCAGGTTGTTCTGCTTCTTGGAAGATTCTAGTTGTTGTGGTTTAAAGGTAAGATATCCTCCATAAGATCATGGGTTTAAATACTTGGGGGGCTTTGTTTGGGAAGTTTGTAGAACCTTTAGGAGGTGGAACCTTGCTGGGTGAGGTGGGTCACTGTGGGTGAGCCTTCACGTTTCATAGCCAGACCCACTTCCAGTTCACTCTCTATTTCCTGCCAACTGCCCACCAAGCCTTCCCCACCACTATGCACAACACCCCCTTGAAACACAGCCTTTCTTTTTTAAAAAAATATTTATTTTCAAAGGGGAGGGAGAGAAAGAAAGTATGGGCTCGCCAGGGTCTCCTGCCATTGCAGACAAACCCATGTTTATATGCGTGTTCCACTTTGTGTATCTGGCTTTATTTTTTTTACTGGGGAATCAAACTCAGGCCATCAAGCTTTGCAAGCAGGCACCTTTATACACTGAACCATCTCTCCTGTCCCCAGATAAGTTAAATTACTTGTGGTCAGATATTTTTGCCCCAGCAACAAGAATAACTGAAGCACCAGTCAACTCTACCACTGTGGGAAGCACACACGAACCCCATGTTCCTATTCTGGTCCATGTCATTCCTCCTTCCTAGATTCCCTTTCTTACCTGACCAGCTCCAGATAGTGGGAAATCTCTTTTCTCAGGCAGACATTATTGTGCATAGAATTCCTAACAATTAAACTATTTTCCTTGGAACCCAGCAAACATCAGTTTCAAAGTCCATCTCTGGGTCTTATTAGCTACATGACCTTTGGGAATTCTTTAAACCTGGCTGAGTCTCAATGTCCTTATCTTTATAATGGAGAAAAACTGTCATGTGTGAGATGCCTCAGTACTCTCCTTGGCGCCCAGACCTTAATAAACATGAATCCTCTTTCAACAGAACTTAATTCTAACTTTGCTTTCCAAATAAGTACATATCATCTCCAAATACTAGAGAAAATTTATTTTATTCAATCAATTGTAAATGGTAGATCCCTAGCTGTTGTTACTGTGTAAAAGCATGAGTTTTGGCTAGAGAGATGGCTCAGTGGTTAAAGGCACTAGCTTGCAAAGCCTGACAGCCCAGAACCCACATAAAAGCCAGATGCATAAAGTAGCTATGCATCTGCAATTTGTTTGCAGTGGCAGGAGGCCCTGGTGCACCCATACTCATTCTCTCTATCTACCCTTTCCCTCTCTCAAATTAATAAATAAAAATATAAAAAAGTATAAAATTCAATACACAATGGCTTCTATGTGATTCATCTGAGTTTCTGCAAAGTTTAGCAGTTTTTAGCTGGTGCCCGGCTACTACTCCTGGTGTGAGTCCTACTATATTGCTGGATAAGGCTTGTGAAATATGAAATCACTTTTACACAAACCCAAAGGTAGGTGTTTGTTGTAGGTTTTTTTTCTAAGAGTTTAAATGAAAAAGCACTTGTGAGGTCAACACCCAATTTAATACCAAATCCTACAAGAGAAAAGAATGTCATATCTTTCCTTTTTATTTTATTATTATTATTAATTTTTTTGAGAAAAGAGCATAGTTCGTCTCTTAGCCTTTTGGCTAAGATCAAACTTAGAATTTGTTTTTATCAGTTCAGTATGTGATATGTCCTCTATCCAAAGATAAATATATTAAGTACATTTTGGAACAGGAAGACAAAAATTGGTTTTATCTGTGCAGTCCACTCATCACTCCTCAGCCTGACAGTGCAGTACTTCTGGGAATGGTCCCCTTCAAGGGACTTAAAAAATAAATCAGTAAATAAAAGACACATAATATTACCATTTAAACCATGTTGATGTATGTAGTTAAGTAATATGAAGTTCATCCAAATTGCTGTGGGTTGTCCTATAGTTGTCCAGATCTTGCAAATATAAAACTCTACCCCCATTAAACAACTTTCCTCCTCCCTTTCTACCTAGCCTTTCACCATCACATTCCATTTTCTGTTTCTAAGAGAAAACATTTGGAAAAGGAAAGAAAAGGAGCATTTGATCATGACTACTTCACCCATCGATTACCATAAGTGGTGAAAAACCAAACCACACGAAAGCTAAACATGACAGAGCTGTCACTAGCACCATCAGCCTGTCACATTGCTGAGTTAATGAAATTGAAATTCAGAGCAAGACTGTGCTTGGCTGGGAAACCAAAGATGAATAAATATCGAGTCCTGTCTAGGAAGCAGGAGGTGGGGCAGTGTCGGAAGCCAGAGAGAGCCTCTGGGTACTAGAACAACACAGGCCAAGAGAGAATTAGGGAGAGACCCACACCACAGCCCAGGGCAAAAACCAGAGACCAACTATAAGACAAGAAGATGGAGACGGGACCTGTGTGTGGGTCTGACTGTCTTTGGCAACTTCTGATGCCCAATCATGGGCCTCCGGGAGAGAGGCAGATGGCATGCACCCCAGGTTGGATGAAGCAGGCAACAGATGAAGGGAAACCCTTCCCACTCCCCCTTGACCAACAGGCTTGAAAGAACAGAGCTTCATAAATCTCTTCACCTGATTGCACCACTGCTAAGGCGGCATTGGGAGAGGAGGGAGGTGTTGTAAAACATGAAACACAACAGGATTTGTCAAGGTCCCACCCACTTTCAGATGAGCCCTCTGGGGAAAGAAGGTGCTTAAGGAAAATACGGAGAAACCAAAGCCCACATCCCCACACTTCTGAACTGAAAAGCATGAGTTCTAGGTTTCTTTCCAACTCCACCCAGTGTTTTTTATATATAACCTTTTGCTGGTCCCATCTACTGGCCTTTGGCTCCCCTTAGGATCATTTTCCGTGTAATTTTCAAAGTGGATTCATTAAATAAAACCAGATATTTTTCTTATCCTTCTATGGTGACTATTTCAGTGTCTTGATTCTCAAAATTGTTCCATAGTCTTACTAAAAATCAAGATTACCTACAAACTAACGTTCACTAAGAACACAGCAAAACGAACTTTAGGAGGCAGACATGCTGCCTACTGTGTTGAGGGCAATGGCAGAAAGTGAACTTTAACAAATCATTTACTCTAAATAGATCAATTCTTTGACTGCGAAATCCTGGAGGGCACATTTCTTGCTTGGTTTCATACTTGTATTTTCTAGAACACCATGGTGGTCTTTGGGTAGAAGTGGACGGTAGAGCCAAGAGTTCACGGCAAGCTCACCAGACACATGGGGACAATCTCAATTCATTCTACAATAACTGAGCCTCAGAGATACCATGATGTATAGGCACACAGGGTTCTTCTGTTCTTGATGCTTTCAGTCTAAGGTGGGATTAAAAGCATATATACTGTTGTGAAATAAACAGAATTCAGAAATGACACAAGATGGTGACACCTCATGGGAAATTATAGGATGGTAATCAATAGTGATGTGATATACAATGAGAGAGAAAGTTAGAGAAGAGAGATCTCAGGTGTGCTTTAAGTGAGCAAACAAGTGCATTATTTGTTATATTTCAACCCCATGGACAGCGTCATCATGCTCCTGCTGTAGTCTCTGGACCAAAGAGAAGAGTGAGTCCAGTTAGCATTCCCTGGCTTACCTTGACCCTCCCCCTTGCTTAAAGTCCTTTCTTCCTTGTCCCTTGATGCCTTACTTTTCCATCTCTGCTATAACAAGTTTACAAAAATTAATTGGCTTAAAACAATACACACACTTATTACTTCATGGTTCCAGCATTCCAATACAAAACTACACTGGGGTAAAATCAAGGTGTTGGCATAACTCCATCCCTTCTGAGGCTCTAGGGAGGATTCCATTTCCTTTCCTTTTCCAGCTTCTGAAACCAGAATGTCCTCTGGCTCATGGCTCTCTTCCTCTGTCTTCAAGGCCAGTGATGTAGCATCTCCCGGACCCTACTGAGTCATTACATTTTTTTCTGATCACAGCTGAGACAGGTTCTCCATTTTTACTCACACAAGTGACTGGATTGATTCCACCTGCACATTTTAGGATCATCTTCTCATTTCAAAGTCACACCTGCAAAATTCTCTTTCCATGTGAGGCAACCTTCCCAGGTTCTAGGGATTGGGACATGCACATCTCTGAAGGCCATTATTCTGCCAGCACACTGAGGTTACTAGAACTTGTAGGACCTTTATGAAAGCATTGAAGTCTATCATGCCTGATAAGCTCCTTTTTCCTCCTATTTTAGCTAAAAGAATTATGGAGAACACAGCAGAATACTTAATTCACAATACATTCACATTGACTGACATGGTCTATAGTTTCTGGTGGCATTGGCTCATGAACTTGACAAAGGAAGCTTTAACTGATTGCATGAGTGGTCATGTTGGGGTAGTTATATACTTCTGGATTTCACCTAGACTGTTCTCTTTTGAATCACATAATGGAAACAGAGGAAGAAGAAAATACAACTTAGAAACTTAATTATGCAACAGAGAAGGGACAGGATCAAGAGCGCTTGGCTTTCCCTCCCTAGAGCTGAGGTCCAAACGATCTGAGTCAAGGGCCTGGATTTAGCATCTAAGTGACCGAGGAGAAGCTTTAAGTGGGGGAGATCCTGTATGCAATAGAATACCTACTTGATTTTGCCTGGTCTTTGGTTCCTCAAGGTACAGACTCACTTTGACAATCCATCCCACAGAAGCAGAAACACGTGACTTTCTGGTAGGAACTCGCAGACACTTCCTATTAAGTCTGTGTGTTGGTGGCTCTATGGAGAAGCCAATGTCCACTCTTGGGCATGTCCCTTTCACTAACTCTTAAGACTCATATTTAAGTATATGTTAAAGTCATTTAAAAATAAACCCCATGAAAAAAATACCATATATTTTCCTTAATTCTGGCACGGGCCCCTCATCGGGAATAGCCTGTAGGCCATTTTAGCACCTAACACTGCTCTTGTATGAGCGTGTGTTAGATGCTTTGCTGGTTACTGTGACCAAATACCTGAGAAGAAGCAACTGAAGGGAGAAAGGGCTTATTTTGGTTGACTCCTTGAGAGACTACAGTCCACAGTTGCAGAGAAGGTGTGTGAGGAGGAATGTGAGGCAGCTGGTCGTTGTCTGTCTGCGAATAGACAAGAAGTGGGGCTTGGCTAGAAAACATTCAGTCTCACTACCAGTGAGTACTCATCCCAGCAAGGCTCTTCCTCTCAAAGGTTTCCCAGCCTCCCAAAGACAGCTCTACCATCTGGGGACCAAGTGTTAGGGGGAGACTTCACATCGAAATCCCAAAAAATGCTCCAGGAGTACTGTTTGAAGAAATGAAAGCTGTCTTGTCTAGGTGAGCAAGCCTTGTGTGATGCTCTAACATGAATTCAGCACCCACTCACAATGCTCTGTCAGAGTTCACGTTTGCTAAGTCCTCGCGTGTTTGCTTTCCTTAATCTTCCCAACAGTCTATTTTAAGATTGGAAACTTTAAGAAACTTACTCATGATGACACAGCCAGTAAGAAGGCCAAGGGTCAAAGCCAGGTCTGTCTGACAGCAAAGCCCATGATGCTTCAGGCCTTTCGCCTGAGCCCTTCCTCCTGACCATTCTGGTTCGGCGAGAAGCCTAGCTTTGGCTTAGATCTAGGTGACTAACCTCCAGTCTCAAGACTATAATGGTGGGGTGGTCAGAAGAGTGCCAGGGGTCAGCCATGGTCTTGGGCATAATTATGGTAAGGGTGGTTTTGGAATTCACCGTTTCACACTGTCTGAGTTTAATACTTGTAATTGTGCTGTAATGATCACTCTCTTTGTGGATACCTAACCTATTTATTTTTGTACATGTGTATGATTTTATGCACAAACATTTTAGAAAAAAACATTAGATAGTAATTAAAGAAATTTTCAAGCTTTATAAGTGGACCCTGCCTGGATTGGTCTTTTAGAGATCATAGATGATCAGCCACTGTAGTTTGCTTGACCTCTGCTAGGTATAATTCAGAATTTTTTAAAGTCTTAAATATATATTTATTGTCCATAATGAGTTACATTATTCAGTGGGCAAACAATGAGTTGTTATCCCCAATTCCCCAATGCCCCTCCTCCCCATCCCCAATCAGCTATATATCCTCCTCTGAAAGCCTTAAACTATAGTAGAAAAGATGGCCAATGTTTTTTCTGGTTCCTAGGATATATGTTTTGAAACATAATTTCAAAGAATAATTTTGTACTTTTGCTTTGCTGGTGACCCAGTGTGTTTCAACAGTGTTTACCAGATAATTCAGCCATGTGATTGGCTGTTATTTTGTCTAATGGGTAACTGAGAGGCAGCTGGGTGGCCAAGTGAACTATGCAAACACAGAGACCCCTTGAGACCATTCCAGTGTTTCATTCCTTATTCCTGTTCATACCAGTTTGTTGTTTGTTTAAAAAAGTAGGTTTGTGTTATAAGGACAATTGACCATGCCCGCCCTCCTTAAATCTTTGGTATTTGTTTTAAACTCAGAGGAAAACTTGAAAAGACTTAGGTTCTCTTCCTTGAGTTTTCCACCTCTATTTTCATAAAGATCCTTTTTTCCATTAAGTTTTTACGACAAATCACTGGTGTGTTTAAAACTACCCACCGACTTGAAAATATCAAGAAATAATTTAGTCATGTTCATCTTTTAAAAAAAATATATTGTCACTATTAGTGATTTATTTTTAATGGGTTGTGTTGTTCATCTTTAATAAACAAGTTTGGTACTTTGTTGTGGGAGGGGAATTACATAGTCAGGTGAGCCCTTTAGTTTGTGTTTAGGGATCATCACAAGATACAAGGGATAGAAGTCACTGTTGGTTTCCAAAGCCCTGACGGTGTGTCTCTTCAATACTAAGAGCCATATTAGGGACTACGGATACAAAGGTGAATCCTGTTCTCTGAACCGATCCATCAGGAACTGCCTCCCTCTGAAATTTATGAGTCATTGCCTTTTAATTTCTCGAGGCATACACAAGTCATTACAATTTGCATAAGCACAAGTGAGAACCTGGTGACTTATACAATAGTCTTGTTGATAAAGTAACCCAGATAGAGAGTTCTGATGAGAGTTTCTGGATTCATGGCTAAACCAATATTTAGCTATAAAGTAATAAAAGACATAGCAGTAAAAACTGAATTGGACTAATTTGTGATAATTAATCTCTGGAGTGTTATCTGAAATGTTATCAGCCTACACAAAAAAGAAACCAAAAGAAACACGTTTGCCAAGAGCGCAGGAGGCTTGAAAGAAGCCAGAGCTCAGAGCCCTCATTTGGATGATGTTTGGTCCTGTTCTCGTCCATCTGCTGCCCTGGGAGCTTTGCTCATCCTCTGTGGCCTGAAGTGGGAAGTATTTGGAAGAGTGAATGCCAGAGGGCAGAGAATGGGGTCAGGAAAGAGTACCAGGGCAACATCGTAGAAGCACTCAGTATACTCAGTAACCGGAGGAGACAGGGTTGGAGAGGGTAGAAAAGGAACATATAGGGTAAGGAGAGAAAAGTGAACCAAAGAAATAAGAGTGACAGGAGTTCTGCAGCTGAGAATGGGAGAAAAAGGAAACTGGAGGGAAAAAAGAAAGATATTTAAAACTTCAAACTGATTGAGAGACTGTCATGACTCTCTTCTCTCAATGTCGGATTCTGAGATCAAAAGCCTGTTGTTGGCACAGCTAACTGGCAACCTTATCATGGACCCATTCTTAAAGAGACAATTCCCAATCCTGAGTGGGGTGCTGCCTCTCAGCTCCATCTGTGAGGCAAATAAGAAAGTTCTACTCTGGAAGGCCATCTCTGCCCTTCTGGCATCTTTATCCTAGCCCATGGCTTCCCTTGAGCAGTTGAAGGAACAGGATAGGCCTTGCCAGACTAGAAGGTTCTCCCCAGGTAGAAAGTCAGCCCCATGCAGAGGAGTGGGCAATGTTCACCTTTCCTGACTGTCCGTCATAGCTGAACAAAGCTGCCCTTTGCCCTGACTTGGAGAAGAGTGGACACTCAAAAATCAGAGTCGGTCAATGAGCAAAGCAAAGCACACTGTCACCCCATTTGGCTACTGAGTCTCTTCCTGGAATCATACTCAACCCCATAAAACTGCCCAGAGTACCATGCATTATCTTCTAGATTGTCAGGGTCTGCCTTAGCTCTAGGGTCAGTGAGGGTGAGAAAAGAAAAGCACCCTCAGTTTTGTGTTTAAAAACAGTTTGGGGCTGGAGAGATGGCTCAGCGGTTAGATGCTAAGCTTTAGGAAGCTTCCTTTCTTTCTGTGTTTCCTGAGCAGTTGGATATGAAAGAAATGATCCAAGTCATGGATATTTATTAGAATTTGTAAAAGAGCCTGGCCAGCACTGTGTGTGTGTGTGTGTGTGTGTGTGTGTGTGTGTGTGTGTGTGTGTACACATGTTAGGAGATGTACCACCCAAGAGTCTTGTATTTTTCATCAGTCAGTTTTGATGAGTTACTTTTCCCAGGAAATTGCCTATTCACTCAAGTATGCAGATTTATGACCACAAAATTATTGACTTTTCTTACTATTTTCTATACAGGCTGCATCTGCAGATATGCCCCTCTATTATACTTCTAATATTGTTTGCTTCTTCACTTTTTTTCTTAAGAAATCTCACCAAAGATTTATCTGTTTTATTATCTTTTCAAGAATAAGCTATTGATTTGATGTGCCTCTCTAAAGCAATGAATTTTTTTCAAAAATTTTTGCTCTCTTTTTTTTCTTTGCTTTTCTTAAAAAGCTGTAGTCCCTTCCTAACTTTTCAAGTTGGCCAAAGATCTCTTGTAACTTTTATTCTCATAAACCAAGCCAGATGCACCTGGAGTTCGTTTGCAGTGGCAGGAGGCTCTTGTGCACCCAGGCTCACTCTCTTTCCCCCTCTGTCTGCCTCTGTCTCAAAAAATATTTAAATATACATGTACATATATATTTCATTTCTGAGTATTTTTAATTTACATCATTGCAAATATACATGCACATATATGTTTTATGTGCTAGTTTCCAAATAAAGAGGATTTTTATTCAGCTATATGTCAATTTTCAATTTACACTTCTGTTTTATTCAGAAAATATAGTTAATCTGAGAATGTCATGATTTCCAATTTGGATAGGCTGGCTAGTGTGATTCTAACCCAAACTTTATATATCTCTGTTGATTCTAAAACATGAAGAATATTGTATTTTCCTGGGAAGTGTCAAAGGATATGGATGTTGGAGTGACCCAATAATACCCTCTATATATAGTCACCCTCCACACAAGCTATCTTTTCTTCATGTTGGCCCAAGCTTTTTCCTGTCAAGGGTCATCTACTTCCTGGTTTCAAGGTGCAAAGCCCTCGTGTCTGTACACAAGCTCCAAGGAGGTAGGGGCTCCTATTCTTCTTACCCCATGGAAAGCTACTTTCTCTTCATCAGCATCCAGAAGACATGCACTTCAGTCTGTATGTATCATACTCAGCCACATACTGCAAAGATGAACCTCCAAACCAGGCACAGCTATGGGAGGAAGGGATTTATTAGAAGTTTCAGACCCAGGGGAAGTTCAATAATGGTGAAACAGGCTGGCCCCCTTTCACAGGTCCGAGCAGAGAGAAACAGAGAAGCCATCATCAACACCATACACACACACACACACACACACACACACACACACACACACACACACACACTAGCATACAGGTGAGGTTGGGGAGGAGGGAGAGAGAGATTTCCTTTGAGCTTCCTTACATTATGCCCCCTACTGAGAGAACCACCCACTCTGAGGAAGGGCTGGAGGGACGTCTTCCTTTAATTAACCCTTTCTGTAAGCAACCTCAGAGACCCATCCACAATTACTGTGGATTCCTGAGCTGGTCAAGTTGACAACAAAACTCAACCATCACAGTATGTAAGATGGTTGCATTTAGAAAAATGGTGTTAACCACAAGGGTAAGTTGGCAAAAACAAAACAAAACAAAACAAAAAACAGTTCTCAGGCTGGAGAGAAAGCTCAGTGGCTAAGGTGCTTGCCTGAAGAGCCTAATGCCAATTTTCTCTGTCTCTCTCTTTGTCTCTCTCTGCTTGCAAATACATATATATAAAAGCAATTCTCAGTTTTTCTGTGACTATTCTAAAATAGGCATGATTGGATTTGTAGGTGACAAAGCATCTTAATTTTTAAAAGTTTAAAAGCCTGCTTTATTCCCAACCTTCTGTGTAAAGGACACATTCAATGGTCACTTAGCTGGGCAGAAATTTGAAATAAGATTATCAAAGTAATCCTTTGTATGTTTTTGCTTATTGGCACTGAAAGTGATTTAAGAGATCAGCCATGATGCTTGTTTAACAAATAAGGAAACTGAGACCCAGACAGACTTAGGAACTTATTCATAATCAATAGTCATGGTATTCTTTGTTTCTGGAAAAGCTTGAAATGCTATGCATTATTTGACTTCCTCACTATATTACTTTATTTAAATGCTCTTAAAACAGCTCTTAACTAAAGACATGGGGATTTTGTTCTTTCTTCAGCTAAAAATGTAGCTTGTAAATTTCCTGATGAGCTTCAAACTTGGCAGAATTGTGAATCTCAGAAAGGAGTAGGGGGTGGAAATTTCCATACTTCCTGGATCATCAATGGCTGCAATGAATGGCATGTGCTATTGCTAGCGATCCTCCAATCCTGGCAATGAGATGTTAAATGTTTCCATTTTTGTTAGAAGATGAAGCGGACTTCTTTACCCGTGGGAGCAAGGATCGGATGGGATGCTAGATCAACACATGAACCCTCGCCAGCTGGGATGAATAAGATAGGAGGCCATCTAAAGAACATCCAACAATGACAAAATGCAACACAACGCATTAAAGAAAGTGCATGCTGATGGAGGAAAGTGAAATATCCAGCCTAATTACTCTTAGCCAAGTGAGACTATCTTTTAAGACATGACAAAAGCTTGTGGCATCTTTACTTGAGCTATTTAATTCATGAATTTTGGTTTATTTCTTCAATGTTGCTGTTTGGTTTTTTTCTAGGCCAATACTGGACCATGGATAATAGCAGCAGGAAGAGAGGTTGGAGTTGGGAAGAAAGTGGGCTATGTCAGGTGGACTTCAACATGCTATGACATCCAAGGCCCATAGAACAGGGAGAAGGTGCTAAGGGTTTTACATTAGATTTGAATTTTAAAATACAATCACTCTGGCTAAGGTATGGAAATCAATTACTGGTGTTTAAGAATAGTGGTAGAAGAATCACTATACTATACAAGTATTAAAAGTCTAAATTGATGTGGGGAAGAGGGAGTAGACACTGAGGAAGGATTACAAGGAGAAGGTGTGAGTGCAAGAAACCCAAGTTAGGTGCTCAGTTACTTAATGGATGGATACATGGCTCACCAAACTAATGAATTTGGTAGGAAGCCTGTTTGGGAGGAAATTAGAGGTCCATTTTCAAGCATGTTGAGTTTTTACTTACTTTGGTTTACAATGCTAGAGAAGAAACAACCTGAAGATGTGCATTTGAAAAGTGCTGAGCACGTTAGTGGGGTGAGCTTACAGTGAGGGCACAGGCCATGGTGGATAGGACAGAGCTCTAAAAAATACTGAGGGAGAAGGAGAAGGGATGAAGTCTACTGTAAGAAATTGAAAAGTCAGACAGGTGAGAGGGAGACATGGGGAATGGGGTTCTAGAAACCAAATGATAAGCGTTTGAGAACAATAGTATTAAGTACCTTCAAAAAGCCAAGAAAACAGGCACAGAAGACAAGGTCCAGGATGCTGGATTAGGGAATTAGAGGTGTAGTTCCCCAAAAGAGAGAACAGGTGGGTCAAGAACAGAGTAGTGAGCTAGGAAGCTCCTTGAAGGTAGTGAGAACAAGGCAATCTGTTATGAGCTATGAAGGGAAGGAAGGACTGTCAGGGAACATTCAGTTGATGCTAAAGAACCCCATTCTGTTGTGGCAAGAGGAAACAGCACAAGAGATGTCGGGATGTGAAGAGAGTTTAGATAAATAGATGATGATGATATAGATAGATGATAGATACATAGATAGATAGATTCATACATACATACATACATAGATGATAGATAGATAGATGATAGATACATAGGTAGATAGATGATATATAGATAGATAACAGATAGATAGATAGATGATAGATAGATAGATAGATGATAGATATATAGATAGATATAGATAGAGAGAAGATAGATGATAGATAGATAGATAGATGATAGATAGATAGATAGATAGATAGATAGATAGATAGATAGATAGATAGATAGATGATACATGATAAGTGATAGATGAATAGACCTTTAGACTGACTTTATCCCAAGGCCCAAGTTGATCCATATACTAGGAGGAACATATGTTTTTATCAAATAGAACAAATCTTTACCTCCCATGAACTAAGCTGGATAAACATTGACAAATTATGCTAACAAATTCTGAACTGTCCAACTCCTGTTTTATTAATTCCTGTATAATTATTATTTAATGGGGAATATGTAACAATACAGTGAAACTTTCTATTGAAAGGACTGAGAAATGTGCAGTTCATATCAGCAACTCAGTTGCACACCACGCCATCCAATTTTTGCTCATCTAAAGTTGGTTTCCAAGTGCAATCTTTGCATGCATGATCCGGGCATCAGGTCCTGTGGCTGTATCCTCTGAGAGCTTCCAACCATTGGCCCTCAGCAGGATCCTCTCTTGAGGGGCAGGGATGGAAGGAGCCACGTAGATAGCTTCTGCCATAATACCACCAATTCACTCTTGGGTGAGTAACAGGGTAGGGGAGTGGAGGAAGATGGCCGCCTCTCATCCATGACCCTTCCTTAGGTTTCCATCTTCTTTCTCCACTCATCTTTAATTGTTCATCTTTGATTCTATCACAACGCGATTTTTCCTTCATTTTCCACTCTTTCAATTATATTGCTTAGCTATGACATTTTGCATTGCAGAGACAATTTGGGGGGCTGGCGAGATGGCTCAATTTGTAAGGAATTCACCTTGAAAGCATGAGGAGTTGAGTTCGATCCCCAGAATCCACATCCAAAGCAAAAGCATGCCTATATTCTCAGTGCTCGGGTGAGCAGATCCACGCGCACGTGCAGGCACACACACATACACAACCAATGCACTCATGCATACATAAGCATACACCCGCATGCACACTCACAGGAAGACAATCTGGTCTTGTACATGAAATGATCTCCTGGAATCTGTATCTTTCTTTTTCTTGACGATGCACTTCTTCCCAGGATTGCTTTGATTGGCCTCATGTCGAGAGATGAGCATGGATACTTCAGGAATGTGGAGCCTCTCTTTTCCCTGCTCTGCTCGGACAGGGCTGCCCTCTCTAACCCTCTCATGATCATTTATTCTCTCACCTGGTCATTTTCCACCATGCCATACTTGCCAGGGTCACGCACACAGCACTGACACCCAAGAATCAACGTTGATGGGAATGAGGTCTCTGGATGCCCATTATATTATGGAAGCTGCTTTCTTAGGAAGGGAGAACTATGAAGTCATGAAAAAATATGTACCATATGCTCTTTAAAGGCTCGGCTTGTGTATAGTTCTGGCATATAATAAGCTCTCAAAACATATTTGTGAGATGATTAAATAAATCCAAAATAATCATTTTAGAGTGTTATTATTGAAATATTTAAAACATATTGAAGTTATTGTATAGATTACATCAGTTCTCCAAAATATTTATTACATCTTTTCATATGAGCTTAAAGAAAGTTGAATGCCTTGTGGGATTATTTGTTGCCTTCTGTTCACAGTAATTCCTTTTAAGAATTTTTTTTATTTATTTATAATTTTTTATAAAATGTTCATTTAATACCTTCAAAGGTGTGACTAGATCATGGACTTTTCTTCAGTCTTTTTGCCAATAGGAGAGTCTTGTGGAATTTCAGTTTATTGTACCAAGTCCTCAGCTCCCTTCTTCCCCGAAACATGCAACCCCAAAGTCACATAACCTCATCATTTATCCCCAGGACACAATTTATCATCTGTTTGTTTATGAATTGATCTGTAATAAGCCCACAGGAGCTCTGCAGTATAAAACTTGAAACAAATAACACCCATGGCCAAACATTGTCCACAAAGTGAACTTCACCCTGCTATTTTCTTAAACCTCCAACTCCTACCTGCTGACTTCTAATGTCTTTGAGCTTCGGGAGGCCACATGTGCTCCACCCTGAGTGCTCCAAACCACCACTCTGAGCCCCAGGACAGTGAAGAGGAGCATGCTTGAGTGTTCACTGCCAAGGACGCTCCACCAGGATCCAGAAGCCTGGGAATTCCACCCTAGGGAAAGAAAGCAGGCGCTTCCCAGCAGGACTGGCCTCCCACCATGGGAGGCTGCTTGGAATTGTTCTTTGAAGAGTCTTTCCAAGTATTTAAAGCCTCCTCCTCCTCCTGCGCCCACTTGGGGCAGACCTAGCTGGACCTTGGTAGCAATGCTGGCTTCTTTCCTGCTGTTGTGACTGGGGTGGAGGAAAGCTGGCCCAGCTGCTTTGTTCCACTCACCGTCTTCTCGGGACAGTACACAGATGTGGTGGTGACAGCTGAGATGTTTTCCATGGAGAGCTTTTACCTGGGAGTCGCTTATCATTTTCAAAATATCCCTGGGGAGTTTGTGTCAATGACACCCTTTCTCTTCGGAACTCTAAGCAGCTTGGAGTATGCATGTCTGCTTAAAATGACTGAAATACCAGCCCGAGCAGTCATTTGACAAAAAGGGACAATGGTCCACAGAGCTAGCTTTTCTCACCCTTTTATTTGGCAGGATTTATAGTACAAAAACAACCTCTACCTAGCACTGGGTTGAGGGCTTAATAGATGCCTTCCATCCCACAACAATCCTATGACACTTTTATCACTATTTCAGATTGGAAACTCGAGTTTCCCATAGGTGGAAAGTGGAAGGACTGGGATGTAAACTCTAATCTATCCAAATCCAAGGTTCTTACCTATGCAGAATTCCATGGTAGAATATAGAAGAGTCTGGTAGAAACATCAACGGTTCCAATTTTTAGATCAATGGATCCTTTATCTAAATAAATAGTGCCATATTTAGTTAAATTAGTAAGTGAAGTTTGATGCTTGTATACATTGTCATTAAGACAAGAAGCTGGGCTGGAGAGCTAAGTGGATAAGTCACTTGCTTGCAAAGCTGATGGCCCAGCTTGATTCCCCAGCACCCATGTAAAGCCAGACACACAAATTGACACATGCGTCTGGAATTCATTTGCAGCATCCGAAGTCTCTGGCTCACCCATTCTCTCTCTCTCTCCCTCTCTCTCTCTCGCTCTCTCTCTCTCTCTCTCCCTCTCAAAGAAATAAACAAATATTAAAAGTCTTCTAAATGTTTATGTCTGTAGGTATCAATGAAAGAGAATTTCTGTGTTGTAACTTACTCTCATAGATCTCCTGGAAGAAAATAAATTTTTTGAAGATTTCAGGGCTTCTACTAATGTGAGGTCTAGAATTCACAGTAACATTGTGGATTCTCTTTTTTCCAAGTGTGATAAGCTGTGTCCTGTTTCATTAACAGAGCAAAGTTAGATTCTCTTTCCACCGACCATCCACAAGGCTGATTATCAGGAACTCTTGCCTGGCTCTCTTGAAGCCAAGGGAAGTATTCTACACACATGCACGCCCATACACACACTCTTTTTTAACTTTAAGAGTCTCAAGACTTAATCCTCTAGATCTGATGTTCTCTGCTCTTTGTACTCACTAACTGTCACTGTTCAACCTCTTTCACACCATGCTACAAAACCATCTCCACCCTGAAATGAACCTTCTTTCCTAAATCAAAAAGGGCCCCATGTTCAAATGTTTGCCCTTTAGTACCAAAATTAAACCAAATGCAATGCCAATCCCAGCACTCGCTAGGCTGAGACAGGAGATCACTGTTAGTTCATGGCCACCCTGGGCTACAGAGTGACTTTCAGTCAGTCAGGACTAGAGTGAAACCTTGCTCAAAAAAAAAATGGCCAGGATATCTAGTTCCAAAGGAATGGTAGTCTTGAACATTTCTCTTCTCCCAGTAAAAGCACCCTCGTTCTCTCCCTCTAATAGAGTTCATGGTTCATTACCTCATATTCCCCATTCTTGGCACACTGTCCTTGGAAGCTCCTGATGACTTTCTTGCAGAATTTAATCAACTCACCATAATAGACCCCAGGAAGTGAACGGGGGCCACAGTCCCTTTCTGTCTCTCTCAAAACCTTCTATGCTTTGTAAGCAAATTAATCAGGCCACAAAATATGTCTGTTGTACTCTTCCTTTAGTCAAAGACTGCTGGGTAGTCACCTTGAACTTGTTCAGCTAAGGGAATCATTCATAAGATTAAGAAGAATAGAAGAATGATCGGTTATGACTATACCCGTCAGTGAAAATGAATGAAATAGACTCTGGTATTTATACACACACACACACACACACACACACACACACACACACACACATATATGTATATATATATACATATATATATATATACATATATATATATAATTAAATGGTCAAACATCAGATATGCATGACTATAAAATAAAGCCACATTTTCTTTGAAAGTTCTGAAAATAATAGCTTGAGTCCTACCTACATGCATTCCATAAATCAGTCAACTTCAAAGTGTCTTTGGTCAATTTCCCAGAGACTACAAAGACATGGTTAACACATTTGCTGGGGGCTCTCTTTTTCTGCATTTCTGCACCTCACAGGAGCTGCCCTCTAGATTGTTAGCAGCCATCGTATCCAGATGACCACTAGAACCACAGCCCTGTGGCCTCTGAGTGGACAGTACTCTTTCCTTAGAGCAGAATTAGCTTCTAACCAAGCTTTGTTAACAGATTTCTAGAAGAAGAGAAGGGACTGTCCATATGCACAATAAATGACAAGCTGCACCACAAGTTATCCTGAAGGCTGGGACAACATTCTCTGGGGAGTCCCTAAGTCAGAGTTTTCTCCTTCCTCCAGGTTTGATCGCATCTGGGAAAGGCCAGGTGGGCCTCCAGCAAGTCTATGTCCCTTGGATCTCAGGAAGATTCTTAGAAGACAAGGCTGCTTGCCCGGACTCACCCTTCAATCAAGTTCTTTTGTTAATATATATTATATAATTATAATTATATATCATATATTAATATAATAAATGTAAATATTTTCTATAATAATTAATATATTAATATTAATATATATTAATATATGTTGTATATATATATTTGCAAGCAGAGAGAAAGAGATGGTAGGGATAGAGAAAGAGAGTATGTGCATGCCAGGGCCACCAGCCACTGTAAACGAACTGCAGATATGTGCACCACTTTGTGCATCTGGCTTTACATGGGCACTGAGGTATCAAACCCAGGTCATTAGGCTATGCAGGCAAGCACCTTAACCGCTGAGCCATCTCTCCAGCCCCAAAGCAAGTTCTTACTTGCAATCTCAAGATTCGCTTCTTTGGGGGAGGATGAACAGTGGATGATCCATTCTTTTTCATGGAATACACAACTTCCATCTTCACAGGTGGGTTCTTGTCCTATGGGCTGAACCCCACACAGGGAAAGCTACCTTGAATCCATATCTCTAAATCCGCTTATTCAGTCTTATATAGACAACAACAATCTATTGTCTATTGATCAACACCATGATGAACACCACCAAATTTCTCTAATCCTCCAGGGTAAGGTATCCACCAATGGCTTCAGATTTCTCCTGGGGGTGGTAAGGGAGAATCCCAGACCAAAAAATCTTACTCTGCAAAGCTACTCAGTAATAAACATTCTAGCAGAATCTGACTTGATTTGAAGGAAAGAAGTATGCTAGAATGCTAGAACAGTCTATCTACATTAAGAAAGAACTTCCCTTCTAGTTTGAAACATCTGAATCTAATATATTTCACTACATTTGTTTCCTCTTAGGAACTAAGATGAACTTCTGTGTTAACTTAGAGGAAAACCATGCCTACTATAAAGTTTCACTCAGTTTTTTTTTAAATGTTTATTTAAATTTATTCATTTTCAAGGAGAAAGAGAGAGAGAGAGAGAGAGAGAGAGAGAGAGAGAGAGAGAGAGAGAGAGAGAGAGAGAGAACACCAGGGCCACCACCTTGTGAGTCTGGCTTATGTGGGTACTGGAGAATTGAACCCAGGGCCTTAGGCGCTAGAGGCAAGCGCCTTAACTAATGAGCCATCTCTCCAGCCCTAACTCAGTTTTTTTTATATCAACTTGAGTTTCTGTCTCCAAAGGTAGAGAGTGTCTTGAAATTTCCACATAATAATGTTCTCTCTATCTACATTCATAAAGATTTTTTAAATCTAAATTTTAATGAAAGGACTGAATTTTGTATGAGATGAGGGCCCAGCAGGCCCTCCTGGCCTCACACTGACCAGGATCACTTTCATCATTGATTTGCTTAAGTGGCTCCCGCATGAGTTGACTGCCTGGAAGCCCTGTGGTACCAGTGAGTGACATCTGCTCGGAAAAGACTCCTGAGATTCCAGGAGTCCTGACACAACTTGCCAGGATTCAGCTGAACCCCAAGTTATTAGCACACAAGGATGTCTACAGAAAAAGAGGTCCAGAAAGGGGTCCAGTGCAGTCAGTCTGCAGTGACACCAAGAGAGAGTTGGCCTCTGTCACTATCACTGTGTTTTAAAATGGTTAGATGTGATCTCAATCATTCTTTCAAATGCCAAAAGGTTTGACTGTCTTAGTGAAAGTTCATGAAGACATTCATCCTTGGGAAGCAAGATTTCTTGCTTGTTCAGTTACCACTCCTATTCAAAAATCTGGGTCATGGCCAAGGGAAGGCAGCCATGGCTTTGCCAAACCAAGGCTATGCTAACACATAGGCATGTAGGTGCATGATGGACACCGTGAGACTAACTAGATTTAAGTTATAACTAGCTTCCAGCATCTCTAGACATATGAGAAGCTTAAGGAACTCCAAAAGTATTTGATTTTGATATAATTCATAAGAAGTATATTTTGCTTTTCACCATGACATTCAAAACTTGGTGCATAAAGTTACAACATATCAGGTTCTATTTAGTTATGATTAAATCCTAAAAAAATCACTCGATTAATGAAAGTAAAAACAAAGATTCAGAGCCAGGCAGAGTACAGCTTATAATCCTAGCACTCAGGAGACTGAGGCAGGAGGATCAGGAGTTCAAGAATAGCATGGGATACATCAGACTTAACAACATGAAAACACCCCAACAACAGCAACACACAAAAACAAACAAACAAACAAACACCCCAAAGAAACAAAGTTTTGTGAACTTAACAAACTACCCTCCTGGCCTCAAAGCACAAAATCATAAAATTGTAAATTATCAGAAAAGCTGAGAATCTCAGAAAAAGCTACCACATTATAAAGGTGATCATTTTATATACCAAGAGTAAAGCATTGCTTGAGAAAGAAGCCACATGCATAACACAATCAGTTGGGGAGAAAATGGTTTACTTGACATTTATATTTATAATAAGAAACAAATATGAAGTAGATTACATTTAGTTCACTACTTCTGAAATGCATTTGCAAGATGCTACAGTCTCCTATTAAGACACAGCTTCCATCACCGCCTGCAAACACTTTCTTCAAAAAGCAGCATATTGGAACTTCATTCACTGAAGCTAACCAAACATTAACCCTAACCATAACCGTATCCTTAACACTATCAATAACCTAAGGCAAATTCGAGCCCGAAGCATAGCCATAAATCTAATGCTAACACTAGAACTAACCCTAACCCAAGCCCTAACCCTAACACTAACTCTAACCCTAACCCTAGCCCTAACACTGGTACCCTAGCCCTAACCCTAACCCTATCCCTAACCCTAATCCTAGCCCTAACCCTAAACCTAACCCTATCCTTAACCCTAGCCCTCACCTAACCCTAAGCCTAACCCTAGCTCTCACCCTAGCCCATCTTTCTATGATTCTCTCAATTTATATCATATGAAGCTATTTTGGATTTCATTAATTCAGTCTTGTCAACTGAATAGAAAACCTGAAACTAAAGGTCAAGCCTTGAACCTCGGGGCATAACCTTCAGCACTTATACACTGCTTAGCAACAGAAGGTGCTCTCTAAAATACTTGATTAAGAAAGAATATATAGACATTCACACAGAATCCAAGGACATAGTGCTTTTACCATACTGTGGTGGAAGTCATTCCAGACCCGTCCAGCCTGTCTGAGAGGAAAGATGCATGGAAACAGAACATTCTCTATCCACAACCAGAAAACTAATTAGTTGGCAAAGAACTGTATTTATTTTGTTTTTATGTTTTTTTTTGTTTTTGGCTTCCAGAACATTCTAGTACTGATCCTAGCCAGGACCTGCCCAGGATACATAGGCCCATTTTGAGGAACATAGTTTTAATTGAAGATCAGATAATTCTTGAAATATGTTTTGCAGGCAAAATGACTAAGTTTCTCTGCTGGCTCAACATAACATTGGGACTAATTGTGGGGAAGATAAGGAGCATTTGGAATTTCTGAAAAACTCTATTAGTTTAAGAGGATTTGATGGTGATACTGAGTATTCATTGAAGCAGTCCCAAAGCTTCAAAGGAGGAATTGTGACATACAGAGACAGGGTGTGGCCAGAAAATGCCAATGCAGCCACAGAGAAGCCTGAAAAAGCGCAGGAGTTTGGTAGCCAGCTGGGATTTGAGGACGGAGGCCATCATGGGCCAGGTGCCTACCTCAGATGCCATCTCCACATGATGAAAGTGTATATATGCACATAAGCTACTGACGTCATGCAGATAAGGTAGGCTGAATTTGTCTAAGGTGAACCTTCTTGAATTTTCTAATTCTTGGAAAATATCCCACTAGGAGACGCTATGGGAAAAATATTGTCATAACTGGATTGCAAAACATGCACCTTTTCCAGTTTATGATACCACATCCTCTGAACACCAAGGAGATGGAACTTGAAAACGATTGCAGTCAGACAGCACTTCTCTGAATAAGATCGTTTTTGTGTTTCCAATGTAAATGACTGAAACCCAAAAGAGCTTTCTTTCCAAAGATTTCCATATAGTGCTGGTAGTTGTTTCTGCTTCATGTTTTAAACATGAGGCTGCCGCATAAAAAATTTTCTGTCAACTGAAGAAGTTCAATAGGAAATTAAAGACTTATTTTCTTTAGAGAGGAAAAAAATGTATGACAGTTGTTATAAATAAATATGCAAATGTACTTCCCATTGCCAAGATTTTCCAAAGCAAGCTGCAGTATGCTCGCTCAAACAATAGGCCACCTCCTAGATCATCCAGCTACAGGAACCTGTGGTCTTTCGTAAATATTAGCAGAACAGACCTGTTCGCAAGAGGCCACACACCTGACCATCTGATTGCAAACACACAATGTGCTCTGTCACTTCGGGGAAAGACCAGCCTGCAGAGGTTGGATGGAATGCAAATGAGCAGAGATTTCACTTATATTTGTCACATATCTACCGGAAACTTGTTTAGTTAATTCCATCTTTCAGCGATGCAGGCTAGGAACCAACTAATAGGAAAAGAGATTTAAAGCAGTGTTCATATGCATTCTTAATGTGAACAGATAATCGTTACTGCAATCGTTGATTTCATTTGTTTCATCATTAGTGCCTTCTCAAGAGGATGATTTTATGAAACTGCTTGGTAATGTAGGTATCAATCAGAATTAATTATATAATTTCTTTCTTTATTACCAAAGCCTTCCTTTATCTCTTGCTGTGAGTGTGGAAGCTGTATATTTTTGATGTTTCTTATATTTTATATGTCAGAGGTTGGCTTATAAATTTACTTAATGTAAACTAAAACTTTGATATTTATCCCCAAAAGGCTAAAGTGCCAATGTCTTCCTAAAGCCAAATATCACAGATTTGATTAATCTTTTTTTTTTTGCTATATCTTTTAAGACACAGCTGATACTATGGGTCCTATTATCCAGAAATCATTATTTGGAAAATAAATAAGCCCTGTGCATACTTGAATAGCTTTTTCACTCAGTTCTACTCTTGGTAAATTAAAACTTCAAACGATATTTTGCATACATCCACCACTCAAGAAAGCCATAGCATCCAGACATGCTCATGGGTTTTCCATGGGTGCCCACATAAGAAAACAAGTCTACGTCTTGCAGACAGAAAGGAATCAAGCAGTGCAAGGAATGGTGATTCAGGTGAATGGGGGAATCGAGAAAATGTCATGGCAACCAAACTTAAAATGAGCAGTTTCACATTTATATGTGCCGACTACTCCTCAGGAAATCACGCTGGTTGTTTTTGTTCCTATGAGACTGGATAATGTGGCTGAAAATTATATCCAACTGAAGGAAATTGCCTCACCACAGCAGGTATCGTGGGGCAGACAAACCCTGGGACCACAGCCTTGGGAGCAATGGCTGTGAACTGAGGCAAACTTGTAAATATGTGCAAACATGGTCCCAACCATCTTCTCACCCATTTCTGCTGTGTTCATGCTTACAAGTTTTAGACTCAAAGAATAAAATTTTAGGCTCAAAGAATAAATTTCACATACTCTGAATTGTTTCATGATTTTCTTTTATTTATACCGATTACGGGACAAAATGATTTGAAAGGATGTCATATCATGTGATGTGTGCTCCCCAGGACATGGGTGACTAGAGGGATCTTTTGAAGGTCAGGGAATTGAAAGGGGTGTGCATGATACCATGGTGGTCCCTTCCTTGAGTGTTTCTCCCATGCCTGGTGGTGACCCAAAGAGGAGATTGGTACATTCCCTAACTTGATGGCATGAAGCCCCCATGAAAGCAAAACAGCTTTACCCAGTGCAAAAAAAAAAAAAAAAATGTCCTACACAATACTTGTAACTCCTGGAAGATAAAAGAATATAAAAATAAACACTCCGATGAGAATTAATTTCCAGCACATAATGTTTTTACACAACATATTTTTCCCAAGCCCTAACTCCAGAAAATCTTCAAAAAAACGCATCCATCCAAACCTCTATCTTGTTATGTTACTATAGTAATAAAATCTCAACCTGGGAAGGTAACTTTCGAAACAGGTCAGAGCTTGAAAAGTTGGATGCTGCAAACCTCTAAATACAAAGAACGCTCAGGCTATAGAAACCTGACAGCCTTGAGGACATTAAAAGAGGCCGAATCAATTGCTATAAAAGGAAAACAGCCTTGACAATTCTAAATTCATGCAGTATTACAACTGAAGAGACGACGTGGTGATTTATGAAGGGCATGTTTGTGGACTGGGTTTCGGAATTTTTGTATGAAAGGTGAATTTGTGCTCAGAGTGCTTGCGGCTTCAAAGACCCATGAGTTTGGCTGTAGGTTTATTCAGCATTTGGTTTGGAAATATATGAAAGAAACACCGCTTGCCTTGAGAACGTGTTTCAACTGTCAATGTGTTGTGATGCATGGATTTGATGTTCTAAGTGATAGTGGATGTGCTATACATGTATCTCTGCATTTGTCACATCGCATCCATCTCACAGTGTCAGAAGTTTCTAGAGACCTGAGATTATCAACAACCCATGGACTCCAGCAGCAACTGGGCCTTTGACGTCTTGAAATGCTGATCTGCTTGATTGAATAAAATCTCATCAATTCTATTTCATCTCAAGTATATTGTAAATTGAAAAAAGGGAAAGAAACTATAAAGGAGACCCACTATGGTATTGTCTATGTTTCTGAAATGCCTACCAAATCCCTTCCAGTGGGATTTAATTGGCAGGCACATTATCCAGTGGGGTAAGAACAAACACCAACCAGAAAGATCTCCCTTCCCCTCCAAAAAAAAAATTAATTAAGAAAGATTCCCTAAGAAGGAGTTGTTGGCACATAAGAATGTAAATAAGACCCCCAAAAAGAGAGAGGATGATTCCTGAAATCAAAAATTCCATCCTAGTTGAAGAAGACAATGCTCACGGGTGATTCATCAAGAGACCAGGGCGAGGTGGGAAGGAGCCAGGGAGATGGGTCATGTATGCTGGCATGATGAGAAGACAACCACTGGTCCTGGCCAAGCCTCAGCCCAATTCTCTTCCTCCAACTGCTTCCTCCCATGTCCACCTCCCTCTTGCCTGGGCACTTGCAGCACAGGAACCTTATATCTGGTTGAGATGAGATGTCAAGAGAGACCTATGACTCCAGTGTTCCCTATATCCCCTTCGAAAGCCTAAATATGGTTTATTTCACTTGGCCATAGTCACCTAAACACCAATGGTCAGGGGACCTATCTTTCTTGGTGTCACTTGAATCATTGCATAACATCAACTTTCTTTCTTTAGTACCAGCTCCAGGGGAACCAGTAGGACTTCTAAGGTCAGGAAAGAGGAAGCCAAGTGGCCTCTTTCCGAAGCACTGTGTTGATACCTGTAAAGGAGAAAGCTTTATGCCCTAAACCTTCAGAGCTGGGGAGAAGAAAGACAATGTAGCTCGGGCACAGAATTAAAGTGGGCACAAACACAACAGTCAGGAAAACAATAGCTTTTAGGCAATATTTTTAAAACCAAAAAAAGTATGTGACTATCATTAAAAATAAAAATTGCCAGGTGTGGTGATGGCAGATACCTGTAATCCCAGCACTCCGGAGGCGAAGGAGGAGGATCTCTGTGAGTCTTGAAATTCATTTTGTTCATCATGGATGATCTTGCATTCACTTGAATTTAAAACTATCTTATTAAAATATTTATCTTGGTTACAAAGATTTTGTTTCTCCCCCCTAAACTTTGCCCCCAAGGTAAGTGATTCATTCAGTTTAGCCTGAGCCCAGTCCCGTAAGATGGGTGGTGATAGACAGGAAAAGAGAGAATAAAAACACGTGGGGAGGAAAAAGAAGATGAATATTGTTTCCAATAATGTCAGATCAGTAAGATTGTTTTACCAGAATGATAAGATGATAAAACTCAGAAAGCAAATAGAAGTCAAAGGATTTCATTCTACATTTGGAAATTCTCACTGCCATCGGAAGGCATCAATTAAAACCACGAGAGAATATACACTCCAAGCGAGCATAGAAAAGCTTAGGGATACACAAAAGAAGGGGACTACTCGGAGGCTTCCCATGCCTTCTAGCTAAATGACAGATTATTTCCTAGTGGGCTCTCATAACCAAAGCATGGTATGTTCTAGAACAGTACTTTTCCAACTTACTCCTTAGGACTTTCTGAAACGCAAATTATTAATTATGCTACTAGAAATCTGTTTTAGTAGATTTGGGGAGGAGCAAGAGAAATTTGTTTGTTTACTCAGTGTCCAGAACATACCGATACTTTTGTTCCAAGAACAATATGTAGAGTCCCTGGCTAGTATAAATACATGATGAGCCACATAAAGTTACAATACACTAGGTTAAAATTTTATGTAGTATACTAGCCAATGGGGGGGGGAACAAATCACATCACTTTTTACTACTATAAACTCTTCAAGAATAAACAAAAGTAATTGTTCCACCTCCCTCTCAAGACTAGACCATAGTAGCCATGAGCGACGCTGAGAAAGTAAAATATAGACAGAGGGTGGTCCAGATTATAAACTGGAAGTTTTCTGCCTGGTCCAAAGGTCTTGAACTTCAATTAAAACAAAATAAATCACTCTGTGTGACAGATGATGAGCATTTTTGACATATTTGTCTCACCACACAAAAAAAATATTAACCTGAATCACCCAGCAAAAATGAGTTTGCAGAACTGGCATTTTAAATTTTGATAATAAGAATAACCAGATGCTTGGGGAATTGGTTTGATTCTGAGAAGCAAAAGAGAACCGTTAAAAGGGACATAAATCGGATCGCATTAATAAGTAGCCGTTAAAGATTGAGAACTATGTCCCGTGACCCAGGACACTTTGACAAAGGTCCCAGTGTCACTTGTGACTGGAAAAAATGGAATTACTTGACAGGTGCTCCTGTTCGAGGAGGTAGAGACTGAGGAAGGGTCCTGTTCTCCACTGTCTGGTACACCACAGATCTTGGGGTCCTTAAAGAGCCCAAAGTAGGAAGCAGAGATTTGAAAATTCGTGAGTCTAGACTTGTGGTGAACAAGAAGTTCAAGCTATATGAATCTGATTTATCAAAGTGAGGAAATGGGACATTCTTGCATTCTGAGAGAGTGAGATGAAGTAACCCACATTAAAAAAAAAATTGTCACAGAAGACTATTCTTAGCACTAACTTGACACTTGCTGGTTTTTAGAATAACACATAGAACCCAATCTCTCTCCTGAAGCCCACCCTAGGGAGAATCCATTGGTCGGCATGAGGTTGTATGACCTGTTTTCCACATTGCTAAGGGTGAGTCAGTAGAGAATTGATAACAATTTGGAGGGAGCCATAGAAGTTACAAACAAGAGACAATGTCATCACATGGTTAGACACGGTGTCTGCTTGGATTTTAGCATAAAGAAGCTTCTAAGAAGGCTTCCTGAGCTCATTCCTAGGGCTCTGGAAAAATGTGAGATTCACAGTGATTAGCTGAGATGACGTGTCAGACGTGTGTCTCGAAACCAGAAGAGACCAAGTGCTGCCGCCTAGATGCCTGTCACCTCTCAGTTCTCACATGCTGATACACCAATGTGCCCTGATAGAAAGAAAGCGAAGCTTTGGAAAAATGATCAGGCTCCAAAGAGCTGCCCCTTCCTTCACACAAAGACGCGTCCTAAAGGGACAATCTGTAAACCAGATGGTGAATTCTCACAGGTAGCAAATCTGCTGACACCTTGACCTTGGACTCCCCAACCTCCATGGCCACCGTCTACAAATGTGAATGACTTTCATGCTCATTTGCATACATGTTTCTTATGGCTGTTTGAAAACCGCAATAGCAAAGCTAATAGGTTGTGGCAGAGAATATGGTTTACAAAGCTGAAAATATTTCACATTTGGCTCTTTGCAAAAAACACTGTTTGCTCTAGAAAAATAAGGAAGGAAGGAACTTCAAGGCTCTGAATTAACTGTATTTATTTGGATTATGGTCCATTTGGATTTTATTTGCATCTTAAAGTACAAGTACTTCAGTGTTGTCTAGTCATAGTGTGTCTATAGGCACTGTGGAGAAAATATCCATATCCCCGATGGCTAAATCGGAACACAAAATCTCCATCTGGTGCCTTTTAACCTTCTTTCTTTCAAGGTTAAGACTTCAGTAGCTGCTCCCAAATTTCAAATCTTCCCATTCCTTTAGCTGAGTTCCAAGCCGGCTGAACTCCTGCCATGGTCTGACCACAGTTGTCTCATCAAGTGACAAGTTGCTTTGGGACCCTGCCTGGCATAATTGTAGGTAGGTAAGACGACAGCATTGGCAAGTTGGCCCTTTATGTTCTTTAACTTCCCTTGGAAATCTTGATTGTAGTGGCCCCATGGGGCCCTCTCTCTCTCTGTCAATCAAACTTTGCCCATATAAGAAAACATTAAAAGTCACTCACTGATGTACAAGAATATACCAAAAAGTATGTCACATAAACAGCCTTTGCTTTCATTTGTTTACCTGTTGGCACAGGAATAAAAGGGAGAAAAAAAAATAACATCAAGTTGGCTAATAGTGTCTTTCCCCCAAAACCAGAGTTGCTGTGCCTAATTTTGAACCCCAGAACCCCTTTATCAAAATTAACCAGAATTCTTGGCAAAGGGCAGATCCTGAACCCCTATCTTTGACTGGTTGAGTCAAAAGATCTGGAGGTAAGTCTCAGAAAATGGCCTCCTTATGACTCTAGGTTGGGTGAAGACTGCTGAGCTACCCTGTGCACTTGGCCTTTCTCCTTCCCCCGGGGCTTGCATCTTGAGGAGCAGGCTAGAAGCCTGGCCAGGCTCCAGGAGCTCACTCTGCTCGGCCTGACTGGTAGGTAATGGTCCCCTGAGTGGCCAGAGAGCTGAAGGATTTCTCCCCTCTGTCTGGGGGCACCAACCATTTTTTGTGTAAGGTTTCAGAGTGCACAAGACATGTTTACATTTATTTTCACATTAACTTACATGGAGCAATCCTAGGAGGTAATTATCAGTATGTTCCAGGAAAGTTACTCAGGCTCCTTAATTGCAAAAGGTGGGCTTTAATAAAGCCTATATCAAAAGGTTGTGAGAAATAATTGAGATAATGCACTTAAAGTTCAGAGAGGCTACACCCAATAGAATCTTGCCAAATTAGCAATGTGGGTCTCATTTAACCTATACTGATCTCACTCTCTGATGGAGATTCAGTTTGTATTTTTCAGAAGGAAGTGAGAGAGCCGTGGTCAACCCAACTCCACCAACAAACCTCAGGGTGATGGCTGACATCCTGGCAAGAGATGAACCACCCCTGGCCTATCATCAAGGCCCAAAAAGAAACCTATGAGACAGTGTCATGATAAACAAGAGACCCATCACCACAGCAGGTCAGATAACCCAGGAAAGGTCAATGAGACAGACACCAAGGATACCCAGCACAACCCAAAGCAGAAGTCCAGAGACACTTACGATCTCAGCAATAAAACAGACTTAAAACTCACCCACCGTGACTCAGGGAACTGAGTGGAAGAGGGGGCGGAAAGAATGCAAGAGCCATGGTGGGGGAGAATACCCAGAGACATTGCCCCCCTCAGCAACAACACACAATGGGGGGGGGGAGGAATCTGGCTCTTCCTGTGTTATTCATAAGCCCCCACGGACTGATCCAGTACGCCCAAGAGGAGGGTCCCCAGTGGGTTGGGGATAGGGAGGAGGGTAATGGGGCTATCATCATAAAAATTGCTCATAAGATGTATAATAACAGATAATAAAGCCAAAAAAGTTCATAGCATTCAGAAAGTGGATTATAAATGTAAAAACTTATCATTCCTTTCAGATGAGAAAATTCAAGTTGAGAAGCTTGATTTAATAAATTGATTATATATCTTCTATGAAGATGAGAACAAGGTTTACAATCCAATGCTTTCAGGGTGGATGGAAGATATTCTCCCAGAAATTTATTTATCACGGATCAAATAAAGCTTAACCTTTATAGCCCTTGATCTGTACAAATCTCTTCCAAAATTCTCTCAGGGGCCAAGCAATAATATTCATAGAATAATAAGTTTTATTATATT
Source organism: Zapus hudsonius (assembly GCA_004024765.1). Classification (NCBI taxonomy): domain Eukaryota; kingdom Metazoa; phylum Chordata; class Mammalia; order Rodentia; family Dipodidae; genus Zapus; species Zapus hudsonius. The sequence continues at coordinate 210,116 of PVHP010000011.1, read as the reverse complement.
TTCAAGAATTAGATAGTTTAATCATAATTGTTTAGAAAACTCTTTCATCATTGGAGTAGCCTCAGCATTATAGGGTTCAGCTGGGGAAAAATTAAATTGGGGACACTTAACATGGACTTAATGTGATATTTTTAATGTGGTTTGCAATCACTACTGTGTATAGTTACATTATTAATAGCAGTCTCAAAATAGGATTGGCTTTCAACAATAATCCTGCTGACCATTTTCTCATTCTATGTGGTACCTTGACACATAGGTCTTCTGCACACCAGAGTTCAAGTCCAATAAAGGAGATAGGGCTAGAAGTTATGTACAGTGGAAGAGAAACTAGTTTGAATTGCATAAGAGTAATAGTCTGAGGCAAATTCTTACCAATAGCAAATAAGTAAAAGCATAAATAAAAGTTTCAGTTCTCACTGATGCAAAACAGAAGTTTCTTGTCAGAAATATATTCAATCATATAATGGATATGGTGCATAAAATAATGAGTGTTCCTGAGCTTTTACCTTTTTTGATAAAAAATTATCCAAATAGAATTTATGAAAATCCCTCATTCCTAACCCACAAAAATGTGGCAGTACTGAAATGAGTCAGTAAGGATTATGTATTTATCACATGGTTTATACCTACAATCCTCCCCCAAATCTTGAGACAACTTGAATGTTAAATGTTCTCAGATGTCCAACAGTTAAAGCTTTGGACCCAGACTGGCACCACTGGGAGGTGGTAGAACCCCACTCTCTTTCCTTCCTTTTCTTGTTTTTATTTTTTTTTAAGTTTATTTGCAAGCAGAGAGAAACAAACCAAGGTGGTTAGGGGAGAATGGGCGCACCAGGGCCTCTAGCCACTGCAAAATGAACTTCAGATGCATCTGTCTTTATGTGTGCACGAGGGCAGCAAACCCTCATCCTTAGGCTTTGCAAGCAAGCTCCTTAACCCTTGAGCTACCTCTCCAGCCCTCTCCTTCCTTCCTTCCTTCCTTCCTTCCTTCCTTCCCTTTCTTTCTTTCTCTCCGTTCTTCTCTCCCTTCCTTTTGCCTTCCTTTCTTTTTCTTTCTATTCTTTCCTTTCTTTTCCTTCCTCCTTCCCTCTTTTTTCTTCTTTTCTTTCTTTCTTTCTTTCTTTCTTTCTTTCTTTCTTTCTTTCTTTCTTTCTTTCTTTCTTTCTTTCTTTCTTTCTTCCTTTCTTTGTTTCTTTGTTTGTTTCTTTCTTTCTCTCTTTTTCTTTACCCGTTTTGATCTTAACAGCCATGAGATGAGCAGTTGGCTCTCATGTACCTCTGCCATGATGTGTCACCTCACGACAAGCCCAAGGCAACAGAGCCAATCGTTCATATAATCAAACCTCCACAATTATGAGCCAAAAACTTTTCTCTACATAAGTTAATTTACCTCAAACATTTCATTATGATGATGGAAAGCTGACTATCACATATCTGTAATAAATTAAGGAACAGAATTAGTAATTAAGGGCTGGAGAGATGGCTCAGTGGTTAAGGCACTTGCCTGCAAAGCCTAATGACCCAGGTTTAATTCCCCAGTACCCACATAAAGACAAATGCTCAAAGGGGTGCATACATCTGGAGTTTGTTTGCAGCAGCTGTAGGCCCTGGAATGTCCATTCTCTTTGTCTGTCTCTCTTCTCTCTCTCTCTCTCTGCTTGCAAATTAATTAATTAATTATTAAATAATTTTTTAAAAGAGTAATTAAATATTTACCCTCAGAGGAAAGTCAAATTCCATACACCTTTTCTGGTGAGTTTTCTCAAATAGTTAAGGAAGAAACAATATCACTCCATTTCAAGCTCATCCAGAAAACAGAAGGAGAAAGGAACCATTCTCAAATCCTTCCATGCAGTCATCATTACCCAAAGACATTATGAAATAAGAATTCCAGGATGATGTCATTCATTCATGAACATAGGTGCGAAAGTCTTTAACAAAATAATAATAACCTAAATTTGGCATCATAAAAGGGATGTTTGCTTTTGCTAAATACTGCAAGGTTGGCTTAATATCTGAAAATCAATTAAGATACTACATCATTATTAACTGACTTAAGGACAAACCTAATGATGAATCTAGAAGGAGTTGACAAGGTCTGGAAAGACGACTCAGCCTAAAATTAAGGCACTTCATTACAAGGCCTGACGATCTGGGCCTCAGTACCTATGTGAAACCAAATCTACACCATGGCACATGTAACTGGAGTTTGCAGCTGTAAGAGAGCTTGGCCATATGGACTCTGTCTATCTCTGCTCAAAAATAAATAAATAAGGATGAAGAGATGGTTCATGTGGTTAAGGGTTCGATTCCCCAGTACCCATGTAAAGCCAGAGGCACAAAGTGGTGCAAACATCTGGAGTTCATTTGCAGTGGCTGGAGGCCCTGGTGCACCCATTCTCTCTATCACTTTCTTCTCCCTCCCTCTCTCTCTCTCTCTCTCTCTCTCTCTCTCTCTCTGCTTGCAAATAAATAAAAATGTATCAATACATAAAAAATAATGAATTATCAAAAGTATTTGACTAGATGCAACTTTTATTCGTAATAAAAACATGTAACAAACTGGAGATAAAAGAAAAGTTTCACAACTGTTACTATTTTAGAAACAAAACTTAAAAAAAAAAAACTCTACTATTGGTTGGGCATGGTGGCACATGCCTTTGATCCCAGCACTCAGGAAGCAGAGGTAGGAGGATTGTCTTGAGTTCGAGGCCATCCTGAGACTAAAAACTGAATTCCAGGTCAGCCTGAGCTAGAGCGAGACCCTACCTTGAAAAACCAAAAACCAAACAAACAAACAAAAAACAAAAAGAAAAGAAACCCAAAAAAACTCCACTATTAAATTATACTCAGAGGTGGCAGACTGCATCCCCCCCACCACCAAAAAAGAAAGAAAAAGTAAAGGTTTCCAGTCTCCTAATTTTTATTCAGAATTCCACAGAAGCTTCTAGTCAACACAATAAGGAAGGCAGGCATGAAAATTCAGAGGCACACAAATGGAAAGAAGGAAGGGAACACTATTGTCAGACAACATGATCACAAATGCAGAAAATCATAAGAAGCACACACATACATATACATGCATGTTCACACATGCACACACAATCCCAAATAGTCACTAGTGTAAGAAAATCAATAGGGTTGGGGGATACAGAATCAATTAAAATCATTAGCACCATGTCTAAATATTTATTAGCAACTGGCAATAGAATTATATTAAGATGATTCTATTCATAGTAGCATCAAAAAGAATAAAATATTTAAGAATGAATTTAACAAAACAAGGGCAAAGCATCCTCAGGGCACTTTCTGGGTTGGTGGAAATGCTCTGAGCACTTTGGAAAACTCCACATGTTTACTACCCATCACAATGGTGTGCACTTGTAATTATCAATTTTATGGAATATTACTTTTACTTCAATAGCCTTGACTATAAGTATTCAGAAAAAAATTAAATTATCTTTCTATCCTCCCAATATGACAGGAGTTTTAAAAATTTTGTCTCATGATGAGGCAATCAAAGACTATATAACAAAAATATGAGGGAAATGTTTTAGAGATTAATTAAATAAAAATATTTTACTTTTCTGGACCATATTTTTTGAATATTTAGTCATTGAGATATGTTTTATGTACCTTATTTTTAATCTCTAATTTGTATTGTTTTTCTTTCAGAGGGTTCCCAATTGTGCAAATTTAGATCTCACAAAATCCACTTCTTTTCCAACTTTGATGGAAGAGAGAATCACTTTTACTAGTTCATATATAGCTTTTCAAGATAACCTAACAAAATAATAATACCATAATGTGAGTTAATAATTTAATAGAAAATATAACCTTTCTGAGGACAAGCAATACCCTAAAGACTTTCCATTTATTAAATGACTTACTCCTTATATTGACTCTATGAGATAGGTACAGTTTTTGCCCTTTTCACAGATGAAAACTATAGAGTAACTTCTTTATGGAAAGTTTCAAGGCCAGGTAGCCTAACTGAAGAATCTGTGTGCTTAATGACTGCCAAAACTTGCCTGTGAATAGAAATATTGGGTGTGTGTGTGTGTGTGTGTGTGTGTGTGTGTGTGTGTGTGTGTGTTGTGGGCAGGCATGGGGACTGGTTAAAGTACGGAGCTCTAATCCTTACACAGGGAACATCCAGCTTTCTGCGCTGGTGTTCATACTTGGTAGTACATACTGGAGTCAAGACTGGGTAGATAACTTCCAGTGCATAACAGAAAATGTGAAGTTTCCTTGTTTTTTGAAAAAAAAATGTAAAGCACTTCCAAAGAACAGAGTCACAATATTAAACCAAGAAGAGGGCTTTAAATGTAAGGCCCTGTCTGAAGACACTCCAGTTCCAGTTGTCACCATCATACAAGTATACAGACGTCCCTTCACGGAGATCAGAAACCCCAGAACCTTTGCCTCTCTGTCCTGTTACAATCTCTGCTTCCTGCTCAGTGATCATTAGCCGGTCACAGGATCAGATGCCACCTTCATGCCACAGTCTAGGGACCTGTCAGCTTTTTCTGTTAAGGTTGTCAATTTATGGGAGAAAGACAAGAAAGCACACCCACACGGCTCCTCTGGTGACTAAGACAGAGAGAAAAACAGTCTGGCTGCAGGAACACAGGCAAGATCTGGAGATTAGAAATCTTTCATTCGCAGCCACCTTGCTTCTTATCTTTCGTTTTATTTTTAGCAAGATAATTTAGGTCACCAGTATTGATGAGAACAAGGAAACGAGCACTTAACTCTTTCCACGTGCAGATCCGGTCCCTCACCCAATCCAAATGCTCTAGCCACAAGTGTGCAATAGTGAAGAAACACTTGAGTAGTGTTTATTCAGCTCCCTTCCTCACACGGCATGCATGATTTGGTTGGTAGTATCTTTGCAGCCTGTCATACCGTTTGAGACTTTTTCTTGCCTTTGCAGGAAGGTAGGGCTATCTGTGTACTTGGGCTAAGCTAAGACAAAGTCATCACTTGAGGGAAGACGTTCCACATACTCTGACCTGCTCTGTGCATGCCCCTTCTGCAATCCCCAGCTGATGACCTGGGGAATTAAACCTTAACTAGTTCACAAACTGATTCAATAGAGAGTTGTCAACAGGGTTAACTCTATAACCAATGCCTGCAAGAGCAGGAGACACAGCCAGGTAAGGAAAATACAGTTCCAAGTCATCCAAAAGGTTTCAGGCAAAGAAAGGAATTAAAAAAAAAGAACCAAGAGAAAAATCTCCAGAACATTTGCATTTAGAAACACGATGAAACTTGTTGACTAAGGTAGCAACATTATCTAGGGCATGCTTTTGACAATCTGGCACAGGTGACGAAATGGACAAACACACACAAGAAACTAGCACAACATTATCTGAAAATTGGTTGTGATTGAACACTTCATGTCATCAAGGGAATAGAGGCAATGAAAGAAAAGCCTTCTTCCTCTGCAGAGAAAAGAATTGCTGTCAGAAAGGGACGAGGAAATAAAGGAGAAAAACGTCTTAAGTGCGATCGCTCTGCATTCTGTAAAGTGCATATTGTAAAAGGGAAGGGAGAAGCAGCTTGATTCTGAAACTCTATTCAGTGTAATTTTGTGCAAACTGTTCTCTAAGGAGTAAGATTGAACCCTAATCAGCCAGCATCGTCTTCCAGATGGCTCCAAGTGTGCCTCAATCTGTTTCTGCAAGAAAGGATGGGATGGTTCCTTCCTAAGAGGAACGGCTCATATTGAGATTTGATCAAAGCATTTTGCCAATACATATTTATAACTTGCAGAGCACTTTCAAAGAAGCCTGTAAGGGTTTTCCCCATACCCATCCTCTGAGTGGTATTTGCTCTCTCCTGATTTCTGAGATGATGGCATACTTCACTGGAAATATGGCTTTGGCAAGACTGCGGTTTTTTTTTTTTTTAAACCATACAGCTTTAGTGGATACTTGTGGAATAAATGCAAATAAGGAGACCACCTCCCCATAACCAAAGGTATAGCAGATGGTGGCAAAGGGGACTCAAAAAGGGAAGGAGGAAGGCTGGGTTGGCTTGCTTCAGTGCAAGACCAGGAGCCAAGTTCCACCTTTGCCCACACAGAGAAGGAAAATATGACCATGGGTGCAAGTTTGGGTCCTGTGACAGGTGCAGCTTCATGAGCAAGTTCAACCATTATTCATGTAAACATATTATCAAGGGATTACCTAAAGCACTGCCACTGTGCCAACAGTGGGGTTCCACTTGCTAAAGAGAGTCTGGGAGAAAGGGTCTCCGAAGAAGGATTCCTGATTCATTCATGCATGCATTCATTCATTCAAGTATTTATTGTGCACCTGCTAAGTCCCGGCCATTGTGCTATTAACTTGAGGAGAGACGGGTAAATAAAATAATGTGTCTTGGCTGCCACTTCACTTTAATAATTTAGTGGGAATGATTGAATTACAATAACATTTGGATGGGAGCTAAGGTGCCATAGTTATGATGCCATAACTTGTATAATTTGAAGAATACTAACTCCAGATGCAATCTGAGAGAAAAACAACTAAAAAGCACAGATCTGAAAAAATGCACATGACCCAGCCAGGCAAAAGGAAGGATATTCAAGGGCAATAGCATTTGTAAAAGGGCAAAGACAAGTCCACGAAGAGGCATCCTAGAAGAGTTCACGATGACGGGGAGTAGCAGAATTGGCCATGATCATGGCATTGAAGAGTTGATGGGATAGTAAGTCACTGTCTTCTTCTTTTACACTTAGGTAGAAGTCTCCCCTAACTGTACCACATGCCGCAGGGATCAGCAGGAAGTGGCCTCTGCCCTCAAGGAGCTTGAGTCAGTAGCAGATTCTCAGAGTCCAGATCTATGTCAAGTCACTAAACAGACAGATAATCCATGAGGTGGAAGATGTCCCAGAGTGATATGAGCACAGATTCAGAAATGCTGTGCTGGTGAAAGATAGCTAATCTCTGCGTTCACGTATGCGATTTCAGCTGTGATAGGAGGCTAGCATTGCACCCACTAAAACCATACAGAGAAGACTCTGGAATCCCCTGCATTCTACCAACATTCAGAAATAAGACTTTTGAATCTTGGACATGGCCCAGCTTGCTAGACCACTTCCTTTCTTGGGAGTGCTTTTCTCTCTTCTAATAAACTATGCCTATTTCTGTTAATAAAAAAGAAAAGAAAAAAGAAAGGGAAAAGATGACAAGGAAATGAACGTGATGAAAAGAAATTATTAGTCAAAATAATCACTCTTGACTTCTAGAACTGTCATGAAGATGGAACTTCTATCACGGACATTTAAACAAGCATGCTGAAACCATGTTCCATGACAAGCATCAGTTCCGGTCTTAACCAATGGCAATGGTTTGTTGATCATCAGTGTGAGTCCTTTGAGTAAGGAGCTACAATCAGTTGCCACTAAGCAAATGAACTAAGTAAAATAGAACAAAATCCCACCAACCCGGCCTGAAGGTTCCCAATCTCTAACCAGAAGCCTCTGAAACATTTCAAACCTGTGTATCTACCACGTGACATCTCTAGACTTAAACAGGTGACTGTATACAGATCTGTTAAACATATTTTCATTCAATTTTGTATTTTAATAAACAGAAAACATTTAAGGGTTATTAATTTCATGACAGCTTTTCTGTCTTATATTCCTAAACACATATTTTAAAACTCTAAGTTTAAAATATATGGATCCTGGGCTGGAGAGATGGCTCAGCGGTTAAGGCACTTGCCTCCAGTGCCTAAGGCCCCCGGTTCAATTCCCCAGGACCCACATATGCCAGACCCACAAGGTGGTGGCGCTGGTGCTCTCTCTCTCTCTCTCTCTCTCTCTCTCTCTCTCTCTCTCTCTCTGCTTGAAAATGAATAAATAAAATATTAAAAATATATATATATGGATCCTAAGATGAATTCTTGCTTTGCAGACTTATTAAGGTCTTTCTTCACATGATAGAGGGTTTTTTTTTTACTGTTGTTCTACATCACAACTGTTAAGCATATATATGCACTGCAAAAAAATATTTGAGGTTATAATTAAGCATGGTCAAGTCTTAGTTGGTCTGTGTAACATGCCGATGTGCTGTTGTTGACCTGAACAAAGTCCCACAAAAATCCAAAGGCTGTTCAAAATAAAGAACACGTTACTCAGCCTGCTAAGAACTACAAGATTCTTTTGGAATCTCAGTTGCAGCACGTTTTCTTGGTCTATCGATAACATTATCATCATTTTCCATTGCATGGCACTTTCGTGCTGTTTTGAAAGATATAACGATTCATGTGACTCGATGCAAGCTATCTCAGAATCCTTTTGGAAGTAGGTGTGGTTTGAATGACAACAAACTAATCAACTTGCAATATTTACATAATTGTACGAAAATATAGATCCCATGAAAAGCAAGAATTCGTTAAAAACATGTGGATACTATACTGAATTATGTATGCCAGCAGAACTAAATCCCTGTCAGAATGTGCAACCAAGTTTTAATGTCAAATATAGTTAATTCAATCTTTACTGGCTCAGGGTGCTTGGTTCAAGGAAACTAAGGTAAATTGCAATGGTTCATCATGGCTTTAATCTCTTCACTTATTGGCTTGAAGAACAGTCGGGAGTGGGGCCAACATTTCATAGGTGCATTTTCATTTTTGCTTTTGTTTGGAATGTTGTAACAGAAATTAATAAATTTTTATGACTTGGGGAAGTGGAGAATGAATCAGAGGCAAGGCACCCCTCAGTAATGACACACCTGGGCCAGGAGAACCAGGCTGAGTACTAGGCTATCCATGATCCCCTGCCACAAGGACAGATCCAGACGACCGAGGGAGAAGGATATCCAGCTGATTGGGGATGGGGAGGCGGGGCATTGGGGAATTGGGGATAACAACTCATTGTTGGCCCACTAAATAATGTAACTCATTATGGACAATAAATATATATTTAAAAAAAAAGAAAGTTTACCTCATGAGCAAGACATCAGAATTGTGTATCTCAGTTAACCTATACTGATCTCAGTCTCCAATGGAGATTCTGTTTGTACTTTTCAGAAGGCAGCAAGAGAGCTGTGGCTCTTCCAAACCTACCAATGAGCTACAGGCCGAAAGCTGACATCCTGGCAAGAGATGAGCCACCCCAGACCTACTGTGGAGGATCCACATGGAACCCCACAGAGAGTGGTGGGATAAGCAAGAGACCTATAACCACAGCCAGTCAGTCAACCCAGGATAAGTCAGCGAGATAGACACCAATGATTTTCAACACAACCTAAAGCAGAAGTACAGAGGCCCCTAAAACCTCAACAATAAAGCAGCCTTAATACTCATCCACCATGACTCAGGGAACTGAGCAGAAGAGGGGGAGGAAAGACTGTAAGAGCCATGGTGAAGGAGAATGTCCAGAGACATTGATCCACTTAGTAACAACATACAAAGGGGGTGGAACTGGGTTGACTCCTAGGCTATCCATAATCCCCTACCCCATGCACTGATCCAGACTGCCTACGGAGGAGGATATCCAGGTGATTGGGGACAGGGAAGAGGGAAATCGGGGAACTGGGGACATCAATACATTATTTGCTCATTCAGTGTATGTAAATATGGATAATAAAGAGATAATTTATTTACAAATACTTTATACCCTTCTGACCTCAGCAAAAAAATTCTTGAATAATTAGCTGTAATTTACTATGAAAAGGAGAGAGAAAAAGAGAGATAAACATCTATATGCAGAGAGAGAGAGAGAGAGAGAGAGAGAGAGAGAGAATCTACCAAGAAAAGGAATCATTGTGAACAGAGGCATTGTCTTATCCTGGCTTTTCTTCCACCTCTGGGGCCACTGTATTACCTCTTTCTCTTTGACCCATCAGTTAAAATCCAGGCTATTCAAGACTCCAGTGGGGCCTCACTTACCGTCTCTCACTACAAAGCCATCTTCAGCAAATCCACCCACACCCACGAATGGCTCAGTTCCCATCTTTACTCTGATGACAATGAAATATGTATCTGTAGCCCCAATCTCTTTGCATAACTCCAGATGAACATAACTAAATACTTCTCAGCATCTTTCCTTTGGTATCACAGAGATACCTTCATGCTGGACATGTTCAGAACTCATCTCTCTCCTCAGAAAATTCCTCTCGTTTTTGTTTAGCTATTGGCATGATGACCCCCAGGTGCTCACGTCAAACCCAGGACTCTCCTCTTTGGCTCCCTCACAGCCCCTAACACTAGCCAGGCTCTTCGATGATAGTCTCAGAAGTACTTCGTGAATAAACCTTCTTCCTCTGTCCTCTAGGACTTTCACCTCCCTCTCACCACAATCTCCACATTCTAATTTACTGAACAGCTGCTAGCCAGCAGCAGAGGCGGCATTAGCAAGAGATGAGGCACGTGGAAATGATGCATGCTGGGAGTGAAGTCCAGAAGCTAAAATACAGCATTGGCATCACAGGATCTGAAAGCTATAAAGACAGAAAGAAAAGCATGGGCTATGTATGTGCAGTAACTCCAGTGCATCTAGAAAATCCATTTTTCTTAGGTTGGAGTGCTGCTGTCCATGATGACAAGACCAGGAGAATGATGGAGGAGGCTTCCACTGTGCGGTCCTCTCCTCCCGTTTCCAACATCGATTAGTCTCATATAGTCTAATGCCAAACATCTGATGCTGCTGTTGCAAAGACTCAGTAAAAATTAAATCGAATGAATAATTCCTATTTCATCATTTGGAGAACTGTTGGCCTATAACTTTTATATATTTGTCTTCATGCATTTTGAATGAGTTTGTAAAAGCTGGTTTTACAACATGAAGGTGATGTTGTGTATGCTGTATTTGCTACAAGGGGATTTTGCCTCTAATTCTGTGTATGTATGTATGTGTGTCCATGTGTGATTGTGTGAACATAATCACATATATATATATATATATATATATATATATATATATATATATATATATATATATGTATGTATCCTGGTCATCTTTTCTGTTCCAGACATAACAATTTTTCCTGTTTTGGCATATGTCCCAAGACCTGGAATTCTCTGAATGGACCAGGACAAAACCATCCAATCTAGCAAGGAACTCCAAATCATAAGGAGAACAGGGCTCAAAACTAAATGTTGTCATTCACACAGCACTTTCTAGTTCAACATAAACAGTCCCATTTTAAAAAAGAAAAAAGCAGAGGTTTCAGACACAGCACACACTTACTCAATAGAACGATGGGGCAGGTTTTTAGTGCAGCTCATTTGACTTGAGTCGGTCTATTTTCAGAATGGTCATTGTGCCAAGGACAAGTTGATCAAGTGACTTCCCCTAAGTGCTTTGGCAGTCAACCCTGGTGACATGCTGCCAGTTATCAAAAGCACAATCAAGTTCAGTAGGAGTGAGGCCTATGTCTATAGAGTGGAGACCACTGAAGGTGGAAAGCAGACCCCCATGTGCTGAAGCCCATCTAGATGATTGTCTGGATTCTCATCAGTTCTTTGAAGGCAGTGGTTAATATTATCAAAGTAATATTGGTGAAGAACATTCATGCTAAACAAAGGTAGAAATAAAAAGCAATTTCCTGATCCTACCCCCACTTCCACAAATATGCACAATATGTACTTTTTAATTCAAATAATATTGCAATATAAATACTATTTTGTTCTTGCTTTTCTTTTTAACTTAATATACACTTTATGATACCAACATAATAATATATACACTATTTTAAAAACATCTTTTTGTTCATTCAATAAGATTATATGGAGGGTTTATTGTATGCCAGGTCTAATTGGGAAAAGAAAAGCAAATTGAATTTGAAACAGTTTCATTCTTCAGAAGCTAAAATCATCCTACATTGTATTTCATTAATCTAGAGACAGGCATCAGGGCTAAAGCTCAAATAACCATCACTTTCTGACACCAGGAAGGCACTGAATTGAAGTGAAATGATTATCTCAAGCCTTAATACTGTACTTCCTCTAAACCATTCTAAAATTCTTTTCCTTCTCTCAAAAGGTTCCATGAGGCAGTGTAACCAAACAGAATATCTATGAAACTTGAGTAAGAAGATATTATTTATAATTTATTTGCAAAGAGAGAGAGAGGGAGAGGAGGAGGGAGAGAGAGAGGAGGAGAGAGAGAGAGAGAGAGAGAGAGAGAGAGAGAGAGAGAGAGAGAGAGAGAGAGAATGAGCACTAGCATTTCAGGGCCTCTTGTCACTAAACAAAATCTAGATGGATGTGCCAGCCAGTTTGTGTATCTGGCTTTAAGTGGGTACTGGGGAATCAAACCTGGGTCATTTGGTTTTGCAAACAAGTGTCTTTAACCACTTGGCCATCTCTCCAGCCACTAAACTAATCTTTTATTAATCATAAACACAAGACTATTTGTAGGCCTGTAGCAAACTTAAGTAGGAAGGGAATATAAAAGCAAGGAAATATATCAATGCAGTAACTAGTGACTACAGAGAGTAAAAAAAATATTAAAGATTGGAAAAATCATCTCCATGAAAATAAAGTTGAATACTAAAATCAGCTGCTACTTTTACAAATACTTTCTTATGATTTATAAGATCTCCATGGGGCCAGAAATGAAAAGATCATTTTAAATCCAGGGGCCACTAAGCCAGGCTGATCCACTTTCCAGAGTCGCCATGCTGGCCTAATGATGTAGTCTGCCTCCAATGTACTCAATGTGCTTTGTCTAATAAGTGACCAGCACTCAATGACCATGTGTGGAATGAAGGAATCCACTGGGCACAGTGAAGCAGTCATTAAACGTGAGACATTAAACAGTCATTTCACTTTCTGAAATGCTCTCCTTTGGGGGACTATCCACTTATGGTTCCTTCTATAAGCTCCTCCTGTGACTTGGATGTTAAAAAGACTTCCTTTTCTTAGCCTTGGTATCATTATAATTAGTAGGAACTTGTTTGCATGACCACCTTTATAGAATTGGAGATAATCAAATCCATCCTTGGTTCTATCCAGTAGCTTGGGGAATAGGATCAGAATAATGAAGTCCTTTGCCTTTGATTAGGGAGTCGGGTGATTAGATAAATCTTTGCCTAGTGTAGTTCTCTAGGTCAGAAATATTTATGTATTGTGTCAAATTTTAGTTTTATGTTGTGCTTAAGGAAGCTCCTATCTCCTGCAGTTTTAGGAGAGATACTGTTCCTGCTCAGTTAAAATGCTTAACATTACCATTTGCTCAATCTGAGGAAGTGGGAAGGCGAGTGGGGACCATTCCCATGGTACACAGTGAAAGGACTTCCAGTATATTTGGGAGTATGAGTAGATAAGAATGCAAGTAGAAACTGGGTTTTATTAGGCAAGAATGATTTCATCAGATAAAGCAGGAGGATAAATGTCACCCCAGCAGCTCAGAGAGCATCAGTAAAAGAAAGAGGAAAATGCGAATATCTCACTATTTCAAGGGGGAGAGCAGCTCTCTGTTTTATTATGTGGTTTAATTAATAGAGCGAACTGGAAATCAAGACAGCTTGGTTCTCTTCCCATCATTTGGATGCTTTCACATCACTTTTTCTGACTTTGGCTTTTTAAGACAATTGACTTCAACTTGATCAAAATATCCTCTGTGTGCAATGGTTTAAGAGCCCAGCTCCATAACCACCATTAGAGAACAAGCGATCTGAGTAAGTCATTACATTCTAAGTACTTCTTAATTCAGAAATCAAGCAACTAAATGTAGGCAGGAGATTTAAAAGTCCATAATGATATCAGCTTAAATGAAGCTTCTGGAGTTATGTTGTTTAAAAAAAAAAAAAAGAAAAACCTGCAGAATTCTGTTATCCAACAGCTACTTGGAAAATTTAACCGACTGGCAGAAAAAAAATAAATAAAAAGATGATTGCTGAAGACTGGCTCCAGGTGGAGCTAATTTTATTTTTCAGGAAGCCAGGTTATTACCTCAACCACCTTTTTCTTCTCTTTCCTCAATGCCTGAAGCACCTTGAAGTAGGATAGTTCTTCAGGATCAGGTTATGACACCTCTAACTATGACCTTGACCTTTATCATCTCCAAGTGACAGATCTGCAAAAGCTAGATCTCAGATTAAACATTGAATCCTTTGTGGCCTCAGAAAAAGTACTATTGCCTAACCCTTAACTGCTCCATTTAAATAGAAATTTCTGGAGAAATTCATGCTGTCACTATTTTTTTAAAATCCCATATGAAATTCTAACACTCAGCAGGGGTAGACTAGAGCCTGATGAATGGGATCAGAGACACTCCAAGACTAACCTTGACCTACCGTTTGCTTCCAAGACTGCACAGTAGAATCTACCTGGTGGGTATTCCTGGATCCCCAGGGAAGCCTGGCTTGACATTACAACTTTGGTGCCAGACTAAATGTAGATGTGAGTCCTTCCTTATCTCTTGACCTTAAGTGAGTTATATCTGATGTTCCTAATTAAAATCCCAAACCCATGTGGTGGAGGCATGAGAAATATTTTAAGAGAAAATGAAGCTAGTATCTTCCTTTTAATTTCAGACTACTACCGCCAGCTGCAGGTGTCTGTGCTTGGCTGCTTTAATGCCTCATTTCACTGGTGTGAGCATCTTTGAGAGGGATCAACAGCCCATTGTACAGATGAGAAAGCAGAGACATTTCAGAGACTTTGGTGATCAAGAAAAAAAAATCCACTGGTAAGTAGACAAATTAAAAACTTAAACTCCAGCCTCTCAGATTCCTTGTGTGGTTTTCTATTAGAACAACTGTCTCCACAATCCGATCTCTGGACTATTCTGTCAGGGAGCAGGCAAGAACCTACCACAAAGAAGAGATAGCGTCATGATACTATGATCACACTTTATCCTGAACAGACACACACACACACACACACACACACACACACACACACACACACATCTATATCTCTATCTATCTATCTATCTATCTATCTATCTATCTATCTATCTATCTATCTTTCTTTCTATCTATCGTCCCAGTCCAAAAGTAAACCCTTTAGTGAGTTTTAGAGGGGATAAAAGAAACTTCTTATCAAAGCAAGTTCTCACAATTAAGCTGTCCATGGAAGTATTCACTGCTCTAAAACCAGTGGCTCTTTCCTTCCTCAACTTGTAAAGAAAGAAAAGAACTCCAGGGAGGAAGGGGAAGGGTAAAATATTGCTTCCCTAGAACCGCTCTCTGAAAAATGAGACAAATAAACAGAGAAGTCCTTGGGATGTTGTGAGGAAATTAAAAATGACTGTTATTTCACTGGGCTTCCATTAATTAATGGTTGATTTAGAATCACCTACTCTTAAATGGCTGGAATTAATTTAATCTTCTCTTACTTTGAATTATGTGGTTGAGAAAGAAAGTTTTAGGAGTTAGAGAGATGGCTCAATGGTTAAAGATGCTTTCTTGCAAAGCCTACCACCCCAGGTTCAATTCTCCAGCACCCACATAAAGCCAGATGTCAAAAGTGGTGTTCATTTGCAGTGTGTGCACACACACACACACACGCACAAATTGATATTTTTTTAAGAAAAGAAAGGTCATATTAAATGAGGCTAATAAAGAGATGGTTTTAGAGTGATGACAGTCTTAAGCCCTACAAGCAAGCTGGCAGAACAGAAAGTAATTGGGGTTAACATTGAAAAATAATCCATTTTTTCTTTGATATAGTTTTTTAAAAACAATATGTACTCAGATATACAACTGACATTTCTGATTATTATATTGAGTCATTTTGGACTCCAGTGACCATGTTTTAGGGTTTTATTAAATACTAATGGCATTGGATAAAAGTGATGAAGATAGGGAGGAAAAGCAGTATTTGTCGGCTTTGCAACCTTCCTCACCAGTGGCTGACCTAGGGTTTGCATTTGAGCTCCTCTGTAGGAGAAGGGTGCTGTCTTGAACAACCAGGCAGGGCAGAAGGCGACACCAGCCTCTGAACAAGTCACTTGTGGCACAGAGAATCCCTAACTAGATTAGAAATAATACTTTTTATCCCCTCCTTAAGTGGCCAGGATTGCACGCAGAGCCTCACACCTCCCAGGCACATGCTCTACCACTGAGCTTCTCTGCAACTACCGATGTTCAACACAGTTTTTGATATAAACATTTTTATTTTCAGAGTAAAGTAACATGCAAAGGTGTTGGGAAGTTCTTTTGATACAAAGCAACAAGTAGAAGAAAATGGAACATTTTTAGCTCTGATACTTCCCCAGCCTTTCCTTTGCTCAGCCCAGACTCCCTGCAAAGTGGAGAAGTCCTGCTGCTCTTTCATCCAGAGGTCAGGCAGGAGGTGAAATGTGCACAGGTTTATCCCTAACTTTTCCCAATATACCTACAGTTGGGCAAGAAATAGCAGCCATAAAATCCATGGAATGCCTCTGTTTAATACAAAAGTTGTGGAATATTATAATCCACTGAATTATCTTTAATATGGAAATAAAAATCAAATGGTATTGCATCATATTTGTGATCTGATATAAAACAAAGTGTAACAGCTGGGTGTGATGATATATACCTTTAATTGCAGCACTAGGGAGGAAGAGGTAGGAGTGTAAGGGTTCAAAGACAGTCTGAGTACATAGTGAGATCCAGGCTAGCCTGACATACATGGTCCAGTCTCAAAATTAATTGATATTGATTGGTTGATTAACTGATTAAGACCTAACACTTGGGTTGGAAAGATGGCTCGGTAGCTCTAAGTGCCTCTCCCTTAGAGGTTCTAGAAAAGAAGGACTGTATACTGATGGTAAGATGACCGCCAGCAAACATGAGGGCCTGAGACTGCCCGAGTTGATCCCCAACACCATGTAAAAGACTGAATGAGCCCACACAAACCTGCAATTCCAGTCCTGTGAGGAATGGAGACAGGAGATCACTGGGGCTCATTGGCTAGCCAGTCTCACTGACAACAGCAGATGTGCGTTCAATGGAAGACTCTGTCTCAACGAAACATCATAGATAGGCACTTGAGGAGGACATGCAATGTTCTCCTCTGGCCTCCTCATATGTGCATGTAGGGCGTGTATACCCGCACATCTACATACATGCATCCACTATAAATACACACACCACCCGTATTATAAACCCACATGCCTAAATAAATAAACGTAAGGCAGATCTGAGCTTCTTGAAAGTGGAATGTTCTAGAGAAGAAAATACATATGCAATTAAATATATATACAGCAGCTAAATATATATTTGCCTACTCAACATATGTATATATTTGAAAATTAAGTACAAATATTTGAGTCTTTCAAACATCAGACCTTTAAAAAAAAAACAAAGTGCCTTAGAATTCTCACCCTATTACATACAAGTACACATAAAAGCAACTATTTACAGCTTGAGTACAGGGTCTGTGCTGAGTAGAAAGCACTGGCATTCTAGGATTACAATTATAATTCTGCTTCTCCAGAATTGAACCATGCGTATTGTGAGCTCTAAGTGCCTCTCCCTTGGAGGTGATATAAAAGAAGGACTCTATATTGAATGACCTTTAATTATTCAGTTTCCTTCTAAGGATAGTGATCTGCATTCTAGCTCCAACTGTGGGTCAGAGACTGAATGCAAGAGACTGAAAGAGAGAATGGCAGCCAGGGAACAAATGCATTGAGAAGCACAAGCCCTTGATCAGTTTCCCTGGGGCAACTCTTCTTTTTTTCTAGCTTGGGTGTGCTGGGATGTGCATGGGGTATGCCCATGTATGCGCCCCAGGTGCACTGGCCGGCAGTGGCCAAGGGCATATCTCCCCTCCAGTACTCTTCTGCCCATTCTTATTTGAGCTGGGGTCTTCCAGCTTAACATTTTTTCATGACGTCATGTGATGCTTGTGTCTCTTCTCCCCTATGGGCAGGGGCTACTGATATTGCATACCCTACTGTTTATGTGTGGGTCCTGAAAATAGAACTCCAGCAGTCTCTCAGGCATCCTTGAGGCCTCATTCTTGAACAGGAAGTGTTCCTAACCACTGAGCCACCTCTCCAGCTCAACTCCCCCCCCTAATACTCTTTACAGCCTATATATATTTCTTGCCCTGCTCTCCACCTACCTTTGATATGAAAAAAAATCTTATACCACATGATCTGAATGGCAATTTAGAATTTTCAGTTTTGAAGGGTAGATTAAAAAAAGCAGATAGAAACTGGAAAACATAACCCATCTATACAGCTTTACAAACTTGGGGCAACTGGAGATAAGGGACAGAGACTTGGAGGCAGGAATGTTCGGTTATCTCTGCAGCTGATGCCCTACAGTGGGAAGAGGACAGGGGTCCAGAGACTGGCAATTATGGCATCTGCTCTGGAACCTGCTTCTCACACACAGGCAGGAACGATGTCTTGTTCTCTCCAGTTCCCAGAAAGCGTGAGCTGAAGGATCAACCAAATAAAACCACCTTGACTTAACAAATTGCTGTCAAGACAGCCTTTGGTTCATCTTACCGAGTTTTAAACTGAAGCTTTTAGCCTAAATCTGCCTCCCCAAACATTTAATTTTGGCCAAAGAAGTTCTCCTTACACAATGCATGTAACCTACCTTGACATGTAACAGACTGTAGCCTACAGCATGCAGCAAGCAGCTGACCAACCACAAATGACTCTCACTTCCCGTTTATTTAATAATCACTTGCTTTTCTTTAGCTATAAATCTAACCTTCCTACATAACAGGTCCAAGCTTTCTGAATTACTTTTAGTCAGAAATAGTGCCCCACTTTGGAATCAAAAATAAAAGTCAATTAAGAGCTATAAAACTAGACTGTTCTCTCTCTCTCTCTCTCTCTCTCTCTCTCTCTCTTGTTATGTGTGTCTTGTTATGCCTCAACCAATATATATAATTTTTGTTTACCTTTTTATTTTTATTTTTAACATGTTTATTGTCAATAATTCGATACATTGCATGATGGTACCCCCATTTCCCTCCTCCCTGCCCCCAACCCGCTGGGGACCCTCCTCAGTGGGATTGCTGGACCAGTCCATGGGGTAGGGGATTATGAATTCTGTAAGAGGTAGATAGGTTTTTCCCCCTTTGTGTGTTGTTACTGAGGGGGGCAATGACTCTGGATATTCTCCCCCACCTTGGCTCTTACATTCTTTCCTCCCCTCTTCTGCTCAGTTCCCTGAGTCATGGCAGATGATTTCTAAGTCAGCTTTATTGTTAAGGTCTTAAGAATCTCTGGACTTCTGCTTGGGATTGTGTTGGGTATCCTCAGTGTCTGTCTCCATTGTCCTTTCATGTGTTATCTGACTTGCTGTGGAGGTAGGTCTCTTGTTCATCTCACCACTTCCTCATAGGTTTTGTTTGGGCCCTAGATGATAGGTTTGGGGTGGTTCATCTCCTGCCTGGATGTTAGCCATCATCCCATGTCTTGTTGGTGGAACTAGATTGTCCATGGCTCTTGCAGCTTTCTGAAAAAATACAAACAGAATCTCCATCGGAGAGTGAGATCAGTATAGGTAAAATGAGACAAACATTGTTAATTTGGCAAGATTCTATTGGGTGTAGGGTCTCTGTAGATCTCTAGTTAGTGGGAGTTTCCCCTTGGCGTCTGGATTCTTGGTCTCCATAAGAGTTTGCCTTGGTTCCCAGTTCCTGTTAAGTGTTCCTTGTCACTAAACGGATCTCTTAGCCAATCAGTAAGCCATTAATTACCCTCCTAGGTTTATCGCCACTATTGCACAGATGAGCACTTCTTGACTTGCTGGTCTCTTCCATATAGCAGTGTGGGACATTCTTGTGACATCAGTGTGTGTTGTATGTCAGTGTTCTCTTCTGTCTCTGCATATCATTGACCAATTTCCCCTGGCAGCTCATGTAACGCCTTCCAGCACTACATAGGCTATCATCTGTGAGTTGGTTACCAGTCTGCATCCAGGAGGGTCTCTCAGTGTGTGTGACGACAGTCTGTGGTGTCTTCAGCAACAGGGTCCTACCTTCTTCCTGGGGCGAGTATTCAAGACAGTAGTGTACAGCACCACAGTGTGATCAGCCTTGGGGAAGTCAGCACACAGGGTTGTCGGAAGGCTGGCAGCATCCTGTAGGCACACGTGCCTCCCTTCACACATTGGCATTTACACCGTCCTCCGCAAAAGCAAACACACTATTTCAAGTGGGAGGTATTGCAGGGGATGATGTTTCCAAGACCATGGGCAGATGGTAAAGAAAGGCATGTTTAGAATTTCCAGCAGGGACTGGACTAGAACAATGTTTTGCAAGTTCAACCTAAGGTCAATAGAGTTTGCGAGATATGAGAAACATGGAAATAAATGTTCTTTCTCTTTTCCAAGTGATTTGAGGAAAATATTCACTCCAAGAAAGCACTTCCTTATGCTTCTCAAGATGAAAAGAAGGTTTCTATTTCTGCTGTATCCAAATGTCCTGGTGAGAAGCAAAACTGATTTGTCAAACCTGCTGTACCTCCCCACCCATATTGACTCATCCTCAGTGGCAGATGTACTCTGCAATCCAGAATCTCTAATAAGGGGTGAAAAATCACATATTTTTGTTGGTGTTTCTCCCCAGATAGTTACTTATTCTGATTTTTGTAGCTTTGCAGTTTTTTTTCTTCAATATGCTACTTTTAATAGCTTTTTGCTTTATTGCTAATTTCCCCCTTTTCAGGCTCAGTTGTACAATATGGTATGTGTGTTGGCTTGTAATTTTGGAGCTGAATTTATGGGCCTGCTATAGTTCAAATGATATGCTATTTTTGCTTGTTTTATTTTTGCCTGGGCTTGATATGTTTTATGAGGTTCTTTCCTATAGTACTGGCATTCATATCTGGCATAACCAAAATTCTGTCTCTTACTTAATATTCTTTCAAAGTTTCAGATCTCAATATTTTCTTTCCCTTTGTGTGATGTTGAGGCCTGTGATTTTTTTTTTAAGATCTGGAAATACTTCCTTCCACATCAGAAATTCAAGTTTGCAAGAAATTCTCGTGGGAGTCTTTAAATGTGTCTTTTGAGGGCAGAGAGGAGAAAGAGCAGACATTGGACCTCCTGTCCTCTACCCCCCATACACACACAAACATACACACACACACACACACACACACACACACACACACACACACAGAGGTGTGGGGGATGGAACGATGTTGGGGTGAGGAGACAGGGTCTGATTCTTCACCTCTCTTCTACAGAGTCCTTATCTGCCTGATGTCCTTTCGCTTTGGTGAGCTACTTGCCCGTGATTCCTATTAGGAAACAGTGGATTCTCCTCTGGGCTTTCCACTTTCATTGTAAAAATGGGACAGCCAGCTGCAACTGCTGAGGTATCTCCTATAGGTGGCCTTGACCTTCCCAGGAAGACCGAAAACAAAGGACAGAATTGTGAAGAGGTTTGAGGAAAGTGGGCAGTTCATCAAGATGGGAGCCGACTTCAGGCCATGGAATACTGGCTTTCATATACCACTCCACCCAAAGGAAGCTATAAAAATCATCCTAAATGATTCCTCAGGAGACCCTCTGTGTAGGCTAGCCCGAGTCACTCTCCTCAGTAGAGATGAAAAGGACAATGGAATCTTGAAGTCCAATTCTTGCTCTAGGTTGTGACTTACCAAGATGATGGTTATTTAAAGATAGATTGCCTGACTCTTCTTTTCCCCCTCATCACATAATACTGTTTTCTCTAACCTGGAAAACTTGGTTGGGGAGATGGTAGGCTAGGAGAAATATTGCTAAACTTGCTTCAGTTTGTGGTTGCTGCTTGTGTGTATGTGCATATTTGAGCCAGTTTACTACTGATATCAGAGCTGGCTGTGTTTTGCAAACCCAGGAGATTCTGTGGTGTCTGCTCCTCTTTGAGGGACTGGGGTTACAGGCACATGTGGTGATGCCCAGCTGTCTATGTGGAATCTGGAGATTCCCACCCGTGGTTTCACCTCATGCTTATGTAGGAAGTGCAACTAACCCTGTACAGTCTCTCCAGCCCTTCCTTGAAGTTCTAATGCTTTGTGAGTCTGAGATCGTGGAAGGCTGGCCTGAAGCATGCAGGGCTGCTGTCATTTTTCTGCTTGTCCTTTCCTCATTTCTCTAGGCACCACCACTGGTTTCTTTTCAATCCCCTAGTTCTCTTGTTTTCATGACTTTGACCTTGGAACTACCTTTATCAGCGATTATAGTTGATTTTGCCTAGTCTATTTCCTTTGGATAGAAAGGACTAGAGATAATCGCTTGTTTTTTTTTTTTTTTTTTAAAGTCATGTCCTTCCAGAGGAAGTGTTTTAAAAAATTGTCTTTAGAGGGGTAGAATTGAGAGAAAAATATTTTGTTTTAGATTTTGGATTTTAAAAAAGATTTCGTTTTATATTTTGGCCTTTAAGCATTTCTATTCAAGGGTGCCAGAAAGAAAAGTTCCGAGGTTTGTTTCCTTCTTCAAGTGTTGCCTGAGCAGATGAAGCCTAGAGTACTCATTGTACTAATGTGAAAAAGATGAATGACACCTAAATGGCTTTTCTTTGCATCACAAACCATGGTTAAGTGATTTACATGCATTTGTCACTGCCATTAATGTAATCACATAAAACTTTCCCTTGTTCTCAAGTGCTTTTAAAGTGAGCTATTTGAGCTTTTGATTCTGCAGGTTTTCCTTCTCTTTCAAAATTAGCAAAGGTAATATGTGAGCCCTGAACCTACTTTTTTTTTTTTTAAGTAAAGGAGAGGATGGAGTTGATCGGGTAAATTGAGAGCTGTGGGTGTATCTGTCAAGGACTGTTGCTCGTAATTGTAATAAAAATATCCTGAGAGGATCATAAAGAATGCTGTGAGGGTTTCCTGCGCTATATAATATTAATGCCAGATCATCCACAGAGGCCTTCCACTGGGTTTTCCCTCTGACACTGGAATTCATAGCTACTTCTGAAAGAGACCCTGAATCCTGGCTGCATGCTTCCCACACAGAAGTCTTACAGAGGAGACAGGGTCATGATTCGCTTTACCACAGTGCTGGAACATGATGAGATCTTTGAGAATAGTGAAAAGCTTCCCTTATTCCTCCTTGCACTCCTTCTTGGTCTCATTGTCAGAAGTGTCTCCTTTCTTCTTTCTTTTCTTCTTTTACCTAGGAGACCTGAATTGGACTGAGTTCTAGCATCTCCTGGCATCATGGTCTGGAGCAAACTGCTCACTGTTTCTAAGCTACAAACCTCACTTAGCACCTATCTTGCAGAGTCCCAGTGAGATACTGCAGGGAAAGCCCCCAGCACTGAGACCAGCACCCAAGATGCCTGCAAGGAGAGAAGCTGCCTCTGTCCCCATCCTACTAGACCACCAGCAAGTTACCAAAAGTATTTTTGAAAGCCTATTAGACTTCTTTACTCTGTTCCAGTTGAGAAGTGGACTCAATGTTTGTCTTTATCTGTTTTAAATTAAGAATTGCTTTTTATTATTTAAAAATATTGAACATTGACTTTCACATATGAACATATTACAATTGGTCATATTCCCATTGGATTTTGCTCTTATGTCCTCTCTCCCCTGTTCCAATTCCATGACGCCCCTCCTCAGTGGGGTTATTGGCAGTCACTGTAAGTCTGGTGGAGAGGGGCAATGCTTCAGAGTACACCTTCCCCCACTGTGGCTCTTATATTCTTTCCAACCCCTTTTCCACAATGTTCCTCAAGTCTCGAGGACATGTGATGAGTCTCTTTTATTGTTAACCTCTCAGCAGCCTCTGATTATCTGCTGTGATGAATTTTGAATCACCACAGCATCTCCCACTGTCTCCCTAGAGGGGGTTCTCAGATTAGGGGTGAGAGAAACACTCATATTTAATCTACCACTTACTCTATAATGTATTCCGGACCTGGCAGATGGGACAGAGATGACTTGTCTCTTGTTAGGCGTTTGAATTCCTTTTCTTGTGGTATTGATGAACCTTGGGTCTCTCTGGCATTTGCTACCATCTTTAAAAAGCAGATTCTCTAACTAAACATAGTCATTTAGAAGACTTTGACAGGCGTCATTTTAGCTAAAGAACAATGGGAGGTTCCCTCTAGAATCTATGACCTTCCAAGCCATAGGATCTTGACTGAGCTCTCAGTACCATGTATTAATTCCCTCCCACTGAGCAGGCCTCATGTCCAATCAGAGAGCAGTTGATTGTCCCCGTAGTCCACGTACCAGTGGTGGGATGCCTGAAGGATTGATTTTGTGGCTTCTAGAATCCACTGCTTGTTCATGCATAATAGCAGTAGCTAAGAATTATTGTTGTAAATCCATGTAAAGTTTATAGAATAGAATGTACAAAAAGTTCAATTATACTCCTGACCTGACGGAACACAGTTTCTCCTCCTCTTAATATTTTGCATTTCTGTGGTTATGTTTGTAACAATGGTTAAGTCACTATCAGCATAGTATTTAACCAAAGTTCAAAACTTATCCTAGGACCAATAAATAACCTGCATCAAGCAGATTAGAACCAGACAGAATAGTATCACTGTCTTAAAAGTTCCATGAGCTGCAGCTCTTCATCTTCTGGATCCTCCCACCTAGTGTCAATCTTTTCGGTGTTGACTGGGCACCATTTTGCCTGTCTAGAATGTTCTATGTCATGCAGTCTATAGGCAGCTCATAGTGTCTTTATCCACTTATCAAGTCCTTTTGTGAGGTTTAATAATTCACTTCTTTTCATCCTTATATAACATTTCATCATCAGAACACTCACAGACTGTTTATCCATTCTTCTACTGAAGACATTTTAGTTGCTTCCAAGGTTTAGCAATAATGAAAAAAATCTGTTATCAATATGGGTGCAGATAGTTTGCAATTCATTTGAGTGAATACTACAGAACACAATTGCTAGATGATATAAGTGTATGTTTAGTTTTCTAAAAAACTGACTTCCAAAGTGACTGAGCCATTTTGGATTCTCACCAGCATTTTTTAAACACTGAAAATTCCTTGTGTAAAAGGTTACATTTCTATTACTACACACAAACATTTGCAAGTCTCTGTATTTTGTTTGCATTCAAAAGTTGAAGTTATTTGAATTTGTAAATGATTCAAACTTACATTCCAAGAGCTCCCTACATCTGAAAGTTATTTCTCCCTATTACAAAGAGTATAATGATTCATGTGGGAAAAAAGTTATTACAGGCATGAGAAGGTCAACAGTGTATTAAAAGAGCAAATTTATTTTAAAAACCAACATATTAAAAATCCAACATACACCAAAAAAAAGCAAGTTGGTTATACAATTTGACAACCAAAAAGTCAATTAAGAAAAAAATAATTCAAGTGAAGTGAAACTATGATATGGTGAATTTACAAAGACACAAAGAAGGAGAAAGGAAAATACATGTTGTGTGTGTGTGTGTGTGTATAAGTTATATTTTTACTTGCTTACTTAAGGTCTGATGTTTACATGTAAAGTGTTTTCATCTTACTATGGCCCCACGCCAAAGGTATTACCTAAGAGATATATAATTCTCATACCCGTATAATCTACTTAAAATAAAGAAAGCCAAAAATAGGAGCAGGAAATTAACTGATGGCTATTTGGGGGCCTTAACCTTACTAGGAGGAATTGTCTTTGAGAATTTTTCGACAGGTTGCTGGATTTCATGGGCAGTCATAGAAGGGTCTTGAACTAAGTTTGAGAGCTCCAAAGATGAAACCAGTTTATGGTTGGTCAAACAATAACCAGGCAAATGTTTTGATGAATAGTTCGATACAAAGCCTATAATTTGGCAAGAGAAACAAGTCACTAAGTTTTTTATTTTTAATGATCACATAACCTGTGAGCAGACAGAAAGTATGTGTACTTTTTAAGTCCAGGAAGCCAAATGTATTGAGGTAAGGCTAGAAGAATGAGAGAATAAAATATCAGCAAATAGAGTAGCCAGCCACTACAGTGGTGGGGAATGGATGGACTATGGATGGACTTAGGGAATGGGAAGATATTTTCTTGAGCACACTGAAAAAGACAACAGGCTGAGCAGTGGGCACAGTACTATCTTTAGCACAGAGTAGTGGGCTGCAGGGGTCTCCATTTGGGAGCAATGCTTTACAGGCAAGGTGAGTTACTTCATGCACATTTTCCTGGCTTGGCATTCATGCCACGTGAAGGAGGGCAGTTCATATTGGCCAGGGTACATGTGTGGTTCTGGATGGTTAGTGTGAGATGCTGTGCACTTAATTTCTAGTTATATAATCTCTGCAAATAAGGGCAGTGCTGGTTGGTCAATGTCAGTCCTGGACAAAGGCTGGGGTTACAGGCTATAGGGCTACAGCTCTGTGACATCAGGTTAGAACATTTCAAGTCTAGTGATTTGGGATTCCTGGAACAAGCCTGTGAAAATTTCCTAATTGGGATTGGCTCCATTTTCTGGTGTTTTATTAATGGCTTTCCCTCCACAGCCAGGACCCAAGGCAGACTCCAGGAAAGAGGAGAAAGCACTGTAGGTCTCAGGACAGCAACAGTGAAGGTTGGGTGTGGTTGGGTATGGCCATAGCTCTCACAAGACAAAACCAGGCTGTGAATATTGCTCCTTCAAGGGTCCTGCGGGCGATGTGAAAGTGGGGTGATGTAGCCCCATTGGCCTTTTGGCCTGGGAGATGACCATAGACTGGCTGGCTGTAAACATAAGCAGAAGCAGATTTGGCAGACAGAATATGCTGGGGCAAAGACCAACTGAAGATAAAATCCAAAGAGACCCTGACATGAGAAAGAAGGCAGAGATGGGGAAACAGGAACAATAGGCAAGAAAATCAATTGAGTTGAATCTGCTCACACCTCACGATTAAAACAACTTGTCATTTCTCCTGTGTGTGTCTCCAATATCTCACAAATACTGACTTATTGGTAAAAATGAAATTGTAAATTTCTCACCTCTGTCTACTTGAGACAATGTTTCCGGGTGGTTAAGGAAGAGAGTAAGAGCATGCTGGCTGGGTCTGTTCCCAGCTCTGGGCCTTGGCAGCCTTGGCAGAGTTTCAGTCAAGTCCTCAGGGCAAAGGCATCAAGCAGAAGAGGTATGTGTGTAAACATGCTGTGTTTTTCTGTGAGTCACAAACCTACTCCAGTTATTGACTTTAGATTTCCAAAACTGTTCTCATACCAGTAGTGTCAGATTATGCCACCATATACAGATTGAGGCTTAATAGAGAAAATTTGCTGATTTTCAGTTTCAGGTATCCACTGATTGGTCTGCTAAAAATATCTGATAGACAGAGTTTACAGTGTTCCTTAATTGTCAATGAGTTTAAAAATGTCTTTGGATATGTCTTCCACTCAAGAAAAGTCTTTTGAGCAGGCAATGATTTTTTTTTTTTAATGACTCACTGTAGCTTGTAAAGTGGAATTAAAAAAATGCTCTCCCTGCACTTCTTAGGAACACTTTCAAATGGGATGGGGTTGTGCTCTTCCAACAAACTTTATTAACTGACATATCTATTGATGAGTTAGACCTGGGGAATCTAATCCAAGGTCCTGGACTCAGGAAAGCTGAACTTGGCTTTGCTTCACTGAAAATAAGGGCTTCTGTGGTCACTGAAGTAGGTACATTATGTGTAAAGGAATCTGCATTAGATCTTCTCTTGCAGGGATGGGAAGCTGTGAGTGACATAACGCACCATAGACAAGGTTCAGATGGTGAACATTTTGTGTCTCTTGATGTCACTGCTATCTTGTCTAAGTGGATAGTTTTCAAATACTTGCTTCCAGTATCATAAAATTGGGATTCTCTTTAGTCACTTAGGATGTGGGAGAGGCACCAGAAGTATGAAATACTTACTATCAGAGCTATTTAAAGTAAATCTGTAAAATATGGAGGAAAATATTTTGTTCCTTTTGTAAAATAATTTATTATATCAGGGAAAGTGCTAAAAGAAATAAAGCAATTTCAGAATGATTGTAAAGCAATATAAAACACATGAAAAGTAAGGTAGTATAGGTCTTAGGACTGGAAAAATGGCAAAAATAGAACTAAGAAGAACCCAGAAAGCATTGAGTTCAGTTTTGATTGACTTCTAGAGCATCTGTTTGGCCAGGATTTTGACGGTAGCAAAGAGGAGGCAGGTCAGGCAGAGGAAAGAGACACCAGTGTAACAAGCACCCCCAGAGATTCAGGGACATTAGTAACCACGAATGTGCGTAACATGAATAGGAAAAATAGAAATAGTTCTAGAACATTTACTTTAAATATCTTTAAAATTACGTTTCAGGTTTAATTTTTCTCCGCATATTAATTAGGACTTTGGGGTTTGAATAATTCAAATCATTGAGATAGCAAAAGTGATCAAAAGATTTTTATGTCAATATTGGATACATAAGAACTTAGGGGATGTGAAAGAATTAAAAGGACACATCAATGGACAAACACCAGGGACAGTGCACCCGCAGGAAGCTCACAGCCCTTCCCTCCCCAGTAATGTCTTCTTTTCACCTTTCCTTTGTCCTTCCCTCTACCTTCCCACATTCTTTTTCAGCTCCTTGGCCTACATGACCAAAATCCAAGCGTTTGCATCAGCTTTCATCAGCCCATAGAGACTTGAGTGGTTTTGAGCCCCTTCAAAATTGACAAAACTGACAATAAAGGGACTCTCCTGGGCTCAGCTGACCTCAGGTGCCCACCCGAATGAGTAAGATCCTGGGTCTTGTCAAGATGTGGTAGGACAACCATTGGAAAACCTAATGTACCTACTGTACTTATATATCTAAATTCTATTTTAAAACTCTCATTCTCAACTCTACTTATAAGAGCTTGGAAATCCTTTTAAATTAGGTTGTTCTAAGGATTACAATAAGACTATACAGTCATCTTGGGCATGGTGGTGAGGCATGTTGAGATGGCCTGAGTTCTAGAATTACATAATAAAGGGTGGGGGCTCTGCAAGTGCCTCACTCCCTCCGCTTCTGCCACTTTTACTAAATAACATATTTGCTAGTTAATCAAGGCAAGCTTATTTAAATTAAGCTAATTATTAAAAATAGATTCTGGATGTAAAAAGAAAATAAGGTCCACACCTCAAAACGAATTTAAGAAGCCCTCACATCAGCTTATATTCAGAAAATCGTAATTGTTCCCATATCCTTTTTTAAAAAAATAGTTATTTATTGTTGATAAATAGAAACATTGTATGAACAAGTCTTATGTCGGTGCCCCCATTGCTCTCTTCCCTGCCCTGAACCTGCTGAGGGATTGCTGGAATGGTCCATAAGCGGGGGTGTGTGTGTGGGGGGGGGGGGTTGAGTTATACAAGCAGTAGCCCGTTTTGTTTTAATTTGGTTTGTTTTGTCTCTTGTTCTTCTTCTTCTTGTTGTTGTTGAGGTGGGCATCATCTCTGGATATTCTCCCCCATCATGGCTCTTACAGTATTTCTGCCCCCTCTTCCACAAAGTTCCCTGAGTCATGGTGGGTGAGTTTTAAGTCTGCTTTACTATTGAGCTTTTAAGAGTCTCTGGATTTCTACTCTGGACTATGTTGGGTTTCCTCAGTGTCTGTCTCCATTATCCTTGCATAGGTTTTCTGACTTGCTGTGGAGGTAGCTCTCTTGCCCATCTCACCACTTCCTCTATGGTTGCATTTGGGCCCTAGATGATGTGTTAGAGGTGGTTTATCTGCTGCCTGGGAGTCAACCATCATCTCAGTCTTGTTGTTGAAACTGAGTTGTCTACGGTTCTTGCTGCCTTCTGAAAAATACAAACAGAATCTCCAATGGAGAGTGAGGTCAATATAGGTTAAATGGTACAAGCATTGCTAATTTGGCAAGATTTTAATGGTAGCCTCTCTGCAGGCCCATGGTTAGTGAGGGCTTCCCCTTGGAGGCCAGGTTCTCCTCCCACCCTCTTCGGGGCCATCTTCCCCAAGAACTTGCTGTCCAAAAGTAAGGATTCTATGTTATTGATTCATTATGGATTTAGTTTTCTGTATAGCTTCCCTTGCCCTCTCAACCCGTCTCCTCAATCCCCTCCATTCCTGTTGTTGGTCTCACAATTCACATGCCAGGTTTGCTTGCTGTTCAAGCTTAACCTGATTGGGAACCACAGATGAGGGAGAATATGTGGCATTTGTCTCTCTGTTCTTATGTGAGTTTACTGAGTATGGTTTGTTCCAAGTCTATCCACTTTCCTGCAAATTTCATTGCATTATTTTTCCTTACTACTGAGTAGAATTCCATGGTGCATATATGCTACAACTTTGATATCCACTCCTCCAGCAATGGGTATTTGGGTTGGTTCCAGCTCTTAGCTATTGAGAATTGAGCTGCTATAAACATGGTTGAGCAGAAGTCTCTGTGCTGACAAGAGGAGCCTTGAGGGTAGATGTCCAGTAGAGGGACAGCTGGGTCCATTGGTAGCTCTATTGCCATCTTTTTTTCAGGAGCCTCCACACTGCTGTCCATAGTGGTTATACAAGTTTGCATTCCCACCAGCAGTGAACAAGGGTTTCTTTTTTCCCACATCCTTGCCAATATCTAATGTTGGTAGATTTTTTTCTTTTAATGATTGCCATTCTGACTTGAGTATAATGGAATCTCATTATAGTTTTGATTTGCATTTCCCTGATGATTAGTGACGTTGAACATTTTCTTTTTTGCCCACTGAGACATCTTATTCATATATTTAATATCCCTAGAAAAACAATCCCAGGATTTCCCCTCCTGTGTGTTTTCGTCTTGCTCCCTCCTGGTCCATGATGCCAGCTGAGCTTGTCAGTACAATGAAACCAAACTGGCAGGATGGGAGCAGATGATTCTGGCATTTTCCTAAATCTTTGATGGTGCCACACTTGTTTAACCTGCCTGTGAAGTTTACAGCAATGTCCCCAGCTCTGTGATCATCAATGATTTCAAATTCGCCCATGTAACCATGCTTCACCAACACAGTTAGAAAGACGACGAGGACTTGGAGCTCAGCCTGATAAGACCTGGCCTCTGTTTTCACATTGTTAATGCTTTTAAGAGCATCCATCAGGACAAAGAGCTAAGATTTTCTTAAATGGGAATTGACCATATGCATGTCCTCCTCTTCAAATTCCTTGTTGAGTTCACTGCCCCATTTTGTGAGTGGGGTGTTTTTTTTTTTGTTTGTTTTGTTTTTGTTATTAAGGAGTCTTTATTTTCTTTTTTTTTCCATTTTTTATTGTCCATTATGAGTTACATTGTTTAGTGGGCCAACAATGAATTATTATCCCCAATTCCTCATTGCCCCCCTTCCCCATCCCCAGTCAGCTGGATATCCTCCTCCGTGGGCCGTCTGCATCAGTCTTTGTGGTAAGGGACCATGGGTAGCCCAGTCTTCAGCCGGGTTCTCATGACCCAAGTGTGTTGTTACTGAGGGCCAAGTGAGTGGGGTGTTTGATTTTTTTAATTACTTAATTTTTTTTCATTCTTTGTAGGTTCTAGATATTAGTCCTCTGTCTATAGTGTAGCTGGCAAAGATTCTCTTCCAATCTGTTGGTGGTCGGTTGGCTCTGTGTATGGTATGCTTGTCTGTTCAGAAGCTTTTTAGCTTGATGAGATCCCATTGGTTGAGTGATTATTGAATTTCCTGGGCTATTGGGATAACGTTAAGAAAGTTTTTCCCCTATTCCTATATCATAGAGGGTCCCACCTACTTTTTCTTCCAAGTTTTTAAGGGTTTCAGGTCTGAAATTGAGGTCTTTAATCCATTTGGAGTTGATTTTTGTGCATGGTGAAAAGAGTTTCATTTTTTTTTACATGTGTTTATCCAATTTGTCCAGCACCATTTGTTGAAGATGCTGTCTTTTCTCAAGGGTATGTTGTTGGCACCTTTGTCAAAGATCAAGTAGCTGAAATTACACCAACTGAGATCTGGGACTTTGATTCTACTCCACTGGTCTGTCTGTTTTTATGCCAGTACCATGCAGTTTCTGTTACTATGGTTTTATACTATAACTTTGGATCCTGTATGGTGATACTTCTCAAGGTGATCTTTTTGCTGGGGATATTTTGGATATCCATGGCCTTCTGCCCTTCTCAATGAATTTTGAGATTATTTTTTCTATCTCTGTGAAGAATGTTGCTAGGACTTTCATTGATGGCATTGAACTTGAATATTGCTTTTGGTAGAATTGCCATTTTCACAACATAAATTCTACCAATCCAGGAGCATGGAAGATCTTTCCATCTTCTCACGTCCTCCTCAATTTCTTTCTTAAGTGTATTTATATTTGCATTATATAGGTCTTTCACATCCTTGGTTAGTGTTATTCCAAGATATTTGACTTTTTTGTGGCTATTGAAAATGGTATAGTCTCACTAATTTCTTTTTGTTGTATGCTTGTTATTTGCATACAGGAAGGCTCTTGACTTTTGTAATTAATTTTATATCTGGCCACTTTGCTGAAGGAATTTATCATCTTTAGGAGTTTGTGGTATTGTCCGTTGGGTCTTTTATGAATAGGATAATATCATCTGCAAATAGGGCTAGTTTGACTTCTTTCTTTCCAGTTTGTATTCCTTTTATGCCTTTCTCCCATCTTATTCCTTGAGTTAGAACTTCAAGCACTATGTTGAAGAGCAGTGGTGAGAGTGGACACCCCTGTCTTTTTCCTAATCTTAATGGGAACTCCTTAAGTATACTGTGGGCTTTAGATGATTTGTATATAGCCTTTAATATGTCAAGGTGTAAGCCCTCCAGGTCCATTCTTTCCAGTGTTTTGATCAAGAAGTGATGTTGAATTTTGTCAAAGGCCTTCTCTGCATCAATTGAAATAATCCTTTGGGTCTTGTGTTTATTTATTTTGTGGATTACATTAATAAATTTCCATATGTTGAACTATCCTTGCATCCCTGGGATGAATCCTACTTGGTCTAGGTGACTAATGTTTTTGTTGAATTAGGTTTACAAAGACTTTGTTCGAATCTTTGCATCTAAATTCATAAGGGATGTAGGTCTGTATAGTTTTCCTTTCTTGTTGTATGTCTGTCTGGTTTTGGTTTTAGGGTGATGCAAGCTTCACAGGAGTTGGGGAATATTCCATATTCTCCAATTGTGTGAAAAAGCTTGAGAAAAAGTGGTTTCAGTTCTACTATGAAGGTTGAGAATCCATCTGGACCCAGACTTTGTCTTTTGGGAAGGTTTTTATTATTATTATTATTATTATTATTATTATTATTATATTTTCAATCTCAATGGATGTAATAGGTTTGTTTGGAAGCTTTATCTGCTCTGGGTTTTGTTTTGGTAGGTGGTATGTGTCAAGGAATTCATCCATTTCTTCCAGGTTCTACAATTTGTGGAATAGAGGTTTTGGAAATATTTCCTGATGATTCTTCCAATTTCATCGGTGTCTGACTTTTCATTTCTGATTTTATTAATTTGAGACTTCTCTTTTTTTCCTCTTGATCAAATTGGCCAGTGGTTTATCAACCTTGTTTATTTTTCCAAAGAACCAGCTCTTTGTTTCGTCTATTTTTTAAATTGTTTTCTTAGTTTCCAATTCATTGATTGCTGCTCTAATCTTATTTCTTTGCATCTGGAGCTTCTAGGATAGGATTGTTCTTGATTTTCCAATGCTTTTAGGTGGATTAGGTTATTAATTTAAAATCTCTCTGTTTTTGTTATGAAGGCCTTTATTGCTATGAATTTTCCCATTAGGACTGCCTTCATTGAGTCCCATAAGTTTTGGTATGCTGTATTTTAATTATCATTTAGTTGAAGAAATTTTGCAATTTCCTTTTAGTTTTCTTGAATGACACATTCATCGTTTAATAGCATATTATTCAAGCTCCAGGAGCTGGTGTAGTTTCTGTTGTTTCTCTTGTTAATTTCGAGCTTTAACGCCTTGTGATCCAATATGATTCTGGGTGTTATGTCAAAAATTTGAATTTATAGAGGCATGTTTTATGTCCCAATATGTGGTCTATTTTGGAGAAGGTTCCATGGGTTGCTGAGAAGAATGTGTGTTTTATGTCTTGAACCCCCCCCCCCCAAAATAGAATTGGGATGGAATGTTCTGTAGACAACTGTCATCTGTTAGGTCGAATTGATCTGAGGTGCTACATGTTAAGATCTATTATTTCCCTGCTGATTTTCTATTTGGATGATTTGTCTAGTGATGACATTGGGGTAGTAAAGTTTCCTATTCTGATGGAAGTGGAGTTGATTTCTGATTTGCTATCAAGTAAGTTTTGCTTTATGAAATGTGGTACCCCTGTATTTGATGCATATATATTTCTGATAGTAATATCCTCTTGTTGGATTGTTCCCATGACAAGTGAGAAATGGCCTTCTTTGTCCCTTTTGATTACTTTATGTATAAAGCCTAATTTAACATATTAAATATAAAAACCCACTTTTTTATTTGTTTTATATTTCTGTTTTCTTGGAAAATTGTTTTCCATCTTTTCACCCTGAGGAGGTGTCTGTCTTAAGGTGAAGTGGTTTTCTTGAAGGCAGCAGATGAAAGGGGCCATTTTCCTGATCCACCCTGTTAACTTGTGTCTTTTTATGGGAGAGTAAAGTCCAATAATATTCAAAGTTATAACTGAAGTTATAACCATGGGTTTAATTTAATCCCTGTCATGGTGGATGCTTTATGGGGATTGTTGTCTTGTATGTTATCATGACCACTCTGGTGGAGGTCACTAGTCAGGTGGAGTGCAGGTGGGTATCTAGTGTTACCACCCTTTCCCTAGAACATCAATCACTGGGGGAGTTATGTCAGACTGCTGGGGTCTGAGTTAAGGTTTCTGGGCACCAACACTGGTGGCACCTTGGGGAAGGGGCAGAATGAAATGGTGACTCCTACAACCTGCCTCAGATTGCTGAGCTGGAGTTTAGGCTACCAGGCACAGGTCTGAGGGAAGGGCAGCCTGGAGCTCTAATGACCCTCAGTAAGCTGGGTCCTCCAGCAGAAGGCTGCCTGCTCTCAGCAAGCTGGGTTCCCCCCACCTGTGAAAGACTCCCTACCCTCAGAGTGCTGGCTTCCCTGGGAAGGCTCTCTGCCCTCAGCAAGTTCCTCTCCCTTCCCCCCTCACAGAAAGCTCCCTGTCCTCAGCAAGCTGGGTTTCCTGATGGAACACTCCCTGCCCTCCTGGCGGTGGGTGCCCTGCCCTCAGCAAGTTGGGTTCTCCCATTGTGTTTTTTTTTTCTTCTGGAATTTGCTTTTGATTTATAGAAAAACCTTTTGGAAAAATAAGCATGATACATGTGCATACACTACATACACATACACACAGCCAAATTCCAAGCCTCAAGATGAAATTTAATTCTTCCCATGATTAATAGCATCGGGATGTACTTTAATACTATGTATTCCTCCTATGGAAAAGCAACAAAATAATAAAAGTATATTATGGAGTTATAGATATTCCCTCATTTTAGCAAAGGTGATCACATGAAAGAGAAGCAAAGAGAAAGTAATTGTTAATTGACTGGTGAGAAAATATGTGGAGCACTGTATTAGTTATCAATAAAAATAAACCCTTACACATCTTAAAACAGACTGTACTCATCAGCATCTTCAGTGATGTGTCCAAAGTGAAATAAGGTACTTTCCAGCCTTTCTTTCCCATCACCTACCAAGGCTGAGGACTTGGGTCTCACTGAATATGTTGGGACTGACTTGCATTGTTCTTTTAAGAGTCAGCATGTAAAGGAGCTGCTATCATGGCCTGGGGCTTATGATGAAAATTCTCCCAGACAGCAGGAAATTGAGGACAAACAGAAGAGAGGGGAAATAGGTAAACTGAGTTTTCCCATGAAATCAGGCTAGACTGTGGATTAATCAGAAGAAACAAGGATGTGGCCTTGAGGAGGCCCAGGATCAGCGCCATGGAGGCACTTGGCCGAATGGAGGAAGAAACTTTGTCATCACCCCAGTGCTTGTATTAATGCCTGGCTCTCTGGAGTTGCTCAGTTAATGAAGGCTGACTGAGTGAATGAAAGAATGAATGAAACAAAGGTGGATTTGTGCACTTCACTTCAAAGGCTGGTGAGAATATGAGAAAGAGGACCCTGTAGACACTGCTGGCTGGTGGGAATGGAAACCAGTGTGGACACTATAGAAATGGAAGGTCCTCACAAAACTAAAAATAGAACTACCATATGACCCAGCTATACTCTTGAGAATCTACCTGAAAGACTCTAAGTCAGTATACCAGAGATTCCTGCACGTCCACATGTCTGGCTGCACTACTCACAAGAGGTAAGAAATGGAGCCAGCCTTGGTGTCCATTAAGATGAATGTTTAAAGAAAATGTGGTACATACACACAAAGAACTTCATGTAGCCATAATGAAAAAGAAATGAAATGGATGTGATTAGACATCAAAATAAGTCAGACTCAGAAAAACAAATACAACATGTTTTCTCTCATGTATACGGGGAGTTGTGAAAAACTGAGCAACAACAAGTTTTATGACAACCCATCTATTAAAAATTAATTCAAGGGGCTGGAGAGATGGCTCAGCAGTTAAGGCACTTGCCTTCAGTGCCTCAGGCCCCCGGTTCAATTCCCCAGTACCCACATGGGCCAGGCCCACAAGGTGGTGTCCCTGGTGCGCTCTCTCTCTCTCTCTCTCTCTCTCTCTCTCTCTCTCTCTCTCTCTCTCTCTCTCTCTCATCTCTCTGCTTGAAAATGAATAAAATATTTTAAAAAATTAATTCAAAATCAAATGTGTAATGAATCCAAAGTGTTTCTGGTGTTGTATCCCTGAGCGTGTCATCATGGTAGACGACACCCGACAAACACTGCCTGAAATGCTTTTTCTCAGAATCTACCCTAGAGTGAATTAGGAATTGTAGTGCTTTAACTATAATACACTTTTCTGCTGCTGTAGAGACATTTGATTATGAAAAACAAGGCCTTAAATATTTTCCTATCATCATTCTTTAGCGTGTATCAAATTAGTGAATCTTTGGACTGAATTGCATTTTGAATGTTTGATTTTAAGATGTGCTTTTGGAGTTGCTGACTTAAGTTTCATAAAAACATCATCAAATGACTTTGGCTTGGGATTAAGACAGAATATCTCACAATTTCTGAAATGGCCCTTAAATGCCATTTTGTATCATGAATTTCTGAAAATTGGCATTCTCAGCATTGATAATGGAAAATCAAAATATCAACCAACACTGAAAACATTGAAGCTGCTCTACATTCTGTAGTATCAGTATTCAGCCAAAGGTTATTTTCTACATAAAAATCAATGAGCATATTGATCTCATTATCAAGCAAAGTTGTCTTTAATAAATGGTAAAACTATATGTATTCAAAAAGAATGGATTCTTTTAAAAGCATTTTGATCTATTTGTAAGGCAAGGGAGAGAGAGAGAGAGAGAGAGAGAGAGAGAGAGAGAGAGAGAGAGAGAGAGAGAGAGAGAATAGGCATATTAGGGTCTCTTTTGACCACAAACGAACCCCAGATAAGGCTTCACTTTGAGAATCTGGCTCACGTGTGCACTGGGGAATGCAACCTGACCATCAGGCCTTGCCAGCAAACTCCTTCAACTACCGAACCATCTCTCCAGTCTCAAGAATTATTTTCATATAAATTTCTACATATTGTCAGAAAAGTTTTGTTTTTTATACCCGTTTTGTACAGCTATATACCCAAGGTCACATAATAGTACCTTGGATGAATAGGGGTCATTAATGGAAATGTTTAAGAAGAAGCCCTGTTTTAGGGGAATTGTCGATCTGAGCAAGAGTGCAGCTTCCACAGCGAGCCTGACAACCTGCACCAGGTCAGTGGAGACAGACACTGAGGATACTCAAAACCTACCAAAATGGGAAATGCAGAAGCTGTCGAGAACTCAACACTATAGTAGACTTAAAACATACCACCATGGCCCAGGGAATTTTGCAGAAGAGGGGTAGAAAGAGTGTAAAAGTCAAGATGGGTGGGGATATCCAGAATCATTCCCCCCCCACACACATACACAATAGTGACTGACCACTGCTGGAGCAACTCCTGGTCCACATCCCCATGGTGCAAACCAGGGATCTCAGTGAGGAGGACCCTCGGTGGAGTGGGGGCAGGGAGGAGGGAAATGCTAGTACCACACACGAATTGTTCATACAAAGTTTCCACTTAGTAAATAATTTTAAAGCCCTGTTTTAAATGATAGTTTATACAGCTTCTTTCATGGATGGCATCTGGTAAGTATTGCGCTTATGTGTGTTATAACTATGTTTTTATGAGTCAGTATTTATTTTCCAAATTGTATTCAATGACAACTATATTCTCAAACACCAGATAAAATGCTGTGAGTAGATGATGTGTCACACATTTTACATAAGCACATTATAAGAGCAAATTTTCTCCATATTTGTAAAATGGGAGCACATGAACACGGTTTGCAGCCTGGGAGTGTGTTGACTCCTCTGTAGAAAATCATTTCTACACTTCTTCAGTGTCGTGACTGCCTTTGATTTCTCTGTTGATGTGCTCGTCTTGTATGTAGTCACACCAGGTCAGGACTAAAGGTCTCTGCTCTGGGCTTATGAACTTTGCAATCGATTTTTCCTCAGCAACATCTGGCTGCAAGAAGACAGCTGCAAAGGATGCGGGGTTAGTGAGTTCAAGCTGCTGCAGACCCCTGCCTTCCATGTTCTTTGGAGTCGTTTTCTATTGTGTAGCTTTTCTTTTGATATGATCTAAGCCACTCCTCTAATGATGATGGCTCACAATGAAAGAAGCACCTTCTGGGGCTGGAGCGATGGCCCAGCAGTTAGAGCACTTGCCAGAAAAGCCTAATGGCCTGTGTTTGATTTCCCAGTATCCATGTAAAGTCAAATGCACAAAGGGGTGCATGCATCTGGAGGCTCTGGCATACCCATTCTCTCCCCGTCTCTCTCTCTCTCTCTCTCTCTCTCTCTCTCTCTCTCTCTCTCTCTCTCTCTCTCTCTCTCTCTGCTTGAAAATAAATAAAACTAAAAAAAAGAAGCATTTTCTATGGAAGATGTCCTATGCCAACAATTTAACATTCACAGCACTTTACGGGTGAGTATTTATAACACAATACATTGGCAATGTACAGCTCTTAGGTTGCTTTAGGTTATGGCCCAAACAGAATAACCCTCTCCCATTAGCAATTATAAAAACTGGGCAAAATATAAAACACAGCTTACTGAAGAGTACCAAAAAACAGTAAACCATGGGGTGATGTGATCCTTGAAATAAGGAAAAAGAAAACTGAATAACAAATAATTTTCCCCTGCTTTTGTTTTTAGGTCACTCCCAGACTAGGCAGCCTAGGAGGTCCAGAGCTCCATGAGAGAGTAGAAACCCTCTATGCTGAGAAAGAAGCTCAGATGGGGGAGGGGGATCAGGGCAGCAGAGCACCTGGGAATTAGGGAAGAAGCTCTGCAAATAAAACCCCAGTGGGTGAGAATCCTCTGGTCTTCACACTGACTGTTTTTAGAGTTTTAACACCTTCCAAACCCCACAACTGGGAAGAAAGACTCCAGCATCACAGTGCAAACCAAATGTGTGAAGGCCGGAAAGCTGTGCAGAGATTTCATTCTGCACCCCATCCTGC
This sequence comes from Zapus hudsonius, assembly GCA_004024765.1. Taxonomy (NCBI): domain Eukaryota; kingdom Metazoa; phylum Chordata; class Mammalia; order Rodentia; family Dipodidae; genus Zapus; species Zapus hudsonius. The sequence goes on along the minus strand of PVHP010000011.1, from coordinate 170,694 downwards.
AGAGACAGAACTTGGCATTCAAGTCCTTCTAAGTTCACAGGGCTTTGAACATCTTGGACTTTCCATTAAAACCCCAGAGGGCCACACCTTAGGAGAGAGAATCACATCCCAGAACAAAGATCAAAACTGAAATAGACTCATCCCAACAGCCCCAAACTAAAACCAAACACTGACAGGCTTGGCATAATCCATCAGGAATTTTAGCTGCTCGCTTAGAAAGAACCTCAAAAAACTCATTACTCTTTATAGGAGACACAGGGTCAGAAACTTTAACATGTATCATCATGTGTAATCCCAGGGTAAATTTCTCTTATAAAATTTACTAATCAAAGGCTGAGGATATGGCTCAGTGGATAAAGTGCTTGCCACTCAAGTCTGAATACTTGAGTTAGATTCTCAGACTCTACCTAAAGAAATCCGGAGCTGTGTCCTAGCTTCTGCAACCCTAGAACTTGGGTGCTGAGATTGGAGGCAGACACAGGATAATATTTGAGAAGGTCAGGAGTATGACTAAAGAGATGGGTAGTTTTCAGAAGAGATATGAAAACTCTTAGAAGGAAAAAAAGTATTTCAAGAATAAGAAAATATAATATATAAAGTTAGGAAAGAATTATAGGGATCAATTCAAGTGTAAAATGAAGACTCGGTAAACTAAAAGATAGGTCATTAGACATTATTAAAACTGCAGCACAGAGAGTAAACTGATTTAAAAGGTTAAACTGAACTTTAACAAATTACTCGAAAGTATCAAGTGGTCAAAATGCATGTATGAAAGTCTGATAAGAAGAGAGAAATGAGGGCGGGGAATGCATCTGGAGGACTAGTGAGCAATTTCTCCCCTAAATTTGATGAAAAATATTAACACACAGATCCAAAAAGTATAGCATGCAGAGAGAGTTTACATATAGTTCAGTGGTAAAGCATTTGATTGAGGAAAAGCATATGAAATCCCTAATAGAATAATAGGTGCGGTCACTGAAAAGCAAAAATAAATCCTTAAAAGCAGCTGAAGTAAGGGAAAAACATATTATGTGCAGAAAAAAGTAGAAATTTAACTCATTTCAGAAACAAAGTTGGATAAAAAGAAATAGAAATCAACATGCTGATATTTAGAAACACTTATAAACTTAGAATTCTACATTGAGTTGAAATATCCTTCAAAAATGAAGGCGAAGTAAAGAAAATTTCAGATAATCAAAAGTACAGATAATTTGTTGCTAGCAAATTCATTCCTACAGAAAGACTAATGCAGTTCTTTGGACTGAAAAGAGTATTTTTATTTTAAATTTGTGGGATACATAACTATATGGAGATATATGGAGATAGAAGTGTCATTTTTATAATTGTCTAACAGATAATTGTGTCCAAAGCAAAAATAATAAATATCATATTAAGGTTACAATTTATTGAAGTCTTTTTTATATCAAGTCTAGATCTAAGTATTTTACAAATATTAATTCATATCATCTCTGTAATAACATGAGAAAATACAGAAATGTGTGGGAGCATGTGTCTAGTCATTGTTCAGAGGCAATTAAGAGCACAGATGCGTTTAAAACATGGGATCTAGAGAACCAGGGAGAAGACTCCATGGTTAAAGGTGCTTGCTTGCAAAGCCTGCCAGCCCAGGTTCAAATCCTCAGTACCTATGTAAAGCCACATGCACAAAGTGGCCCATATATCTGATATTTGTTTGCAGTGGCCAGAGGCCCTGGTATGTCCTCTCTCTCTCTCTCTCTCTCTCTCTCTCTCTCTTTTTCTTTCTCTTTCTCTCTCCCAAATATAATAAAAAAATTTAAAAACATGAGCACTACAATGAAAAGACCTGGATTCAAATCCTGTCTTGTCATTTGCTTGTCAAGTGACTTCAGTAAGTCAGCTCATACTTTAAATATTAATTTCCATGTCTGAAAAGTACACATAGTAACATTTCCTAGGTTTTTTGAAAGTCAAGAAAGAAAGAAAGAAAGGAAGGAAGGAAGGAAGGAAGGAAGGAGAAAGAAAGAAAGAAAGAAAGAAAGAAAGAAAGAAAGAAAGAAAGAAAGAAAGAAAGAAAGAAAGAAAGAAAGAAAGAAAGAAAGAAAGAAAATCACCTATGATCCCTATATTCAGGAGGGTTAGGCAGAGGATTGCCAAATTGGAGGCCAGACCCAGCCTCAGAAAGAAAGGAAGGGAGGGAGGTAGAGAGGAAAATGATCCCAGTGCTAAGCATTTAGTAAACTACCTACAAATGTTAGCTGGTATTCTTGGGTGATCTACCTTTAAATTCTACTATCTGGCTATGACACCCACCAGTAAAGTAACCATTGCCCCATATCTCTCTGTCCTAGAAATACAGCTCTAAACTATGAAAAACACAAGAGGAAGAAAACCAAAAAAGAAAATCAAAGTGCTTCCCTATCAGGGCACTGCAAGCAGAGAAGATGAACATGTCTTTGCCAAGTTGAAGAAGAAAAAACTTGCTACTTTTTTGATAGAAGACATCTGTCTTGAAATTTGCTAACTTGAGAGTGAAAATATTTATTTTAAATACCATTAGACACTCCAGATTCTGTCTCAGACAGCCTTTTATGGTTTTGTTACTTTAGCACATTTCTCTACCAAGGAAAACAAACAAGCCATCACCGAAGACACATCTCAACACATAGTGTCATCGGCCTTTGAAACCATGAGGGCCAGATACATTCTTCTACATCCAGCTATGTATGCTGTCTGTTCAAAAAAAACATCTTTTAATCCAAACCAATCCACCTGATGACCCAATGAGATTTCTGTTATGATTGATAGGTAACTATTTTGCTTTTATATTTTTATTTATTATTTATTTCCAAGGAGAGAGGGGGCGTGTGGAGAGAATGGGTAGACCAGGGCTTCTAGTTCCTGCCAACAAACTCCAGATGCACATGCCACTTTATGCATCTGGCTTTACGTGAGGACTGGGGACTTAAACCTGGGTTGTTAGGCTTTACAGGCAAGCATGTTAACCACTGAGCCATTTCTTCAGTCCTATTTTGGTTTTTGAAAGGGTCAGAAGCAGCAAGGAAGGTCCAGTCTATCAGAATGTACATATAACTCACCTATCTAGCACTCACTGAAATCAACAAAGATCCTACTCAATTTTAGTAGATGCTCCTAAGATTTCGGTTTTGTTTTTTATTTTCAGGGTTTTAAGATTCAGTTTGGTTCCCTTACACGATCAAGTCACTAACAACTTCCTTCATTTGCTCAATGAAACTTGAGCAAGTCTCTACCAAGTGACAGGCACCAAGTAAGGCATTTACAAGACACGCAAAGGGCAGACATTTAGAAAGAGCCGTCAGATTATGGCCAGAGAGTCCACAAATCATGATATGTATTTAGCGTGAAATCTGCTGTGGCCGAAAGATTAAGGTAAGGTGAGGTACAGTGTTGCATGCTGGTAATCCCAGAACTGGGAAATCTGAGGCAGGAGAATCTCAAGCTGAGGCCAGAGAAGAATTCTGAAATGGCCAGAATTCTGAAATGGTCATCCTGTGAATTGAGTATGGAGGGACTCAGAGGAGTTACCCAAATCTTTGTTCAAAAAAAGTTAAGACACAAAATTTGCACTCCTAGGTCCTTCGAGAGCACAGATGAGCTAATGTTCTGAGAGTAAAATAACATTGCATTAGATATTCAACATGACTGCCTTAACATTTAGCCTTCCTGGGTCTGTATTATTTGCTACAACGTTCTCTAAATAAACTCAAAATAAAAATAATATTGATAGACTTAGAGTTTAGTTTTTGTCTGAATTCCTTCCAACCTTAAAAAAATGGAGTACATCATGATTTTGGCATCAACTGAGTAACATAAATTTGATGAGATTAAGTCAAAGATAGAGATAACTAGAATTAACAACACGAAGGCCATTAGACAAACCTGTCACATAGTTCTGCTTTTGTTTGGCTTCACTTAGGAGGTACTTTCTGGTTTTACCTTGGCACAAGTTATCAAATGGTCTCATGTCCTTTTGATTCACTTTGCGTTCCTTTCCCAGAGAGAGCGTGCTGCTAAAGAAAACAGGAGTTCCTGCGCAAACCCTGGGAGGCATTGTTTAAGTTGAATGTGATTTGCTTAAAGAATCAAGTTAAGTATGAACACCTTGTTTTGACACAGGTTAGTAGATGATATTTACTTGGATTTAAGCAAATGGTGATTTGTCATTAAAAAAATACCCATGACTGTTACACCAATCTGTTTAAACTTGCCAAATCTTTGAAACCACTAATGATGTCATACTTCATGTTTGGAGTTAGAGGGCTTTAGTAATACAGAATAAAATCTAAAAGAAAATCATCTCACCACATTAGCCTGTATTGAATCTCTCCTCTGTGATATCAGTAATAATAAATACCATGGATTTTCTGAATTTTTTTCCAATGTTAACGAATCAAACACAGGGTCATGCACATGCTAGGCAAACACAACACTTCTCAACTAAGTTAAACCGCCATTCCTGATTGGAATTTTTTTTTAAAGAAAGCTGAACAGGGAAACAGAATGCAAGATATCAGCATTTGTTTTTATCTTTCAGGTACTTGTCAATGATGCTGAATGAATGATGTGCACAAGTCTAAATGTTCTATTTAGTTCATGATGCTCCAGACAGAACTAGGCAACATGAAGCCTGAAGTGTTCATTACCTCTCTAGATTACTCAGGACAGTGTATCATTTAGGGTGAAACCTAAGAGAAATGGGCCCTCTCCACTGTTTTATTTTTCACCAATAAAAAGGAAAAATAATAAAGCAACTTGCAGAGATCAGAGTTAAAGGCCAGCAGCATTTGAAGACGGGCAAGCACAAGTTCAGGCTGCCTGTGGCTTGAATCGGTGGCAGAGGACCAGCCATGCTTCTTGCTTGTTTTTCAGAGGTAGACAACGTGCTCAGCACACGTCTCAATTCCGATGACTCGAGATGTTCTTGGACACGTTCTGCCTTGTCTTTTGATTAACCCTGATAAAGACTTTCTTTGCTCCAGGACAGGGACACCTTGGGACCCTTGGCCCATCTGGTCCCCTCCCAGCCCACAATCAGGTTTGAAATCCTTTAAAAGAAATCTCAGACTTGAAGCTCTTGGCTTTCTTTGAAGGCCTTGTGTCCTTGCAAGGATATCTGGTTATCTTCTCACACGCTACCTAACTTCACTGTCTCCAGTGGAAGCTTTACCAATGCATCCATTCAGATGGCTTGGAATTCGTTCAGTAACTGAACAGTTACACAAATATCCTGGGAAATAATCATGATTGGTCAGCAAAGGAAAATGTGAAATAATTTTTATTTGCTCTGAGTCTAACTGTGTGATGTTGGGATTTGGCATTTCCTTGTGGGAACCCTATTATGAGGATGTTCTGCCAAGATAAAGGAAGGAGGAAATCGGCACTCCACCCCTGTGCAACCATATGAAGGGTTTTATACACACTTTTAAAAATAGCTCGTCTGATGATAGAATCCATTGACCTTAAGGAATATTTCCTAAACTTACTGCCATGAGGTGTTACTTTCCAAACTTCATGGCCATCATTCTGATGGTAGTTCCACTTCTCCTTGCTAAGATTTCTCCAATCTTGCTCCCAACTCTGCTGAGGGTGGGAGAAGTTTCCAGGCCTTTTGCCCATGGTGCTTTGAGTCAGCACCATCCTGTAAAGAACACCAGTCCTTGCCTTTCTGCATCATGGAAAAGTCTTTTCTTTCATTTGGGCTTCATGATTTGTCTTCAGTATACTCTTAGCACCATGGCAAAAAGAGATTGCTCTTTCTGAGGAAATATAATGGATAATTTGGGGATGATTTAGTAAAGTGTAATTACTGTTCTCTAAATTGTCAGACGTGACATCCTAAATCACAATTGATTATGTCTTATCTTCTAACATGCAAAGGTACATGAACAGTGATTTCTGAATGATCTCTTACTAGCTTCTCTTGACTGATACACACCTAAAATTCTGGAAGTTCTCTTCATCTGTTCAGGCTGCTTTATTTATGATACAGGAGACTCAGCAGTTCATTAACAAAAGAGGTTTATGTGTTATGGTTTAAGAGGCTGAGAAGTCCAGGGTCAAGTCACTAGGAGATTTGGGGTCTGATGAAAGCCTATATCCTGGTTAAGATGGTTCCCTGCGGTAATGGCCTCACACAGTAAAGCAGGAAGATGTCTGGATCCTACCTTGTAAGGGAACTGATCCCACTCTGAGGTCTCTATCTGCATTACAAAATCACCTCCACACTCTCCCACCCAACACTATCAACGCTGGTAATTGGGTTTCAGCGTAGGAATTTGGAGGGATACAAGTATTAAAGCACACTGGTCTCCAAGCATTGCTTTACAGTTTTCTATTCTTGGATGTACACCTTCACAACGATAAAATTTCGGATCATTCTGGCTAGCTTGAGTGAATGCTGGTTACCCAAGGAAGAGCTGTATCTTTTTTGATCAAAATTTATTACAATTTTCCATCAACAAAATGAGAAAATATATTATCATGTTATCTTAATAAGACAGCAGAAAGAAATGAAAGAAGAACATTGCATATTTCTACTTTAGATAAATAAAAATGTAGGCTTGTCTGGGCCCTGACCGAAAGTCATTGTCTCAGCGGGTCCTGTCTTACTAACCTGGACCATCATCAAGGTCAGCACGGAGCCCTCCCTGATGCAGATGAAGGTGTGTGTTCATGTAATAGATGCTTTGAAAACAGTCCATGCATAGCTGTGTGGTTTCTCTAGATAGGGAACACAGAGAGCCCCATCCAACTTTAAAAATCTATCCACATTGAACAGTAAGTAACCATAAGAAGATTTCCCTCACAACCTGTTTCTAAGTCGGACTTCTTCACTTCTAATTTCCTAAGCTAATTCTTCCTAGAAATAAATTAATCGGGCAGTATTGTTTGGAGAAGGAGAACTCTAGTAATCATTTAGAGCAGGAAATTAATTTTGCATTTGAAATAAACATGAGCAGACTCAGCTTCTGTGCATAGGTGTAAGGGCTAAAAATAGTTTAGAAGCAAAGAGAGTCCTAGAGGTTTAAAAGCTCTGAAATGGCATAATGATGAATTCATGAGATATTTTGAATACAGGAAAGGTTACTTGAAATGCATTACTTCTACTGAGTCCAATGTAGATGGCTGTGATTTTGTTATACAGTGTTGATGATGATTACCTATAGGATGATTTTGGTATCAATGTGCATTTGTAAAATGGGTGTTCTGCTCATATGACATACTAACCCTGTGATAGGTTACAGGGGAGAGAAATTCAAGAGGAAATGACCTTTAACATTGAAGACTGAGTTGAAAGGCCAGGACTAGAAGGCATTGGAACCCAGAAAGGTACCTCAGAGGAGGGAATTTTTAAAATGGAAACTAAGTCTTGTGTAGTGTTTCTGTAAGCGAAATTTAAAGGCATAGAGCTCTGAGTTTTATGAGTCTTGGAGGCAGGCTAAAGAAAGGAAAAGTAGTGTGGTTTGTTAGAATTAAAACTTCTGTATATGTAGGTCCATTCATAATTAGAAAAATGTTATTAAAGTTTTAATAGGTTTTCATAGATGATAATATGTGAGGATTGAGTAGTGTGAATTCACATTAAAACAATATATCATCATGAACTGAGTTATATAGAGATTAAGTATGAAAGGTGTATCATTTATTCAGTGTGACACTGAGATATACAGAGACCCATGGTTCCACTGGTGTAAGGACTTAATTTCCCAGGACAGGAGTCTATGGTCCACCTTTCAGAACCTCTGATCAATAGAAGGAGTGGAAGGCAGGGCTGGCAAGACAGGAGAGAACTGAATGACACACTGTACAGCCTGCTCTTGATTTGAAGAAATTATTGACAGCATATGAGCACATTATGATAAGATCCAATGGATGATTCTGAAAATCAATTCATTTCAATAAATGACAATAAATACATGCAAGAATTATGAGGATGGACTTTCACAGATTACAAGGAGACTAAAAATGCCGAGTTCTATGAAAAAAACCAAAGAAGACAACCAGGATAGCAACTAAGAACGTGAGATTGGGGAAAGTGAGGTGTCTGATATAGTCTTCACCAAGACCTTAGCTGTAGGCAGGTTTTCTAACCTGGGTCCACAGGGCCCATGTGCATCCCAGAATAGATACAAGTGCAGCCAATGTGTCTATAGATGGATATGTAATGTCACAGTGTCAAAGGACAGGACACTCCTCTGGATAGAGGGAGAGGAACAGATACCACTAAGTAAAGTTGAAAAACAACAACAAAAAAAGCTCACTGATGAAGGGGCAGTGTTATTTCAGACAAGGTGACAATCATTTTGGAGAATACTTTGACATTGTCTAGTAAACTTGGGATGGTTACATACTTACTTAGTTCAGCAGTTTTTAAAAAATATTTTAAAATACTGTTTATTTATTTGCAAGCACAAAGATATAGACTGAGAGAGAGAGAGAGAGAGAGAGAGAGAGAGAGAGAGAGAGTATATGCATATCAAGGCTTCCAGTTACTGCAAACAAACTCCAGATTCATGTGCCACTTTGTGCATTTGGTTTACCTGGGTACTGGAGAATCAAACCCAGGTTGTTAGGCTTTGCAGGCAATTTCCCTAACCACGGAGCCATCTCTCTAGCCCAGCAGCTCTTTTTAAAAAAAAAAATACTTTTGTTTGCTTGGGTGAGCATATAAGAGAGAGCGTATGGGCATACCAGAGCCTGTTGCTGCTACAAGAGAACTGGACACATGTGCCACTCTGTGCATCTGGCTTCATGTGGGTACAGGGGAACTGAACCTTGGCCAGCACACTTTGTAAGCAAGCGCCTTAACCAATGAGCCATCTCTCCAGCCTGGGTTCAGCAGTTCTAATGACAGAATTATGGATATGATAGTATAGAGTCTGAAGGTGGAGAAGACAAAAAAAATGAAGTATTACTGTGGCTTCAGCCCCAAATAATAAATATTTAGGAGTAATGACATATCATGTTGGCAACTTACTCTCAAGTGCACCCAGGAAAAAAATGAAGAGGCTGTGATAGGACAAGACTTTAAACAGAAACAACACAGGGTTTTTGTTAGAGCATTGGTTTCTTTAGGATGGGAGACTGAAAAGATTTGATCATAGAAAAGAAAAATACAGTTTGTTCTAACAAATGCTCTAAACCAGCATGCAAAATTTCTGTAGAAGGTGGGAAGAAAGTAATTGGTAAATGAACCACAGTCTCCCTTTGCCCACAGGAAGATAGGCTGCGAGTACCTCAGTACACAAGTAACCCCAGAAAGTAGGGGGTGTGTGGACTGTAGGTCAGTCTTTACAGAAATGAACATTAAAATCATCCCAGCATTCCTGTTGGCTTCCTGGGAGGCAGATTTCACTTGCCAGGTTATCGTTGCTATGTGTCATCCATAGCGCTGTTTATGCCCCTTGTCTGTCATTCCTGTCACTCACCAAAATCTGTGTTCCTAGGAACGATTTCCACAGCAGTCAGGGTCCTGTGCCCACTCATTGTCTCAAAGAGACTCAGGGAGATGAATTCCTGGGGCCATCTGCTATGACAGAAGCCCACTTGGTAAAACATGCATGCAACAGGCTACCAAGGCAGATAGCCACCCTGGAAATTTAAACATGCATAGCTACAATCTCTTTTAGGAAAATATTATATTTTTGTCCAAAGCTTTGTGATTGAGGAAATGACATCATTTCTGTCTCTGCCATATAGGGCTGTTGTTATTCTGTTTGGTTAAACATGTTGATATGATAAGCTTGGCAAGTACACAAGAAAGCCTATTCCACAGACAACATAAATAATGAAAAGATATATAATAAAACTGAAGATTTGAGATGATGATAGACAAGGACAATATGCCGGTCTCTTCAACAGAGAGACAACATATGTTGTCTCTCAGCATCAGAGTTTGCAAGTTACACAACAGTCTTGATTCACCCAAAATTTATGCCTTCATCAAGCAAGTAAACCTCATTCTCTTCTGTAAAATGGGGCTCATTGTACATTACAAGGTTTTTATAAGGACTAAAGATTATACATCTATATCATTTCTGCTTACATGTGACCTAGTATGTAGTTCATTAGTATTGCTGCTTTTTATGGTAGCTGTACACACACTTCGTTCTAATCCAGTAAATCTGCAACTAAAAGCTTACAAAGGTTTTATAATTACCAAAACCAAGAAGCACCATATATTTCAAAGTGGAGTATATATCCCCATTGAAATTCCATGTTTTTCTTTTCTTATGTTTATAATGACTTAGGAAAATAGTAATAAGATTGAAATTTTCTTTAGCTGTCTCTTCCTCAGTTTTATGGTAGGGATGCAATTTAGGAGAATTTCCAATTAATTGAAAGAAATCTAGATAAGAAGTTGAGTATAGAATCTAGGATCTCGTACTTCTTTGAGATAACAGAGTATTTTAAAAAGATCTGGATCTATATAAATAAGCAATCCCAAGAAGAGTTTGTAGCCAAGTTTAGTAATGTGCCTACCAAGTATTTTAAACTTTTTCTAGAAATAGGTGGTCCTATGGTCCTATGTTCTGTTTGCCTTAGCACTTAGAGTTTCTTCCTGTGACCCTAGCCTAATTAGTAATCGTCCTTACCTTTCTTCATGTTCAAAGGTATAATGGTATAGAAAATAAACACAGTCACTCTATAGAAAACATTTTATACTTACATTTTCTCAAGAACCTGGGTGAGATGCAGTGAAGCAGAAGATATTAAATAACTTCATCTGTAAACTGGACAAATTATACAGTTGCTCACATGACTGTGGAAAGTTTTCACAGGAACTTTTTAAATTATCATTTTATGAGTGGGTCATAATATAGCAAAACAGATAAAGCAAAAGAGAAAGATGCATAAGACCTAAAGGTGTCCAAAGCAAACAGGAGCCTGAGCAGGTCGCTGGTGGATGGATTCACTGGTAAACAATTACTTGCATTTGGGGAAGAATGGGTAACATTTTGCCACTGAGTGTGTATGCCATGCCTTCCAAAACTGGCAAGGATTAGAGGAATATATTTTAGCAGTGTATCAGTTGCTTTCTCATTGTTGGGACAAAATACCCAACCAGAAGCCGTTAAGGAAGGAAAGGAGTTACTTCCAGCTTACAGCTGAAAGGGGAAGCCCTCCTCCATGGGGTGGGCTTAGCAGGAGGAATAAACTGGTTATTACTTCCTCACATCAGGAGAGAGGAAGTTGGGAAAGTCCTGAGTGCTCTTTCTAAACTAACTTTTTCCTTGTTAACCGTTACTCCAGAGCTCCTACCCCATGGGATGGCCCCTTCCAGTTGGGGTGTTCTTCCCACCTCAATGAATCTTTATATAGAAAATCCCTAATAGAGAAGCCAAGAGATTTGTTTCCATGGTGGTTCTAAATCCTGTCAAGTTTAGCAATCACAGATTGTTAACTGGAAGTAAATTAACTGGATTAACTAGAATGTGATGTGTGTCCATATTTATACCAGTGCTAAGGATTGAGCCCATAACCTTAAGAATGCTACACTGAGCTACATCCATGGCCTTTTCCCCCACTTTTTTATTTTCAGAAGGGCTCTTGTCAAATTCATCAGAATGGTCTTAAATTCTCTCTGTAGCCCAGACAGGCCTTGAACTTGTCACTCTCCTGCTTCAGCCTCTCTAGTAGATGGGCAGCATCTTAGCAGGTGATATTTTTTGTGCATATGTGTGTGTGGTAGTGTGTGAACACGCATGTTTATAAACTTGTGCATGGGGCAGTTCCATGTGCATATTTATGTGCATGTGGAGGTTAGAGGTCAATGTCAGGTTCTTTCTTAGTCATTTTCCCCATTATTTACTAAGACTCAGAACTCGTTGACTCGGCGAGTCTAACTAGCCAGCTTGCCCTAGGGCTCTCCCCACTCCCCCATCTCTGGGATTATAGGCAGACTGCCATTAAGGGCATTTATGTGTGTGCAGGGGTCTGAACTCAGACCTTCACACTTGCAAATACTTATAATACTATAATAAATAATACTTATCCATACCCCCAAGAAGAGATTTTTAATCATATTTTAAAAGTATTTTTAATAATATGGGGTTACCCCTACCAGAATTGCTAGTAGACTTCAAGAGGTAAGAAAATTAAACATTTCAAATTCTGATGTCTTGTACTTTGCAGATGAGTTTATTGTATAGAAATAAAAGATAACACTACAGAGAAAACATCCAGTGTGTGTACTAGAGGAATACTGTTTATTTCCCATTTCTCTCTTCTGTCTCCTCCATAGTACCCACAGTTTATAATACTTCCAAAGAATTAAGAGAAACATACACCATGCTTTATGTAAGAAAAAAGAGTTCTGAATTAAAGTATATTTTTAATGTAGGTTGTGGATCATAAAATTAGTTTAGGCATATTAGTTTATGAAGTATAAATATGCTAATTTTTATGATATTATGTCACTTTAATAGAGTTTTAAACATTGTGCTCTTCAATATTTATTTGCTCAGTCTTAGTTCCATTGAACTTATTACTTACCAGGAAAGACAAAATGGATATCTTGGCAAGAAATAGACAAAGAAAGAGTAGGTACCTGTCAGTGTCAGATACTGGAATGAATATTATTTTTAGTCTCTGATTACTAGGAAATCATAATCATAAGGTAATCATGAAGCATAGATATTTTGTCTTTCAAGGACTGGTCATAAATTATCTTGCATAAATGAAAATTTCACCAATTCTGTGTTTTAAAGAAATACTCAACTTGAAATTCTCCAACAATTGAGAGGTTCTGTCTTTATTAAACTATTAATATTTTGCTTGATTAAATACCCTAAAAGACTTGAACCTGGTGACCTATTTTAAAAATAAATTTAGAAAGTCATTCTGAGTATGTCACAAAAAGACAGAAATCATTAAAGAAAGGATTTACGGATCTGATTACAAGGGAATGAGGTCTCCTGTAGAATAAAACTCACCATAAACAAAAATCAAGAAAGAGAATGTGCAAGACACGTGATTGACAAAAGTTACCAGACTAAATACTGCCCCAGATTCTCACGGTCAAGTAAACATTTTCTCCCACAGGAAAAATAAAAGAAAAAGAAGTGAATTTCCATACTACATGCAACTATGAAATACCAAAAGATATTCAACTTCATTGATGATCAAAAAAATTCAACTTTAATATAAAAATGGAGCACAGTACTTTTGACCAGTAAACTGAGGGAAAAGTCCAGAGCAACAGTGACTTCACTTGGCAATGAAGGGAGTAAGTCACTTTCGTACATTGCTGGGGAGTGTAAGTTAGCAAGGATTTTCTGGAAAGAAATATGTAATATGTTTTAAAAACCTTAGCTCTCTGATAGGAGAATTCCTGTTCGAAGGGTTATTCCAAGGCATTGATTAGGGGTCGGCACAGAGTATGATAACAATTTTCCCCACAGGAATTTTTTGCTTGGTGAAAACCTGAAGGATCTAAATTGTCTATGAACACTAAATTAATGAAATAAGTATTCATATATGGGATATTATTCATTTATTAATGATGCTAATCTATATTTGTTGATAAATAAAAAGCCAGTATAATTGGAAAAAATAGTTACGAAAAGAATAGGTTTATATAAGATTACCTATTTATCAACGAATATGCATAAAAATCTCAATGATTAGATTATATGATATTTCTACTTTCTCCTTTATATGAGTCTATATTTTCTAAATAATTTATAATCACAGTAAAGGCAATGAAGTATTCCATTCCCATTACAAAAGGAAACAAGTCCTGGTAAGTAACTTTCAATTTTCAATTAGTGGATGTGAAAATTTAATTCCCTATCCAGACACAACCAAACTCATGTGTTCTAATGTCAACCTCAATGGACAATGAGCACTGTGCCTTTCAGCCAATGACAGTGGAACACTTCTGCCCTTAGATTCTGTGGGCCTCCAGGCAGCTTCACAGTGCTCAGCAGCTTGGTGGCCTGGCAGGCCATCAGGTGGGGACAGTTCTTAACACCCCATTGTTGCTACACTGAAGCTTGGCATCTTTGAAGTTTTTCTCTCAGATCTGTTTCTTCTCCCTCACTGGCATGGCCTAAGCCATGTAGGAATCTAGGAGAAAAAGTAATTAGAAGAAGTTGGGAAAAGAGGAAATGGTGAGAACCACAGCAAATGTTCCAGGCTGCAGCTTGGAGAACAATGCCACTGAACCCATAAATTCGGTGCTAATTTTATCTGTGGAAAAAAATCACAAAAATGAAATGCCTTCCCTCCTGCTCCATGTATGAATATTTAAGTCAAAATTTAACCCGGAGGGGGGAAATGAGCCAAATAAATAAGTTCAGCTTGCTAAGTCCCTCACAAAGGGGCCCTCAGTGTTTCTACTCAGCAAAAGTGCAGAACTCCTGGCTTTTCTGCTGAAATGATTCATGAAAAAAAGCTAAATATGTTTTCTTAAGAAGCAAGTCAATGTGTCAGAAAAATATGATAGTCCTAATCCAGTTTAACTTTTAACCTCAATAAATAAGCAAGAGAGGGTTGCAACCTGAACCTCTCTTAGCAGTGAATGTTTCTCTTCCTTCTTGTTCCTGGAGTTTTTTTTTTTCTTTTTTATCCTAGGGATAAAAGGATATGAGAATTCATCAAAATTTCATCCCTATAGGAATCTGGACACCCCGAAAAATGATCTAGTGAAAGAAATCATGAAACCCGTTTTCAAAAATATTTTCTTAAATGAGACAGCATCCATCTGGACCGTGAGGAGAGCCCAGGATGGACACAGGTTCTTCTGTGAGATAGATGGTCTTTTGCTCAGGAAGGGCAGAGATGATGGAGTCAGCACGCTTTGCTGGCCCTCCGGGACCCCACCATGCACCCATGAGCAAATCCACTCACCGCACCAAGATGCTATAAGAAATAATATCTAAACCAGCTGGGTGTGGCGATGACGCTGTAATCTCAGCATTTGGGAGGTGGAGACAGGAGCATCAGGAGATCAAGGTTATCCTTGACCACAGAGCTAGTTTGAGGCCATCCTGGGCTTCATGAGACCCTTTCTCAAAGATTTCATTTGTAACTGACGTGATTCATTTAGTTGTAATGTACAACTACACAGAGGTGGGGAAGGGAAATGGTATAAACCAACATGCATAGTACAATCCAATTTATTTTTTTAAAAAAGATACATTATAAAACAGAAAGACGAATATGGCAAGATTGGAGTGAAACCAAACAAAAAGTGTTTTGATTATTTTTTAATGTTCTTTGTACTTATCTTTTGCAAGATGCACCTCATAATCTGTGTCTTGAGTTGTTAATTTCCTAAAGATGCTTTTTGATGAACATTTATTCTCTTGAATATAAATCAAGTTATTATTTTTCTCTCCAAATTATCATTTTTCTGCCTTGTCTTACAAGTCTTTGCTTAGAGATATGAATCTCACCATGATTGATTATTATTTTGATAATTTTGTATCAAACCATTCAAATTGTGAATCAAGAAAAAGGGTCAGAGGTAATGAGCCTTGCTTTAAAAAGGAACATTCTGGAAGGAAATCAGAGAGGACTCACAGATCTGTGTTGACTTTTTCTTTGCAGAGAGTAACTTGCATGTCCCCTGGGAAGCTGATTCCCTGTCTTTCTAGAAGGTTCTCTGATCTTTGCCTTGTGTCTTTGATAAGCCCGCTACTTACTGGACTTTGTTCTGAATGCCTTCTTAATTCTCTTAAAGTAATTGAAAGTGTGTGCTCTTATCCTACCTAACCTTCCAAGCAAGTGTGGCTCCAAAGGATTTCTGGAGTCCTAGAACTGACATAAATTGGTGAACGTTTTAAAGAAAAGTAATTAATTTAAAAAATAAAATTTAGTGCTGGGAAATATGACACATTTTAAAAGCCCCCAGGTACCCTGAGAGGTCAGTGCAGTGACACTTTATGCTCTCAGATCACAGAGTGTTTAGCAGCCTAAAAAAGCTGTTTTGTCCTCCGGCCTTTCTTTACCCAGCATCCTGAAGTTGGGGTACGGTACCTTTTGAAGTCATGTTTTTCTTTATTTCACCCAAAGTTCCCACTCCTTTAGATATTCATGCCATGAGACCACTGTGTTTGTGTGAGTGTGTTTGCATGTGTGTAAATATGTGTGTGTTGTACCAACATATGAGCTTTCATATTCATTTTTCTCACTACTTTACACTTTTACATATTCTTTTAAAAACCTCTTTATTTATTTATTTGTAAGCAACAAGAGAAAGAAGGGGGCGCAAATGACACCAGAGCCTCTTGGCATAGTCAAAATGAACACCAGATGCATGTGTTGCTTTGTACACCTGGCCCTTTGTACACCTGCTGGGGAATCCAACCTGGACAATCAGGCTTTGCAAACAAGTGCCTTTAACTGCTGAGCTATCTCCCCAAACCCACTGATCTTTTTAAAATAAAATTTTTATCAATAGCTTCCATAACTATAGACAATAAACTATTATGATTTCCTCCCCACCCTCCCCCGTATCTCTTCCCCCTCTCAATTAGTCTCTATTTTGTTTCGGTGTCATCATCTTTTCCTCCCATTATGTGTAAGTATTAATCAGGCACTTCAAAGTCATGAATATCAAGGCCGTTTTGTGTGTGGAAGTTTGCATTGTAAGCAGTCCTCCCCTTCTTTTGGCAATAGACCCTAAGGCTCAGGAAGTGTGATAGAGATGTCCCAGTGCTGAACACCCCACTGTCATTTCTTCTCAGCACTCTGGTGTCTTTTGAGTTATCCCAGTGGTCACTGCCATCTGAAAAAGAGAAGCTTCTCTAGCCAAAAGTGAGGGTAGCATTATTATATGGGTATGATCATTTTTAAAAAGTGCTTATAAGACAGTTTGGTGGGCATAATATATGTATTTAGCCAGACAACAGCAGGCATTACTCCCCTAGGGCTCATGACCTCCCTGACCATAGGCTTCTGATAGGTCTTCAGTACCAGGCACATTCCCTCCTATGGAGCAGCCCTACAGTCCAATTAGAGAGCAGTTGGTTTCTCCCACAATAGATGTGCCACTATTGCCCCAGTTTGCCCATTGGCCTGGATGGCCAGTCTTAAGTTTTACAAGGTCCACTGCTGTTTACCCCGTTAATGACCTCTCTCCCACAGGGTGAATCGCCTTTTCCAGCTTTCTGTCAGCTGGTTAATAGGGAGGAGATTTCCAGCTTAGTTCTAGCTTGATTCCTCAGTGACCTGCCGCCCAAGCATATGTGGTCTTCAGCAGTAGGGTCTAACCATCTCATTCTGGTGAGCAACCAAGAGCCTTGGCAATAGTCTGTAACCTCCCTGGCCTACAACTCACTGGAATGTATCCCATCTCTGGCACTGAAAATTTTCTACTAAAAATATACGATTTCTGTGTGTACCATTATCCAAAGAAGTAGGTTTCCAATAGGCTTATTCTAAACCTCTTAAATTTTGACTAACCTTCATCCCACCCCTCCTTTACTCAATCATTTCCCCTGACCCCCCTTAGGTCATTGCTCCCCTAGTAATCTGTTCATTTACTTATATTATATATAATACCCCCTCCTCCTTCCCTCATAGTCCATTTCAAGCGTTCTGGCCTCTACTACTGACTTTCACTCCAAGTCACATACAAGTCTGAACATGTGTAGGTAGGAGGATCCACATGTGAGAGAGAACATGGCGTTTGCTTTCTGGGCCTGAGTTACCTCACTTAGTATAATACTTTCCAGATCCATCCATTTCCCTGCAAATTTCATTTTTCTTTACCACTGAATAGTGCTCCATTGTACAAATGAACCACACCTTCATTATTCATTCATCAGTTGAGGGATATCTAGGTTGGTTCCATTTCCTAGCTATTGTAAATAAAGCTGCAATAAACATGGATGAGTGAGTAGTATGTCTAAGGCAGAGACTAGAGTTGTTAGGATATATACCAAGGAATGGTATGGCTGGGTCGTGTGGTAAATCTATTTTCAGCTGTTTCAGGAACCTCCACATTGCTTTCCACAATGGCTGTACCAGTTTACATTCCCACCAACAGTGAAGAAGGGTTCCTATGTTTCTGAATCCTCTCCAGTATTTATTGTCATTTGTTTTCTTTATGGTAACAGCCATTCTGAAAGGAGTAAGATGGAATCTCAGGGTAGTTTTAATTTGTATTTCCCTAAGCCAGAATGTGGGTCCATGTAAACATAACTCAAATTTCTCTATGTTTTATTGAAGAATAACCTATAACAGAATGGCTAGCAGAGTAAGCTTTCAACTTGACATTATTGCTATGGAATATTATACATTTCATTTCTTTAGTTCTCTGAATATCAAATGTAGATATTACCTCAGAGAAAAATTAAGAATCTATGAAATTGTGCTGATTGTAACTGGAAAATTACCATGGTTTTTATACTAAACTTTCTATGAATCAATCATTAACTCCATGTATACACACCCTAAGTAATATGTGTATCACATCATTAAATGATTCAAATGAATGGCTAAAGAGGTAGAACACATTTTTAGATGTTTATAGGCAATTTGTATATTTTATTTTTTTAAATTTATTATCCATAATTAGATATTGAATGAGCGAATACTGTGTTGATGTCCCCAATTCCCCAATTTCCCTCTTCCCTGTCCCCAATCAGCTGGATATCCTCCTCTGTGGGCAGTCTGGATCAGTCCCTGGGGCAGGGGGTTATGGATAGCCTAGGATTCAACCCGGTGTGGTTTCCGGTTGGAAAGGTCACAGCTCTCTTGCTGCCTTCTGAAAAATACAAACAGAATCTCCATCAGAGAGTGATATCAGCATAGATTAACTGAGATACACATTTCTGAATTAGCTAGATTCTATTGTGATTAGCCTCTTTATAAGTCACTCATTTAGTGCATTTCTCTTTGGGGTCCCAAGATTTTGGTTCCCAATGCATTTCACCCTGAGTCCCCAGTTCCAGTTAAGGGTTCTCCATCACTGAGTGGATTACTTGGCCAAATTAAAAGTTGTTGATTACCTCCCCCAGGCTTTGGTGCCTCCATTGCACAAGTGTTCATTTCTTGGTTTGCTGTTCTCTCCCAGTAGGATGTGTGCTTCTTCTTTTGAGAACTCTCTAAACAGTTCCATAGTTCATGTTTTGATTGGGTTGTTTGGTTTCTTATTATTTAGTTTTTTTTTAGTTCTTTGTACATCCTGAATATTAATCCTTTGTCAAATGTATAGATGGCAAAGATTTTCTCCCATTGGGTAGGTTGCCTCTTTACTGTCTTTTACTGTACAAAAGCTTTTAAATTTCATGAGGTCCCATTTGGTCATTAGTGGTTTTACTTCCTGAGCAATGGGGATGATGTCATTGCTTATGCCAATGTCATTGCTTATGCCAATATGTTGAAGTAATTCCTACTTTTTCTCTAGCATTTTCAGAGTTACCCTGATTTTTCTTAATTCAGGTTTTGTCTCATTTATGACTGTTTTTTGCCTACTCCTGTCATGGAACACCACAAGGATGATCTGTCCAACATCATTGTCCTCATGTTAAAAAATTGTTATAGGTTTCCTGCCTCCCTCTATCCACAACTTCTATTTCTGATATACTCCATAAAAATTTTCTCATAATAGATTCCATAGTCACTGTGATGATTAAGTTTTGTTGTCAACTTGACCTGTTAGCAATCCACAGTAATCTTGTGTGTTGTGTAGCCAATTTCCTCTGAATTAAAGAGAGAAAGGAGGCTCAGGGAATTCAGAAAGTTAGGTTAGATGGAAACAATCATCCCATTCTGAGAGGGCAGTGCAAAAAGGAAGTTCCAGAGACTCAAGAAGTCAACAAACCTGGGAAAGGGTTGCAAGACCCCACTCTAAGGGAAAGGAAATCTCTCCCCCCGCTGCCTTTTTGTTGGTATATTTTTGTGGTGCTGGTGATGGGATTGTCTCTCTGCTTGGATCTGTGAAAGGGGGTCAATCTCTTTCACCATTACAGAACTTCTCCTGGATCTGTAGCTTCAATACATCTTTTTCTCTCATAACTGTGCCTGGTTTGGAGGTTCATCCCATCAGCTTGTGGCTGACTATGACAGTCATTATTTTTATTTCTTATGTTACTTACTTTTGCACAGCTGTGATCAAAGTACCACAGAGAACAACTTATAGAAGGAAATATTTATTTTGGGTTATAGTTTCAGGTGTTTTGTTCATGGTCACATGGCCTCATGCACTTGGAAAGAATGTCATGCCAGTGGGCAGATATAGTGACAAAGAGACCTTTCTCATCATAGCAGATAGGAAGCAAAGAAAGGGAATAAAAGAAGGGGTCAGGAAAGGATATATCCTCCAAGGTTATGTCCCCAGTGACTACTTCCTCCAACTAGGCCCCATTTTCTGCTTTTCACTAGGTCCTAATAATGCCGTAATATTTGGAATCCACCCAGGAATTAATCTATTCATTAGGTCAGAAGGTCAGAACCTTCATGATCTAATTATCTCTGGAAACTCCCTCATAGACACACTCAGAGGTATACTTTACTAATCTCCTTGGTGTTTTTCAATCCTATCAAGTTGATGATTATGATTAGCCATCTCTCTCACCCCTAATTCTATCCTCAACCCTCTTCAATAGGAGAATGGGGTGTTCCCCAGTCAGTGATGAGGCTCACATGTACAAAAGCAGCAGTGGACTGTCTTCTTGTGGTTATTATCCTAGACATTGCTCACTCTTTTTTTTTTTTTTGCAATAAATAAAGGGATAAAAAGCTTTGTGTTTCTCAGCTTCAAGATACATCTCCTGGGTTCTTTCTTCCCCTGGCTGTGCACTCTCTTCCTCTCCTTGGTGATTCCTTGTCTTCTTCTCAATCTCTAAATGCAGTCTCAATTCTGGTTTCTGAATCATCCCATTCTTCTTCACTCATACTGAGCTGATTTCTCTAGTAATAAGGTGAGCCTCCAACCTTCCCTCTTTTCAAATCTCCCTGGTCAGGAAAACCACAAGCTGTTAAATAACAGAATTTTCTTAATAGAATTGTTCTGGAAGCCTGAGGTCTGCAACCAAGGTGTTGGTAGGATTATTCCTTTGAGGGTTCTGAGGGAGAATGTTCCACTCCTCTCTTGAATTTCTAGTGGATTCAGACTTCCCTTGGCTTGTAGGTGGCATTCTCTCTGTGATGGTTAAATTTTGTTGTTAGCTTGACCTGTTTAGTAATCTCAGATGGGTCTCTGAGGTTGTTTACAGGAAGGCAGCCCTCTCAGAAGGGGGCAGGAGGAACTAGAAACAAACATCCCTTCCTAGAAGGGCAGTGCATGAAGGAAATTCCAGAGGCTCAGGGAGTCAAGTCTGGCAAAGAGTTGTAAAAACCCACCCTAAGGCTATATACAGGGGAAGGGAATCTCTCTCTCCCCTGTGCCTGCCTGGCTGCTGGTGTTTGTTGTGCATTCCTTTGTTGGAAGTTTCTTCAGCCTTCCAGCCTGGACTGAAGATCAGCAGTTCCCAAGGAAGTCTTTAGGCCTTCAGTGCTGGATTGGGAGTACTGAGGCATCCAGCCACGTGGACTGAATGACTCTAGGGCTTGCAGACTGCTATTGTGGGATGCTGTGAGCTAATCCACTGAATCTCCTTTTGTACTACAATTTCTGCTGTTGGTTCCGTTCCGCTAGAGAACCCTGACTAATACACTCTCCATGTCTTCACATGTTCTTCACTCTGTCCATGTTTGCCTCTATGTCCAAATTTTTGTAAGAACATGTTTATATTAAATCACTCCCCCAATCAACTCAATTTAACTTGATCATCTATTTTTAAAAAAGAACTGTTTTCAAAATAAGATCACATTCACAATTTCAGGGTATTAGGTTTTTTAACAATTTCTTGGGGAGGGTTATAATGGTTACTATCCCATTACTGGGATAAAAATCCCAACCAGAAGCAGCTTATAGAAGGAAAGGGTTTATTTGGGCTTCCAATTTGGAGGAGCAGTTTCATCATGGCAGGGAAAGCATGACAAGAATAAAGAGCCAGATGGGCATCACATCTCCAAAGCAGCAGGAAGGAAGAAGTAATTGCTTTGAGCTTTGTTATATTATCCCAAAGGCCACTCCCAATGACACAACTCCTTCAGCAAGGCTCCTCTTCCCAAAGGCCCCACAAGTTTTCGTAACTGCCACCACCTGGGGACCAAGCATTCAAAGCACATGAGGCTCTGGAGGACATTTCATTCAAGCCACCATGAGATGCAGGGGAGACACAAGTCAACCCACAAACTGGTTCCATGATACTCCTCTTGGATAGAAATGACACATTTAATATGTATAAAAGATAAATTTGGATTGATGCTTTACCCAACAGGCCTTTTTAAAATTGTAAAATATATACCATCATTTAATACTTAATTTCACGTTGGTTGATTCCATTTCTCCCACTGTCCATAGCCAAGACAGTAACAAATTACATGAGCTCCCTTATGTGCCTTAATTCTATTTATTCTCTCTCCCCTTCCATTACTACTTTGAGCCAAGTGACTAACATCTCACCTGAACAACTAAATCGTATGCCTGTTTCTGTTCTCATTTCTCTACAGCTGAGTCTCCATCTGCACAGAAACGTTTGCTTTAAAAGTTTGGTCAAAATAGTATATATGCATAATTTTAAAATGCATAATAGTGTGGAAAACTTTCAGTAAACATAACAGTCTCTCATTTTATCCCTTCTTCCCCTTTATTTCCTTATTTCTTATATTGAATTTGTCAATGTTAAGTAATATAATTAAGCTACTATTTCTTCATGGATGGATTTTAGATCTTATTTAATGGCTTGATTTTTATGGTTGGTAAAGATTTAGTTCCCCTATACCACCATTGCCCCCTTTTCTTCCCTTATTTTCTCAAAATAATTTTCTTACTAAATAAGTTATTGGTATTTATTTTTGTCACTTAATTTTTCTAACTCTGGAGCCAAGTCATTTTCCTTTTTTTGTATTTTTTACTATTCATATTAATTTATCTGCAAGGAGAGAGAGGAAGAGGGAGAGAGAGAGAGAGAGAGAGAGAGAGAGAGAGAGAGAGAGAGAGAGAGAGAAAAGAGAGAATGGGCATGCTGGGGCCACCTTACCACTGCAAATGAACTCCAGACACATGCACCACTCTGTGCATCTGGCTTTACATCAGTACTGGGGAATTGAACCCAGGCTGTCAGATTTTGCAAGCAAGTGCCTTTAGCTGCTGAGCCAGCTCCCCAGACCCTTATTGTATTTTTATGCCAATATTGTGGATGTGATTTTTTTGATACATTACGTGACTCAGATGTCTAAAAATAATTTTTGTTACCATCAATTCCTGGGCAGTAAGAATGCCTCACTGTTAGTGCTTTCTGTGAGTAATTTAGGCTGTAATCCCTGCTTCTAGCTAAATCAGTTAGCATTCTTCTGCACATCTGTTTTCTTTTTCTAAAATTACGTGGTAATTTATTTATTTAGTTCCTCCTGTCTCCTCATTTTTTCTTGTTCTTCTTCAGTGTATATATGTTTTTATTTCTTTTCTATTTCATCAAAGTTTCTGATAAGAGGAGAAAAATACACATGAACCATCAGAATTCTCAATATTTTTAACTAGAACCGTTATTTTAAAAGTTAAATCAGACCATATAACTTTCTGTTTAAATATCTCCCGTGGGTTGAATTTCATCACATTAACTAGAACTGAAAACAGGTTTCTGTGGCCTCCAAGGCATTATGTGGTTTGATCCTCTCCCCATATCTGTACATCTTCAAGTTTGTCTTAGTCAACAAGGTTGTAGTTTGCTACTACACCTCAGCTTCTTTCTTGCTGCTGGATCACTTTGTCTTCAAATCTTCACATCACTTATTTTTTAATTATTATTTTATTGTTAATAATTAGAAACACTGTATGAACAAGTCTTATGTTGGCACCCCATTTTACTCCTCCCTGTCTCTGACCCCTGAGGGCCCTCCTCAGTGGGATTACTGAAACAGTCCATGTGGTGGTGGTGGTGGTGGTGGGGTTATTGCATTGTATAAGCAGTAGCCAGGAGAAATTTGTGTTGTTGCTGAGGGGGGCAATGTCCCTTGATAGTCTCCCCCACCATTGCTCTTACATTCTTTCTGTCCCCTCTTCTGCAATGTCCCCTGAGTCATGGAGGGTGGGTTTTAAGTCTGCTTTACTTTTGTGCTCTTAAGAGTTTCTGGGTTCTTGCTTTGGACTACGTTGGGTGTCCTTGGTGTCTACCTCCATTGCCTTTTGATAGGTTTTCTGACTTGATGTAGAGGTAGCTGTCTTGTTCCTCTCAACACATCCTCAACAGTTTAATTTGGGCCCTAGTTGGTGAGTTAGGGGTGGTTCATCTCCTGCCTGGGTGTCAGCCAGCATCCAGTGTCCTTTTTGTGGATTTGGGTTGTCCACAGTTCTCACTGCCTTCTGAAAAATACAAACAGAATCTCCAATGGAGACTGAGATCAGTATAGGTTAAATGAGATAACCATTGTTAATTTGATGAGATTCTAATTGGAATACCCTCTCTTTAGGACCATGGTTAGTGGGGGCTTCCCCTAGGAATTCAAGTTCTTGATCTCCATAGGAGTTTGCCTTGGATCCAGTTCCAGTTAAGGGTTCCTTGACTCTGAGTAGATTCCTTAGCCAATCAGAAAGCCATTGATTACTCACCTAGGTTTAGTGTCACTATTGCACAGATGAGTACTTCTTGGCTTGCTGGTCTCTGCCATACAGTGGTGTGCTCTGCATTTTCATTACATCAGTCAGTGTTGTATATCAATATTCTCTGCTTTCTCCACATATCATTAGCTACTTTCCTTCCCCTGGCAGCTCCTGTAACACCAGTACTACTACACAAGCTACCATCTGGGAGCTGGTTTCATTACTGGATCCAGGGGGTTCTCTGCATGTTGTGAGATGACTTTCTGTGGTTTCTTTAGCAGTAGGGTCTTACCTTTGGCCTGGGCTGAGTATTGAAGAGCTTTGACATTAAGCCTGTCTTTTTTGGGGACCTCATGGGTCTCTTTGACCAACAGCTCAGTGTAGGAAGTAACCCATGACTGGGACAGGGAGTTACAGGCCAGAGCCACTTGTCTTGGGGTTAGGCTTCCTCCCAACCTATTCAGGGCGCCCCTTACCAGACAATGCTCAGCTTCCTTGATAGTAAGTGTTTTATGGTAGCGATCCATTATGGGTTTAGATTAGTATAAATCTTCCCCCACCCTCCCATCCTCCACCCCTCCAATTCCCTCCTTCTCTTTTGTCAGTCTCTCAGTTCTCTGTCAGATTTGCTTACTAGTCGAGCTTAACCTAATTAGGAACCCCACATGAGGGACATAACCGCACCTACAGTACATTTGTCTCTCTGTTCTTGTGTGAGTTCACTGAGTAAGAACTGTTCCAAAACTGTCCACTTTTCTTTAAATTTCATTATGTCATTTTTCCTTTCAGCTGAGTAGAATTCCATAGTGCACCACAACTTTGATAGCCATTCGTCCAGTGCACATCCCTTATATCTTATTATTTAGATCACAATTCAAAGTTGACTTTCTCAGGGAAAACTCTATGACTTCTCTAGCACAAAGAAAGATCCTGTCTTGGTAGTGTCTGCCACACCAAATTGATTTTTTTTTGATGAGTATTTTTTTTACCAGCTGTAATTATCTCTTTTATTTCCTTGTTGAGCAGTTTACTGTTTACATCCCTACAATATGATTTCATAAATTCAAATACATGGTCAAGCTTACCCTCTGCAGTGTGCCCAGTGCACAGAACACCAGAGATATTCAATAAATATATATTAAGTAATAAATACTGGGTGTTACTATGCCCTTTGACCAAATTGAGCAGAATATACCTAATATATATATATATATATATATATATATATATATATATATATATATATATAATTCTGCTATGCAAAGAAATTTGAGAGTAGCTTATTAGATTAACTGTGACTTTAAAACATTTGACTCTCCATATTCAGGTTGAAGAAGCTTCTCTGGAAGAACTGAAGGGACCCGACCCCTTCTGAGCTGCTGGCCTGGCCTAACACACCGCTTGTCGGGCAGTCATAGACTCCTTCTCTGCATCAGATACTGTGCTAACTGAGAACATATAAACTTGAGACAGCCATCATTTCTGGAACGTCTTTATTAGTGGAACAGTGTTGTGTAGCTATTTCCTCCTGAATGGATGAGGAAGGCTCATAAGACAGGAAACTAACAAGCTTCCTGAAACTTTGCCCAAGGATCTTCTCCAAAGTTCTAAAAGTAGTAAACAATAGCAGGGAAAAGGAGACTAGGCTGGAACTGACAGCAAGTTGCCAGGACGTAGAATTTGAGAGTCATCATCTGTGCTGGGGGCCTTTCCAGTGATCTTGCTCCTCTAGGTAACCCCAATAACCTCAAGCTCACTAAACTAATCTGGTGCAAAACTGTTTCTTTAGTCTGTTGTTGGTGCCCTATATGGGATAAATCAACATTTGTTCACATCACACAAGATAGGCAGGAAAAGACTAAGCAAGCAGGCAAAGGAAGAAAATTTTTACAAATGTTGTTTCATCTTAGGAAAGACCAAGGCAAGTAGCTAAGATAGTAATTACAGGTAAGGATCTATTTTAGATGGAGTAGTCAAGGAATGTGTCTTAGAGAACATAGAGAAATGCCTTCCTATAAAGAAGAGAAAGCACTTCTGTTTCTGGGAGATTCTCATTTGTCTTCTAGTCTAGTCCCATCTCATTCAGATTTCTTAAAACTGAAGGACAAAAGTGGTTTCAACATCACCTTATACTTAATATCATGGTTTGGAATAGTGGTGGAAATGAACTATTTTGTGCATATTTATGTGTTCTATTTAACATATATATAGTGTGTGTTATATACAATAAAGCATTGAAAAGTCTATGGATAGTACCTCTCATCCTTGGCTCTCTTGCTCTGCCTCTTTTGCTATTTAAGTCAGAATTTCTTTATTCTCAAAAAGCACCTTAGTGTTTCTGCACTTTCTTTCCTTATGGATATGATTAAATATTGCTCTTGTACCTGGATGTTGACTGCTTCCATGGCCTCGTACCCTTGAATGATGACACGTGAAGAACTGACTCTGAGGTCTGGAGAATGGCTCAGCATCTTAAGATGCTTGTTTGCAAAGCCTAATCATCTGGGTTCAATTCCCCAGTTCCCAAGTAAAGCCAGATGTACAATGTGATGCATACATCTGGAGTTTGTTTGCAGGAGCTGGAGGCCCTGGAACACCAATTCTCCTTCACTGTGTCTATCTCTTTTCTCTCTCTGCAAATGAAGTAATAAAAATGAAAGAGAATGGACTCCAAGATATGCTGGGTTCTACATATAATGCCTTTTGCACCTATTGTATAGAAATGACTTTATTTTCTCCCTTGACCATCAGACTCAATCACTGTACTTGTTGCAAAGATAAAGCTTAGGATACAGGTCAAGGCCAATATGTGGAAATGTCAGTGTTGTGGCTTTATGTGTCCCATAGCTCATGTATTTAAGCACATGGTCCACAGCTGGTGGCACTATTTTAGAAGATTGTTCAACCTTTCAAAGGTGGAGCCTAGCTGGAGGAAGTGGGTCACAGGATCCAGCCTTTGAGGTTTTACAGTCCAGCCCCATTTCCTGTTCACCTTCATGCCTGTGGACACAATGTGAACAGCTCCCTCACCCTGCAGTTCTCATTATGCCTTTCTTCTTAAACAATAAGCCAAAACAAACTCTTCCTTAAGTTGCTTCTTGTCAGATACTTGGAGCAACAAGAAAAGTAACTAATACCATACCATGGGGTATCGTTTGAAATTTGTTCTTTATTCCAATTGATCTTTCAGGGGCATTTAATTTTTCTATAACCCCTTTTAAAATAAAGTTAGTTTAAATAATTTTCACACTATATGTGATGGGACGAATACAAATATATTACTATTATCTGTGCTTCCTCTTGGTTGAATCATATTTGCCAATTTCGCTGCTTGAGATCTTTGTGTTTGTACTAGTATTAAAAGGAAGTATGAATTCTGTTGATCATAATTTTTGTTAATAGTTTTTAAAGATTTGACTTATTATTTCTAATGCTAATACAATTTTAAAGTGTCCTACTATAATAAGTCATTGACAAATGCATGACTTTGTCTCTCTACTATTTTCAATTGTTCAATAAGTCGAAAATTAATATCCCTACAGGGCTTCAGTGAATTCTATACTGTGGTTTCTAGTGTTTTTCCATGGCTTAAAAATATGTAACGCTTCTTTCTCCTAGCTCGTTTTGGTTTGCAGTATAACATAACCATAAGGTTAGTTATACCCCAAATACTTATTAGTTAATAATTACATTCCCAGCTGCTTTATGAAATCTGATTTTTCAGAGGCAGTGGAGTGTAAAGGTTAATATGTGGCTGTGGAGCCCAACAGTCTGGATTTCTTTCTACCAGCTGCGGCTGTGGCTGGGGAAGGTGATTTCAACCTTTAGCTCCTCCACTGCTAATGCTGACTCGTACCAGGTCAGCAGAGGGAAATAGAATAAATCCCGACTTCCACACGTAGTGAGTGACCTGCATTTCCAAACTCATGAGGTCCTATTTCTGGCTTGTTTATGGCCAAGATGTGAACCTACTTATCATACCATCATCATGCTGTTTGTATTGTTATTTTCTCAGAAGTAATATATAAAAGGCACGTTGATGCAGGAGAGAACTCTGGGTGGGATCTGAACTCCCCTGCCAGCAACTCTCAAGTCTCCAGTTCTTTTCTTGTTTGTGGTAGCAAAGAATTAAAAATGTGGAAACGAAGAAGAGTAAACGATGAGATTTATGTTAGGGAGAGTTAGGAGGGAAGCAAAACAGGGGAGGGGCCAACCCCAGCTTGGCTGGGAAGGGGGCACCCTCACATAGGGAAGTCTCTCTCCAGGGAGGAAGCCTCTGGGGAGGGGAGGGGATGAAGGGGGGAGGGAAGGAGAGGGGATAAGAGGGAAGGAAAGGCAGGACAGGGGATGAAAGGGAGGAGAGTGGAGGGGAGGGGAGAGGGGGCTGATACATATGTCTCAGGCCCATTTATATGAACCAGGCATGCAATTAGAATGAGACTCATCACCAGGCAAAACATGATTGGTTGATGGGTCCAAGACAACTGACTCAGGAAGGGAACACCCTCCTTGGCTAAACTGGAGAAACCGAAGAAGAAACAGGAGGCTATTGCTGACGAGAGATTATGAGATTGTTGCTTGCAGTCATCTTGCATGAGACTTGATCAGGTGTGAGTTCTAGTCCTGCCAGGGCAGGAAAGGTGCATGACCATTTCTATGGGCGGGTCTCTGGCTAACTACCTATTGGGGAAAAGCTACGTTGCTCCTGACTGGTATCATTGTGTTGACTTGATCCAGTAGGAGAGGGGCCAGTAGACAAAACATAAGGCATCTTGCAAGAGGAAATAAGGATTTGGAAATTCTTCTCTTCAATCATTCCATGAGGTGGGCCTTGGCAGGTGGGCAACAAGAATTCACTTTCTTTTCATACAGGAAGTTGTTGAGAGCAAGACAGACTTATAGATGGAAGAGGAAAGCCCTGTGTGTTTAAGAGGCATCACAAGAAAGTTTGTATAGGAGGAGGCAAGCAGGGAAGAAGCAGAGAAGAGAACTGCATAGTTCAGCCCACACAGCTCCAGCCATTCTGTGACTGGAAATGGATCCAGCGAAATCCCTCAGCACTCAAGTAAGTGGGCTTTGTTCTCACAAGGCCAAGGGCGTCATCAGAGCTACAAAGTAATGCACACATCTCAACAGAGGCTAAGCTAAGCCCTATTCTCTTGTGCTTCAGTTTTTAAAGGCAAAGTGACTGATGTGTTTTGTTTAATTGGCTGAGTATTTCAGATGCTGCGTTTTGCTATCAAACTTCACAGCTTACTTATTACTGGTGCCTCAGAATAATTTTAAATTTATACTTCCATGAATTTTTAAAATCATTTCTATCATTTCAAGCTTAGCTAGAGCCCCTTGACCATTATTTCTGCATGCTCAAACATTTTGGCCTTAATCCACATTTGAAATTATGATTTGTGTTTCCCAATAGGTTTCTGCTCAAATTACATCTCGACTCCTAACCTTTGTTTTACATTACTTAATAGTACACAGAGTTACCTTCAGAGAGGGTAGATGCATATTGTATTGGAAAGCTATGCCGGGCCTGATCTTCTACTTTGCCCTGAGGCCGATTTATGCCACTTAAAGTAAGCCAGTGTATGCTTTGGTAATTGAAATTCTTCCATTACCCTCCCTGCAGCCCATTTAAATTTTTCTCTCTCAGATGCAATTACGTCAGGAGGTGAGCCAAATGGTTTGGGAAAGACATGGGCATTTCCAACAAGAAGAGTGTTGGCTGAGCACCAGAAAAGCCTGCTTGTGTTCATAATTCCAAGTCCAACTCTCTTGTCTTCAAAGTTCCCATTTATGGACGGCAATCTACCTTTCTCTTTGTTCTAGGGCAATGCTCAGGGCAGGGGCTGACCAATGTTCTTGGTGGCAGTCACCGAGGAAAAGTTACCATAGGTTTTTTCATTGATTGATTTCTTTCTACAAAAATAATTTCTCCTTGGTTTCTTGTCCTCAGCCCTAAATCAAATCTCTTCACATCATAGGGGCAGTGTTACATATGTGTAGATATGTCAGACCTTATACATGCAATTTTACCTTAAAGGGAAGCTCGTCCTATGATCACAGATGTGAAAAGATAGGTTTTGATTGTGAACAAAACTAGCGCTTTTTCATGCAAAAACATCAATAACCCCTTTTCAATGTGCATAGATGGATGTTTATTATGTATATATATGTATTATATAATGAATATACATATGAATGTTGCTGAACCACAGCATGTAATCTAAATAATTTAATGGAATGCATAGAGAAAAGTAATGATTCTATAGTCTAATAGTGGTTTTATGACAGGCTTTTCATTAAGCTCTCAAAACTAACTCATAAATCCACACTTGGATGATGCAAGGCAGTTATATTTAACTCCAGCTCTCTCTTTACATGCCAGGTTTCAAATCTGCCCCGAAGTAAATGTCCCTTAGAGGACTCATTATGACTACTCCTGTCTTCCTTCAAAACAAACCCATTATGGAGACTCATTTGCTTTTTTCTCTTGACTTCTGGCTGTCGGACTTACACTTCTTCCAATCCACGCTGTCTTGGATAATAACGGTAACATCACAGCCAAGGACAGAGAGCTCAAGCCTGACAGACTTTGCCAGAGAGTACCTAGCAAATATTTTCTTATGGGGTCCAGTCAATGGAAAATTATCAATAACATCACTGATTTCAATCTATGATTGATTAAAAAAAAACAACTCTATTGAACTTGAAAACAAAGGTTCATACAGCCAAGTCACCCAAACACTTATACCCTGGTGATGACAGAAGTGACATTGTTCCTTGGCAAAGTACAAAGATTATACAACAAGTAGGGCTGTCAAACGAAGATATTGTTGCTGCAGTCAGTACAACTTATATGGTCCAAGAAGATCTGCTTATAATCCCTACTAAAATCTTGACTAATTTCACAGTCCAAGTCTCCCCAAAAGAAGAACGTTTCTTGTAATGCAAATCATATCCCAAGCAGACTAGCAGACTAGAAGAAGTCAACTCCCCTGAAGTGGAGCATGTTTGCTGGGAGAAACTGAGTAGCTGTTTTGTGCACAAGAGGAAGAAATGGGGCATTGCGTCTGTGTGAGCAGATACCCTGTCGCTCTCAGCCTTTGAGCTAAAATCAAGTGTAGCTAATTCTATATGAAAACTACCACTTAATCTTTAGGAAAAAAATAAATTCTTCAATGGTTTGTGGTGGGCACATTTCTAAATGGTGGCATTTAAAACCTAGAGTCAGGCTTTGTCTCACTTTATAACCAATGACAAAACTTATCCCCATGATATCCAGCAGTCCACCTTTCTGTATGATTTCCTACAGTCTGAAATGTTATATGGAATTTTTCAGAAATAAATAATGCACACAAGGTTTGATGACTGTCAATTTCTGAGGAACATGATGAAAGATCATGCCATCCTCTTCCTCTAGTCTGGGACAAGAATCATGCTTTTGTGCAATGAATGTATCCACACTGTGTATGCTACCTGCTGCCAACTCATTTATCAAGATGGCACAGTGCTATATTTGAGCAGCATGCATCTTATCTAACAGTGACCCCGAAAATACAAGAATGGGGCTGGGGAGATGGCTCAGTGGAAAGTGGCACATGCTTTAGAAGCTTGTTTGCAGTGGCTAGAGTCCCTGGTGAGTCCATTCTCTCTCTCTCTCTTTCTCTCTCTCTCTCTCTTTCTCTCTCTCCCTGCCTCTCTCTCTGTTTGAAAATAAATAAATATTTTTTTAAAAAATACAAGAATTTTCATGCTTGTAATATGGATACAGTGTTAATTTAATCATCACTATGACCTGACAATACAACTTAAAGGAGGAAAGACTCAGTTGGCCTCTTACTTTTTGAGATTTCAGTGCCCTTGAGTCTTGATTCTGGGGCACTGGTGAGGCAGAGAGCCATGGAGGAGGGAGCATGTAGAGGAGGAGGCTGCTCCCATCATGGTAGACAGGAAGGAGAGAGCGAGATAGGGACCAGGAGCAGCTAGACCCTTCATAAGTATGCCCCCAATGAACCACTTCCTCCCTCTGGGCCCCACCTCCTAAAGTTCCATAAACTCCTAAAATAGGACTACTATTTGGGGCCAAGCACTCAACACATTTTTTTGTGGGGACATTGCATATTCAAACAGTAACAGATTTTCCAAGAAAGATGCAAGAAGAAGCTCCTGTAAGTATCTCACGTCATCACCCGAAGAAGGACGAAGAGCATAAAATCATATATTTTGAAATACAGTGAGAGCTTGTATGCCACATTAATGAGAATAGAACTATTTCTAGAACGAACCTACAACACTTTGTGGCAATATGGAAATAATTTTGAGTGTCCTGGTCACGAGAGTTGGAATCTTATTGCTAACAATTCTTTCAGAGTACACATTGTCTAATTCAATTTTAAAAATATTATAGTTTGGATATGAAGTACCCCCTGCAAATAAGATTTATGAATTCTTGGTCTCCATTTGGTTGGATTAATCACATCATGAAGCTGTGGCATAAACAGTGGATTAGTTTACCAACAGAGTCCTAATTTGATGACATTATTGGAAGGTGATGGCAACTTTTGGAGGTGGGACCTAGTGGGAGGAAATGCCATTAGAAACATGACCTTGGGATTGTCTCATTCTGGGAGCACTCATGTTCTTTCTGCTTCCTGCTCACTATGAGGTGAGTCACTTCTGTCACCCGCTCTCAAAGCCATGTATGCCCCATCTTAGGCTAGAAACAATGGAGCTAGCCAACTGTGCTCTGAGACCTCTAAAACTGCAGTATCCTTCCTCCTTTAAGTTATCTGAAGGTATTTGGTCACAGAAATGAAAGGTTAACACAATAGTCTAATCAAACATCTTTACTACTGAGAACAATGGAAGCCAAAGTGAAAGACTTTACCTAAAATGCTAAAAACAAGCAGTTGATCATTCTCTCAGTGTAGTCCATGAACAGAAACCAGTTTGTTATCAACATCTTTATGAGTTCATAGTATCAATTTGTCTGGAGGCCAAATAAGTATAATAATATCAATGGAGAAAACTTCATCCAATAAACTAGATTTACAAAAGCAATCCAACATTTAGTACTTCTGTCTCTACCACAAGACAGGTGCAGCGGTCATCTTCTTGGGGCCCTTGAGGAAGCCCCAGAGCAGGGAGCTGCAGCTGCCTGGGAAGCAGATGCATGAGAGGCTCTGAGTAAGCTTCAAGCTAGCCTGCCTGTCAGTCCAGAACCTAGGACCTGGCCAAAAAGGCTGCTTATTGATCTCTTTTATTGTATGTATGTATATATGCATGTATGTATGTATGTATGTATGTATGTATGTATGTATGTATGTATGTTCGTATATATGTGTTGAAACATAGGGATAAATCATGATCTATTTTACTTTAGGTTTTGCTCATCAAAATTGACTTTTTGGCATTTTTTGAGGAGATCATGTTTTTCCAAGGAAGTTCATTCCAAAAGTAATTAAAGCACATTCTTAAAATGGGGGGGGGGAGGAAAAGAAAGAAAGAACCCCAAGCACCACAAAAAGAAAAAAAAATAATTTAAATTCTTCATTTTAGATGAATACTTGTTCTGTGACCTATGGAATGATTTAAGCCTCAAATCTCAGAATGCTGAACTGCCCTCCTCTTCTCTTTGGCAACTGTAGGTAGAGAATGAAATACTGTGTTTGATCATTACTCATGAGGATTATTTATGAAGAAAACCCACAACATTTTTCTCTCTCTTGTGTCTTCTCATTCCAAGGCTGATCCCTGACATTGAGGTGGGAGGTTTGTAATCTCCCTCAACAGAAACTGCTCCAGGGAAAATTTGGATAGATCATTGGGGAAATTGACCCTTTTTCAAAAAGCCGAAGTGAGATAATATAAATTTCAAGTATTCAGGTAAAATCACAAAACTCTTGAGACCATTTTTCAAAGGACATCCTGATTTCGCTATGAAGATTAGCAACATAATCAACCAAATTTACAAGCTGCACTTGAAACAGGAATTCTTTCATTCAGGCACCCTGAATAGTCAGGTGTGAAACAAAGTCCTCCCCATGTGTCCAACCTCAAGGCTCCTGCGTTACACATGTGTTTACCAATTCATTCATCTACTTCACTCATATAACCATGACTGTGACAGGGCCTGTGTTGTGTGCTTCAGATTCAGAGATGAATACAAGATAGTTTCATCACTAATGCGATTTGAAATCATGTCAGTAGTTATGGTACAGAAAGGTGATAGGAATAATTAACATACAGAATGATTAGGCAGGAGAGAAGAAGATCACTTGACTCAACTCTGGAGAAAAATGTCTTCAGTCCAATCTTGAAGGCTGAGTTGGGGTGAACAGGTGGAATGAATCAGAGATTAGAAGAGGAATAACCACTTCTTGACATTAGAGATTAGTATAGCTTCTACCAAAATGTGCCAACTGGTGCAATAGTGATGTGATGATTATGGTGGTTACCAACTGCTCTCTGATTGAATATGAGGCCTGCTCCACAGGAGGGAATTCATGCCTGGTACTGAAAACCTCTTCAAAACCATAATGATGGGGGAGGGTGGGGATCATTGGCCCATCCCTAGGTAGGAAGGTACTACTATTTAGCTAAATGGATGTATTGTGCCCCCGAAATTTCCCTCTAAATATTTATGTGTATGCCCACATTTTGTGCAAAAAGCAACTTCTTTTTGTAATTAATGGTGACTACCAAGGAGAATCAAAGCTTGTCAAAGTGCTGAGATTCAGTAACTGCTCAGTGCTTAGCTCTAAATGAAACTCTCTATCTCTCCCTCCAAGGCTCAGGGAACAGAAGAGGGGGTGGAAAAAATGTAAGAGCCAGAGGATGGGGAGGAGTGCTGTGAAATACTGCCTTCTGGACAGGAAGTGGCCATTGCAGTCATGACCTCATAGTGGCTACTGTTACCTGCACATCTACATTCTGTCATGGATGGTAGGAGGGTTAAAACAAAAAGATATCAATTTAGAAGTAGACTAGTTGGAAAGAATAAGGGGTTCAGTAGAAGGGGTCCAAGTTAGGAGAGAAAAAAGAAGGTCATTGGGGATAATGATCAAAATACATTATATATATGTATTAAAATCATTAGTTTTTTTTAAAAAATAATAGTTTTTTTCTTTCTTTTGCTCTTTTAAAACATCTTTATTACCAAAAATTAGTTACATTGTATGAGAGAATCTTGCGGTGGTTCCTCCATTTCCCTCCTCCCTGTCCCCAACCCACTGGGGGGCTCTCCTCAGTGGGCATATTGGATCAGTCCATGCGGTAGAGGGTTATGAATTGCATAAGAGGTAGCCAGATTTTTTTCCCTCCTTTGTGTGCTGTTGCTGAGGGGGGCAATGTCTCTGGATATTCTCCCCCACCATGGTTCTTATATTCTTTCCATCCTCTGTTCGACTCAGTTCCCTAAGTCATGGTGGGTGACTTTTAAGTCTGCTTTATTGTCGAGATCTTAAGTGTCTCTGGACTTTGGATTGGGTTGGGTATTGTTGGTATCTGTCTCCATTGTCCATTTATGGGTTATCAGACATGCTGTGGTGATAGGTCTTTTGTTTATCTCACCACTTTCTCATAGGTTTCATTTGGGCCCTATACGATAGGCCAGGGGTGGTTCATCTCCTGCCAGGATGTCAGCCATCATCCCATAATTGGTGGCATTGGGTTGTCCACAGCTTTCTTTGCCTTCTGAAAACTGCAATCTCCATGGAAGAGTGAGATCAGTATAGGTAAAATGAGATAAACATTGCTAATTTGGCAAGATTCTAATGGGTGTAGCCTCTCTTTAGTTCTCTGATAGTGGGAATTTCCCCTTGGAGCCTGGATTCTTGGTCCCCATAAGATTTTTGCCATGGATCCCAGTTCCAGCTAAGGATTCCTGGCCACTGAGCAGATCTCTTAGACAATCAGTAAGCTACTGATTACCCACCTAGGTTTAGTGCCACTATTGCACAGATGAGCACTTCTTGACTTGCTGGTCTCCTCCATACAGCCATGTGTTCAGCATTCTCATGACATCAGTCTGTATTGTATATCAGTGGTCTCTGCTTTCTCCAAATATCATTGACCAATTTCCCTGGCAGCTCATGCAACACCTTCCAGTGCTACAACTGCTACCATCTGGGAGCTGGTTACCATTCTGAATCAAGCAGGGTGTCTGGGTGTTGAGCTTTGACAAAAACCTCTCTTGTTTTGGGGACCCTGTGAGCCTCTTTGATCAACAGCTCAGTGTGGGAAGCAACCAATGAATGGGACCAAGAGTTGCAGGCCTCAGCAATTTTTCTTGAGGTTAGCCTTCCTCCCATTCTATTCATGACTCCTCTTACCAGGTGATGCCCAAAGCTTCCACAAGAGCTTACTGTATGAAAGTAAGGATTTTATGGTATTCATTCATTATTGGTTTAGCTTATTTTATAAGCCACCCCACCCTCCCATCCTCCTCCCAATTCCTTCCATCCCTTTGATAGTCTTAAAAAAATAATAGTTTTTACCAAAACCTGTCTGGTTGATATGTTTCCCATAGGTATACATGCATGCAAGCACACACACACACACACACACACACACACACACACACACACACACACACACACACATGCCCATGGTCAAAAAGTTTTGGGAATTTCCAATATACACTTTTAAGGCTAATAGCATATTTGGAGCTCCTGTTTGGAAACTCTCATCTAAGTGCTTAGACAAAAGGCTGGGAAATACTGTCTCTATGTCTCTATGGAAGAGGCCCCCAGCCTCTCTCTCTGTATTAGAGGTCCTGGCCTTAATTAACCTCTGACTATATTCCGTTTCCCACAGAATGCAAAGATCATCTATCTAGGAGAACATACACGCCAAGAAACTATGCAACCTCACCCTTTATCTAGACCATGCTCTGGGTATCTAGGTACTCAGAATTGACTCTTGATAGACATAAATTTATATCCACGATCAGTGTGTTCCCTTCCTGGTCTGTCCTCTTTAAAGTACACTCACTCTCTGGTGTCCACATTGATAGACAACTTGTGGTGAAGAGGTAACAATTTATGGGAAATGTTAAATAAGCTAGGAAGGGTAAGCTGAAAAAAATCCCACAGAGACGTTTAAGGAGATTCAGAGTGTGGGTAGAAGTTGGAGGTGGAGGAGAAAATGTACAAGCCAAAGAGCAGAGGCTGCAGTCAACTCTCTTTCCTCTTTACATCTTGTAAAGAATGTGAGAATTCTGAATTCAAACTGGCCTTCCAACCCATTGAGGATGTAGAGTTGTCAAGTTGGAAGACAGCACATATTTGACTTAGCTGTGTGTTAGTTTGATTTATTACTTGTAAATATCTTGACATATGGTATATGTGCTTCCAATGGTATTCTTGAGCTGGACCATAGTGTTTATTGATTGACACAGATGGAATAATTAACAGCCAATGAGGAAAAAGGAGTGAGTAGCATTTATAGGAAAGAAACATTTTTTAAACAAACAAGGAAAGTAAATTGTTCAGACAATAACATGTTCTTATTTTTAGCATCATCCTTATAACAACTGGCTTTACAAAAGAATTAACAGAGTCTCAAAGAATCATCAATAAACACAAGTTCACACAACTAGTATTTGCTGAAGCTCTTCAGGGTCACCAAAACTCCAAATAATGTTATTTTGGCCATACCCTGCTACCTTAGACTTGAGAATAAATATCAAAGCCTTTTACTTTTTACAAAATATAAAAGAAGTGTCACATTAAGAAAAATGTGTACTCTTAAACTCATGGGGTACATTAGAAATCCATAATGTAATCTTGAAATGTAATCTGCAATTTTGATGGATGAATCATCTACTGAGATTTATCTAGTTTAAGAATAATCAGCTATGCTCTGGGTCACTTCCTAGATACAACTCTGTTTCCAGGAAATGTGTACTGTAGTGGGCTATGAAAATCACTGCTTAGTATTGGCATTATGGATTAGCAGTTAGCAACGTATTACTATAATTATTTATTTAAATATATTTTTAGAAATAACCCCCCATACATGACATTAATATACTCATACTTCATTGTCAATAGGACCAGATTTGGAAGCATCCAGGAGATACATCTCTACGTGTATCTGTGAGAGTGATTCTAGAGAGGTTGAACCGAGGAAAGACACACTCCAAACATGGATGCCATTCCATCACCTGGAATCTCAAACTTGAAATAAGGAGGGAAAAAGAGGAAGCTATCTTTCTTCTTTCTCTGATGACTTCCTAACTGTGTACTCTGTGGCCAGCTGCTTACACTCCAGCTGATATAACTTCCCAACAGTGATGGGCTGTATCCCCTCTCAAACCACAAGATAAAATAAATCCATCTTCCTTTAAGTTACATGAGTCAGATAATTTGTTAGAAAAGGAGAGAAGTAACTTATATAGAAAATTGGTATCAGAAGTGAAGTTGTGGGCTAGAGAGATGGCTAAGAGGTTAAGGCACTTGCCTCCAGTGCCTAAGGCCCCCTATTCAATTCCCCAGGACCCACACAGGCCAGACCCACAGAGTGGTGGCCCTGATGTGCTCTCTCTCTCTCTCTCTCTCCCCTCTCTGTATCTCTCTGCTTGAAAAATGAATAAATAAACTATTTTTTAAAAAAAGAAGAAGTGAAGTTGTTGCTGTGCTAAACCTGACCATGTGGCTCATGGGCCTTTGGAATTGGTTTTAAGGAGGAATATGCAAGAGTTTGGAGCTATGGGCTAGTGAAACAGTAAAATGCTGGGCACAGTTTTGTAGGTCATTCTGTTGAAAGTTTGGAAGACCAAAATTTTTCTTATAGAAGAAATGTGAATCCTATTAGATTCTGGCAAAGAATCTGGTTGTCTTCTGCCCATGGGTTGAAAATTTCAGTGGGCTGAATTTATAGAGAAATAATGGGCTAAGTATTTGGAGGAATTTCAAGACAATATATGTAGTCTATGGCATGTTTATGACATAGTACTCTTAGCTGTATAGTTAGAAGTCAGAAAAATATGAAAAATGTACAATTTGGCAAGGAAAGAAGTGTGAGGAAGTTTAAAGATATTGGAAAGGTGGTTACAGAGAAACAAGGTATGCTTATTAAAGAGATTAGTGTCATTAAGGTTCTTTTCTGGGACAATAGGAAAGGAGCCCTGAGGGCATGATAGTAATACCCCTTAGAGGCTCCCACTTGTAAAAGTACAAATTCATTTAAAAGGAGATAGCCTAAGATGAGAATACTGTTGAAGAGTTGAAAATAACTTCCTAGGGAAGTGTTTTCCCGGGTTCACCTGCAAGGGGCACAGAGGCCACTCCCACAGTGGTAGAAGGATAGCAGGCTGTATCTTGAGCTGGCATCATCCACATGCTGCTGGTTTTGTGGGCCTGCAAGATGTACATTATAGGATCTTAGAGGCTTACACCAAGATTCGAGAAAGCTTCCAAGACCAAGTAATTTGTGGCAGCGTTGGATTCCTTACAAGGAGGCTCTCAGAGGCTACTGCATGAGGGTGAATCCTTAATTATAGTAGAGACTCAGGATGTTTGGGATACTGGGACTATGAAATCTCTGCCAAAGAAAGTCATGGAACAGAATGAAGCTAGCTGAAAAGAGCAGTTACATGGGTTTCAGGGGTTGCACAAGCCCAATGCATCCCAGAGGATACCACCAAAGTCCCTAGACACTGGTCATGGAGCTGCATGTTTGTCCTGGTCAGTCTTGCTCTGATGTGATCATTCCTCGCTATAGCCACATTGCAATGGTATTTTGGAACTATCTATAACTTTTTAATTTAAAAAATATTTATTGTTAATAATTAGAAACACTGTATGAACAAGTCTTGTGATGGTACCCCCATTTCCTTCCTCTCTGCCCCAGACCCACTGAGGGTCCTCCTCAGTGGGATGCTAGAATGGTCCATGGGATAGAGGGTTATGAATTGTATAAACAGTAGCCAGTTTTTGTGTATGTGTGTGTATGTGTTGTTGTTGGGGGGGGGGCAATGTGTCTGGATATTATCCCCCAACATGATTCTTACAATCTTTCCACCCCACTTTTCCAAAGTTCCCTCAGTCATGGTGGGTGAGTTTTAAGTCTGCTTTACTGTTGAGGTCTTAAGCGTCTCTGAATTTCTGCTTTGGATTATGTTGGGTATCCTCAGTGTCTGTCTCCATTACCCTTCCATAGTTTATTTGATTTGCTACAGAGGTAAATCTCTTGATCATTTTGCCCCTTCCTCAAAGGTTTCCTTTGGGCCCTAGATGATGAGTTAAGGGTGGTTCATCTCCTGCCTGGATATCAACCATCATCTCAGGTCCTGAGGGTGGAATTAGGCTGCCCATGGTTCTGGCTGCCTTTGAAAAAATACAAACTGAATCATGCACCATGCCCACCTGGAGCACTCCATTCCCTCTTGATTTTTGTTTTTGATCTTTACAGAGGCTCACTGTTGAGACTGATGATCTCACATGAGATTTTCAACTTTGAACAATGCTAAAGTATCAGGATTCAAGCAACTTGGAGATGAATTCAGTGTGTTTTGAATGATGAGATGGCCATGAGCCTTTGAGGGAAGAAGGGGTGGAAGGTTATGAGTTAAAATGACATATTTAGGTGTTGGGTTGACCCAGAAGGGCCTGTGGTGCTTAATTTTTATGGTCAACTTGACTGGATTTGGAATAATCAAGGAGATACACCTTTGGGAGTCTCTGGGAGTCTCCAGAGAGGCTTAAAGGAAGGAAAATAACAAGCCTGAATGTAGGTGACACAGGTCCATGGACTGGGATCCCAGACTGAATACAATGGAGGAAAAGCAGAACCAGCAAGATCCCCAGCCTTCATCTTTCTTTGGATCCTGTCTGTGGATGTGAATGCTGCTTCCTGCTCCAGCAGCCAGACTTTTATGCCTTTCCTGCCACATCTCTGATTTTATTTTCTCTTAAATTACCAGCTGAAATAAATCCTTTCCTTAGGTTGCTTCTCTTTGGTATTTTGTCACAGTAGCAAAAATGCAACTAGTTCAATAGTATCATGTATTTGTACCAGTAAAGGTACAAATTTTGGTACCAACCAAGTTGGTGTTGGATTAGCCAAGAAATGCTAATATAAATGCATAAGTAATGTTGCAGTTTCTTTCTTATTGCTGGGACAAACACTTGACCAGAAGCAGCTTTAGGAAAGAAAGGGTTTATTTCAGGTTTACAGAAACCAGGGGAAGTTCCATCATGTCTGAATAAGATGGCTCAATACCATACACCCATAGTAGAGAGACATGTGTCTGCATATGGTGTATGCAACTATGCATGTGTGAATGTACACACACACACACACACACACACACACACACACCATACTACACACATTAAAAAAGTTTTGAAAAATGAAGACAAATTGTTACCCCAAGTTCAGACCTCAATAGTTTCAGTTTACTGAATTGAAGTGTAATAAGCCTGCGGTTGGGCTAGTGTATAGCTCAGAGATTTGAATGCTTAAAAAAACACAAGGCACTGAAAAAAAAACCCAAAAAACATAAGGCTCTGAGTTTGTTCCCCAGAATCATGTGGGTTGGAGGGGAGAAAGTGAAACCGAGAGAAAACCAGTACCTACTTAATTTATTGGTGTTTTATTTTCCTCTGTGAAAATGTTTAAAAATGGACAAGTTTGTGAAAAAGATTAGGAACAATTTTGCAATACAAAAAAATAAAAGAGAAAGTCAGAATAGAACCACAACAAAGATTTTTCTGGAAGTAAAATATTTAACAGATATTAGCTCATTCAGCTGAGAACTCTTTTCTCTAGTCTGCAGCATAAAAAATGGACATCATCAGATCCACATGTCCTTTGAGCATAGCTTCAGAAGCCACCATAAGTCACTGAGGGTCACAGAAGTAAAAGTCTCTTATATCCTTGGTTTTCCTAGGACCCAAGATCCCCTGGGAAAGCTCTTGAATTCTGACCATAATGAACTTCAGATTTAGTCCACTGTATGAAACAATGTCCTTTCCTCTTCCGAAAGTGACAAATGGGACCCTGAATTAAACAGAGTGTCACCCGATTTCCATGCCTTACACCAAAAGGTTGAAGGATTATGTCAGGCCACCACTGACCCGATGCCTCTCATCCTTGGAGCCCCTGAATGCTTGGTTAGACATCAAGAAGAGGATTGCATGCTGGGACACAAGCCCCTCTTCTCTGGGAGCCTGTTGTGAGAGACCTTGTCTCATGAGAGCCGTGACAGAGTGAAGAGCATCAAGTGATGAAGGAGATGAAGTAGAGTGACAGCCACAGCCTCTGGCACTGGAGCTCTTCTCATCATTTCTTCCCACCGTGAGACTCCAAGAGCAAAAGAATTGACACCCAGAAAATTCAGGGCAAGAACCCTTAGTTAACCAGTGAGCACTCCTAAAGTTTTGTAGAGGTTTGGGGGAATAGCTCTGAGGAAAAGACAGG
This sequence comes from Zapus hudsonius, assembly GCA_004024765.1. Classification (NCBI taxonomy): domain Eukaryota; kingdom Metazoa; phylum Chordata; class Mammalia; order Rodentia; family Dipodidae; genus Zapus; species Zapus hudsonius. Next base: position 127,640 of record PVHP010000011.1, on the reverse strand, counting down.
ATCCACGTGTTATTTGTAGGCAGGCTCTGCATGTCAAGATGTGTGCATTTACTACAGATGAGCTCATAAATTATCAACTAAACTGTACCATGATGTATATACAAGTTACATAATATAAAAACATGCACATTGCATAGTTTATGTAGTATTAGGGTTCACTTTTGACATCTGATCTCTTAGTAGTCAAACTGAAATGGTAATTGCTTTCTAAAAACAGTCTATTACTTATTTACAAGGAGAGAGAGAGAGAGAGAGAGAGAGAGAGAGAGAGAGAGAGAGAGAGAGAGAGAGAGAAAACACAGGTGTATCAGGGCCTCCCTCCACTGCAACAAAACTCCAGATACATGTGCCACTTTGTGCATCTGGCTTTACATGGATACTGAGAAGTCAAGCAAGTGCCTTTAACCACTAAGCCATCTTTCCAGCCCTATAATTGCTTGTGAAATGTACTTTTAATTTTAATACCACTGCAAGGTATATGCAGAACTAAATTGTACCCATAAGACAGTCAGTCTCTCAACACATTTATTAACTGATTTCCACCTTCTGGGTATGATGCAAAGTACTGGGTAAGTCAGGTAACTTTCTGCCTTTGTGTACCTTATAATCAAGATCTAGACAAATAAAGATATTATTCAGGATATTTCATTAAAATCCCAAGTTTAGAGTGCCAGGAGATGTCTCAGTTGGTACAGTGCTTGCCACACAAGCATGAGGACCTGGGTTGGGTTCCCAGAATCCTCTCACTTAAAACATGGAAAGAGAAGGCTGGTACTGGCAACACCTGCCTAGAATCCCTATGGCTTGCTGGCCAGTGAGACAAGCTGAATCCCTATGCTCCAAGTACAATGGGAGAGACTGTCTTTAAAAAGTTTAGAGAAGACACCTGGCATTGATCTCTGGCCTGCACACGCACACTCACACATGTATACAACACCTGGTGTTGGTCTCTGGCCTGCACACACACACTCACACATATATAAATAGACACAAGCACATATACATATACAGACACACAAAAATCCCAAATTTAAAGTGTTCTAATTTCTGCCTCATTATGCTACATGTGTAAGAGGAGCTGTTTCTAAATGTCCTCAGTCCAAATAAACCATGCAGTCAGCTTTGGGGAAGTGGGAGCTGAGCCGAGGCTGGAGCCCCACCCTGAGAAGACCTAACATTTGTATTAAGTTTTGCTCAAAAAACACCCCACATTTTCATTTTGCACTGGACCCTGAAAATCGTGGAACAGGTTCAGGGGCAGAAACATTTTATGCTGTGTATGTAAAGAATTTGTTGCTTATATAAACAGGTGAAAGGTTCTTGGTAGGGGTTGTCACAGTTAGTGCAGAAATAAATAGTACCAAAAAGATCATAGAATGACTTACAAGCACATGCCAAGATTGGGTGGGACACACTGGCACTAAAAAGTTACCCATTGTTTATCTGAAATTCAACTCTGAGTGCATTGTCCCTGGTACGCATTCTCATGGGCGAAAGTGGACAGAGGATTTCACTCTTCTTCTGTAAGCCAGACCTCATGGTGTCTTCACGAAGACCTTAAAACCAATCTAGAAATAAACACAACTGCGTGCCCAAAGCACTTGGAGACTTGGGATTGGCTAAGGTCCCTACACTCTAGACTTTATGGCCAAGAGCCCCCGAAAGGCTCAACCAGGAAACAGGGAGAATAATGGACTTTAACTGGGTGGTATCAACCATCTCTGTGACAGTTAAGTGGACTTTTTGGATTGAATAAACTTGAAAATTCTTTTGAATTTGAGTTGAGACAAAAGAAGATGACCTTATCTGTCACACCTCATTGCTCACAGATAAGCCTTAAAGAGGCTTCCTCAAAAGGGACAGATTTGAGAAAGACAGACTATGAAACTCACTGAAGCATCCCGAACCAGCTGAGTCATGGAAAGTTTGCCAAAATCTTGCTGTGGAATTTTTAACTCTGCCATGATTTTTTTCAAGACTAATTCATCTGTTAATTTTAGTTCCCATTGAGCGGTTCCTTTAGATGGTGGAATCATTAGAACATGACCCAGTGCTGGCTGCTGATCTGTATAACCTCCTAGACCATTGCTCAGTTCTTAATCTTGCAAAATCTAACGTTTCTCCTTCTATGTTACTACTGTTCTCCTAAAGCCCAGATGCCTTTAGATTTCCAACTTCAGTAGCACATCTTCAGCCCTGGCATTCTCTCTCCTTTGGCTTCCTCACTCCAGTTCCTTGGGCTCTAGCTCCTCTCCCATTATTGGCTCCATGTTGCCCTCACTGTTAAATGCAGGAAAGTTCTGTTTGAGAATCTTTGTTTTCCCCCTCCCTTTCTCTCTCCTTCCCTTCCTCCCTTTCTCTCTTTCTCCCTCCTGTCTTCATTTCTCGATCTCTTCTCCCATCCTTCCCCCCACCTCTCTCTCTTTCATTTAACAATAACTCATCTCTTCCCAGAGTTCAACCCACACCTCTGGATAACGGAGCTCATTTCAATCTCCCATAGCTCATGGTTAGCATAGCTTCCCAATTCCACATTCTGAGGCCTCTTGGGGAAGCAGATAATCAGTGAACACTGCGAACCTGGCTGCCCTGTCCAGTCCCAATATCTGACGGCTCAACCTTTAGAAGAATCCCACTCCCCACATCCAGTCCTCTCACAGCCTGTCTCCCAGTGGGAGCTCATCTTCCAGCTTCTCCCCGCTGGGTGAAGCCTCTGCAGCCATTCTCTGGAGATTCTCTGAGTCAACCCAGTGCTTCAGCACGCTACCTCTCTGCTCAGCCACACCATTCCGATCACTCTCCTCAGTCACATCATCCCTCCAGCCTCAGTCTGACTCCCTGACCTTCTGTCTCAATTTTTTAAAATTATTTATCATTTACTTCAAGCAGACAGAGATAGAGAGAAGAGAGAATGGGCTTCCAGGGCCTCCAGCCTCTGCAAAGGAACTCCAGGTGCATGTGGCACCTTGTGCACCTGGCTCTACGTGGGTACTGGGGAATTGAACTTGGTCTTTAAGCTTTGCAGGCAAGCCCTTTAAACACTTAGCCATCTCTCTAGCCCCTGACTCAATTTTTGAGGTCTCTTGTCTGGCAGGTTTTAAATTCCAACTTGCATCATGGTTTCATGTAAACTTCCCTTTTCTCCTTCGATGAAGTGATGAAGTCAAAAGTACTTCAAACCATATGCTAAATATTGTTGTTGGGGTTGTTTGCTTTGCTTTGTTTCTCAATGTCATGGGCTCATACATGCTACTCACGCATTCTGCCACTGAATCACATCCCCAGTCTCTTCTTAAAAATGTTTGTTCCCTACTCTTTCTAGCCTCTAACTTAAATATTGCATATATCAAATACAGTATGCTTTTTCAACTCACTGTATTTATACAAATAGCAAAAGAACCCATAATATATAGAGTACAAAGGATAGCATGCTTTGGTTTAGAACTATTGATTTTGAATTTCCTCGATTGCATGAATGTTTGTGAGAAATGCTAATATACTTCTTTGGAAAAAATATGTTTCGGGCTTCTTGAAAACTAAGGGCTTTTATGAATGAGGGTGGCAATTGAAAATATTTTCTAAGCAGAGATATAGAAAGTCATTATTTGATTGTTGCAGGTCATAGTTAACATATTACACTAAAATTGCTCCAACAAATACTGAGCCCTTCCTCGATGAAGGCTCAATATTATGGGTTAAACCTAATAAAATACTTAAGATCATCAGAAAGTAGAATCCCTTCCTCAATTTTTGTGTGCTAATGGCGTTGAAAACTGAGAGGGTGATTCATGTAAAGTAATCCATATTATAATTTAAAATGCATTAAAATTAAATAAAGGGCATACTTCAAGAGCACATCATGTAATTTACATTTGGGTAACGAGTGAGTAGACACTTCCTCTGCAGAATTTCCCCTTGGTGTGCTATGAGCAACGTCAACTGTCGACGCCTACAGCTCATAAATGGAGTGCAGTTATGGAAGCAAAATTTTAAAAGCCATTTGCCTTGTCTCTTTCTCTCCAAAAAAACTCTCTTGTATGTCTTTTCATCTATTTCCTGATAGTTTCCCTCATTTAATTTTACTGAGACTGATGGTGAAGGTGGTGATGATGGTGGTGGTCATGGAGGTGATGGTGGTGGTGATGGTGGTGTTGTTGGTGATGGTGGTGGTGTTGGTGTTGGTGATGGTGGTGATGGTGGTGGTGGTGTGTGTGTACACACCTAAGCTAGGAAATGTAAAGTGGAACAATACAGTATTTCCTGGTTTGTAAAACTCTCATCACATCCACTCCAAGAGGATTTCATTAAGATGTGGAACATTCCACAAATGAGTGAGACTGAGCCTAATTCCATGGAAACAGTATGTGACAGTAAACATTGAGACTAGGGTCTCCTTACAAGCCAGTCTCTTCACACTGTGGAGAGAGCAGCTGGCAGTCCTGTCTTTTATCAATGCTCCTGGAGCAGATGTGAATTACTGCCCAAATTCAGGTGGCAAGATGGAAGAGGCATGGCCTTCGGGTGAAATTCACTCTGTAATATCTCACAGGGCTCAGTAATGATTCTAGCTCTGAGGAAGTCCTGAGTCCTGACACTTCTTCAGGAAAGAGGGGTAGGTGGAGTAATCGTAATCCTCAAGCCCCAAACGTACCTAGAACTTGCGACCATTGGAGTGTGTCCAGATTGCTTGGGAAAGAATGCCAACCCAAACTGGCATTGCTCTCCCACTATCAGCAAGAAAGCCCTTCCCAAGTCTCAGCTGTGTCAGACCTGCCCTCTTTTCCAGTAACCTGAAAACAGTTCCAGAAATGTGCTCTGGCAAGATGAGAGCCCAGAGCCACAGCCACCCAAGCCAGGACCTCTGTGCAACTAAGACCAAATGCTCCTGAGAGCAGGTGTAGCCCTCCTGCCTCCGGATGTGTGGTCCAGTGAGCTTGGTACAAGCTGGATGTCAGCCCTACCTAACTTCTGCTGGATATCCTCAAGCAAGGCAAAGCCTACATGTAGCTCTGACTCACACTGCTCATTGAATGTTCCCACTTCAAATATTAGGGACAAAACAGCAACGGTCACGTGTTTCTAGGTTAATATTTGCAATATTCAACAGTGCCTTGATAACATTCCATTAATTGAGATCTTCTGGCTTCCCAGTTCTCCATATCCTGTCTGCTTCAGACACGTCATTACCAAGGTAATAAACAGATGCATCCAAGATAAAGCCTGACTTGAAGCTGTCTCTCATAGTGGTTTATCAGTAAGACACGTCAGAAAATTTCTCCATTGTATCAAATTATTTTAAGCCTGTCTTGGGTGACTTCATTTTACAATCCCTAACTGTTCCAGTCATCAGGTCCTTAAATAACCCTGAAAAAGAAGTCTTAATGCTCTGTAACATAATTCCAGGGAATTTCTCATGAGGTCTATGAGAGTTAGAGGTAATGAAAAACAAAAATACATATTAAGTAAAGGGCTAATTTATAATTTAGCCCCATGCCGGAATGATATTCATTTTCAGGTCATCTACTAAGCATACCTACCCCTTGCTCATTTTTCTGTGGGAAAAGTCTCTTTTGCAAGGGCAGCCTTGCAGTCAAAACACCTCAAGAAAGCCTTCTCCCCAGGGCTCCTCACAGATGAGGGGGACAGGCAAGGAGCCAGGACCAAGAGGTGGGAGTGGACTTGGGGTGTGGCTGTCATTTCACACTGCACCCAGCAGTGGCTGGGACAGAAGTTCTATGCGTGTAGCTGAATGACGAGCTCAGGTGCACAGTGTCCCTGTGAAACTATCAACCAACAACTCGCGACTTCCATCTCAGGTTTGCCCCCAAACAAATGGGTTGTCATTTGCTTATTTTAGACACCATGAAAGTGCCTATGGGTTGGGAATGTATTCCTGCCTAGCATGAATGAAGCCCCGGGTTCGAGTCTCAACACTGCAAAATGAGGAAAAGCAAAAAGAAAGGTAAGAAAGCAAGTGTTTATGATCACATACTCATCGCCGCATAAGCATATCCTGACAGGTTTAAAAAAGTCATCGCTGTTTAATTTACAAAGAATGTTGCCATTAAGAACATGTCGGTTCCGATGGACTAAGGCAGGTCATCACGCTTTATAAACGGCCAACAAGTAGGGACACTTTCCTCTTGAGGATGTTTCATCACATTGAAGTGCCGGTTTCTGGTTTATAATTCAATCCATTTCACTGACTCACGGAGGGTGGAGAAAATGACGAAGTCCTCAGGCCCTTCACTCAGTCTGTCATGTTACTGGTGATTATGCATTTATTTTCTGACCACAGGAGGTGCTGTGTTCAACCATGGCTCCTAATCACCACCCTGCAACTTACTTTTTGTGTGTTCTTGAGCTGGGCTCACATAAACATATGGGATCGGAGAAAACAAATAAAACACAAGACTGTCATTAAACAAAGGAAGTTTGGAAGGGTAGTGAGGGAGAAAGGATTATAGCTGTGCCAAGACTGCCCAAAAGGAAACTCCAAGAGCCAGCACCTCCAAACCCTCAGGTACATGACGTACCAGCTCCAATTACTGCCAGTCATAAAGCAATGCACAACTCCGGGCAGACACAAAGCTTCCATTGTACGTGCCAGTGACGTGCAAGTGTGCAGGGCTATTAATACGGAAACGAAATGCTATCATTGGGGAAAGAAGATATGAACCCTTTTGTGCTGGCGACCTTCTGAACTGGATGGTTTAGACAGAATCCTTCTTCCCTCGTGCAAACCCTGCTCTTGGCGGAGTTGGTGTTCTCGGAAACAGAGGCCCCTCTCCCAACGTCTTCAGAGGATATAATTCATGACCTCTGGTGGATGCATGAAAAGTCAGAGCATCAAACTCTATATATCTCATATATATACATATATATATATCCATGATAAAGTTACTTCACAAATCAGGCAAAGCAAGAGATTAATGACAACAATCAAGTCAAACAATTATAGCAATACACTGTAATATGCTCATCAACATTAGTGCACTTCTACTTTATGGCCACTACTGAGTAAAATAAGAAGCATTTAAACATATAGAAAGACTGTGAGAGCTGATGATCTTATCACCCAGAAAGTTTCAAGTTTCATGAAGGTGGGATAGAGTGAGAGTTCATCACAATACTCAGAAATGTGCACAATTCAGAGTTTACAAATTGTTTATTTCTAGAGTTTTTCATATAATATTTTTAACTGAAGTCTTGAAAAGTGAAGCTGCAGATAGAGTTTTGGTCAAATGTGTTCGTATTGCTATTGAAGTATAAGAATTGCCCTTCTAGAAGGAGCTGAGGGAATCTAGTGAGGGCATTGTGTGACACTTGAGAATCTATAATCGGGTATGACATTGAACTGGAGGGTATTCTCTGCAGTTTCTTTTTAAACTTAGGTGTGTATGTGTGGTGTTTATGTGTGCATTTGTGTTACTTTGCACATGTATGTGCAGATCCATGTTGCACTGCTGTGTACATGCGTGTGGAGTCCAGAGGTCAACATCTGGTGTCCTCCTAATTCACTCCTCACATTCTTTTCTATTTGGGACAGGGTCTCTCACTGAACCTAGAACTTGCCATTCGGCTAGCTAGCCAGCCAGTAGCCTTAGGGATGTGCCTGTTTCTATCTCCCCAGTACCAGGGCAACAGCTACACACCCCATGCCTGACATTTTTATGTGGGTGCTAGAAATCTGAACCCAGGTCTTCAGGCTTGCTTAGCAGGCACTTACCACTGGTCCATCTCCCCAGCCATGTAGTGATTTTTTTTGTTATTGTTGTTTTGTTTTGTTTTTGTATTCAATTGATGGCCCTTCCCATTTACAATTAGGAGCTGCTTAATTTTGGAAACAATGATTTTTAGTAGAGAGTTGATGTGAGGGTTGGATATGCTCATAAATAAAACAGCACCAGTTTTTAAATATGTACGTCAGCAAAGAAAAACATAATGGTTGAAACTATAAAGAACTGTCTATTTGTCCATAGACAATGTATATAGATTTACATCTAACTCTAGATATTTCCAAATCCCAATGACTTCAACTATTGCAAATAAAATGACAAACCCCCAATTCTGAAGATGAACGGCCAGTCAGCCACCTTCCTTCCCCCTTTCATCAGCTGCTCCTCCAGGCCCTCCCAGGAGCAAGGAACTTACAATCACCAGCTAACACTCTACAAGCCTTAGCCTGAGTAGTTACAAACGAGAAAGTCAAGCTGGGAACCGCAAACAATAAAAACTTCACTCTCTACTTAAGCATATTGGAAACTTTACACACATGCGCACATGAGCATTCTCTCTTCCAGAACCAATAGCTCCTTTTTACCTGTTCTTTGGCACCCTGGAAAGAAGGAATATTGTAATTTCCATTATGACAACCTTCTACATCAGTTATTCTAACGTGAGCTTTTTTGTCGACTTCATTTTGAAAAGCAATAAAACATGAAAGTGACAAGCCTGCCATGTTTATTTCAGTTGGATATTCTTTAATGATAAGGGAAGTATCACCACCAGCTATAAATCCCCTAGTTTTGCAAAGATGTTATGACCAAATCCAGTTATTTCATCCAATTCACAAAGTAGGAGGTCTCAAGCTGTTTTGCTCAAAATACTGTTTCTGTAACATCTCAATAGAGTAATATGAAATTAGGTTTCTCCAACAAGTAAGCTTGAACACACTGTTTTCTAGATAAGCTTCTTAAAATTTCTTAATGAACGCTGTCATATCAAAGGCTGGTGAACATATAAATCAAACGTTTTTCTGTTGATTTATAGTTTGTAACCTAGTAAAATAATTGAGATTTATTTTTAAAAATTAAAATATTTATTTATTTATTTTCAAGCAGAAGAGGGAGGGGAGAGTGTCATGGGTAAGCCAGGACCTCTTGCCATTGCAAACAAATTCCCGATGCATGTGCCACTTTGTGCATTTGGTTTTACATGTGTACTGGGGAATTGAACCCAGGCCGTCAGACTTTACAAGCAAGCACCTTTAACCACTGAGCATTTTTTTAATGCATGTATATGTTTGTGTGGAAGGGATGATTGTGGTTGGGGGTTCACATGCATGCACGTGAGTGCACGTGTGTGTATGTGTGTGTGTGTACCCACGCGTGTGCATGCGTGTCTGAGGAGGTCAGAGGACAACCTCAGGTGTCCTCCCCAGGAACATCATCCACCTCACCATCAATTAGGCTAGAACAGTTTGCAAGCCATCTCTAGGGAGTCTCTCATCTCCACCTCCCCATAACTGGCACCAAACTCAATTCCTCACACTTACAAGGCAGGAACTTTATAGACGGTGCTATCTCTTCAGCCCAAGGTTTTTAAACATTGTTTTTCTTCTAAATTCTCATGATTGAAATGAGGATGTTTCACAAGCAAGGTTTCCTCAAGGCTCCTGAAACAAGAACTCTCATATGTTGGATTTGTGTTTACCTTTATTTCTAGGGAGGACACTTCTGCTTTCCCCAGATGAGCCCTTTAATCCTGAGGGCATCACTCCTGCTCTATTGTCCACACAGGAGAGCCTTCTGCTTCCCTTTCCTTCTGCTCTGCCGATGCAGCCCTTGCCCCAGCCTGGGATCCTTCTAAATTGCTTCCCCCCTAAGAGTCCCTCTGTACAGAGCACCTGGCCCACCTCCATCATCTCCAGGCCCCGCAGGGCTGGCCTCTCATCCAACTTCTTGTCCCGACAGTATGAGGAGTGAAAACTTTCTTTAAATCAGGTCATATAGAAACACAATCAGGGCTGAAGAGATGGCTTAGCGGTTAAGACTTTGGCCTGCAATGCAGAAGGACCTGAGTTCAATTCCCCAGTGCCCATGTAAAGCCAGATACACCGGAAGGTGCTTGTGTCTGAAGGCCCTGGCACACATGCCCATTCTCTCTCTCTCTCTCTCTCTCTCTCTCTCTCTCTCTCATAAATAAATAAAAGTCTTTAAAAAAAGAAACACAATCAAAGTAATAAATCAGTAACATTAAGAGGAATGAATTTTTAAGGAACAAAATAATACAGAAAAAAAGGAAGACGAGGGAGATGAAGCAATAAAGGAGGAAAATCCCTATTCTACATGGCCACTTGTTCAGTCTTTCAGAGAATCATTACCAGGTTTTACTTATCTTCCCTCAGCAACCATCTGTGATCTGGCAGCTGCCCACCATGGCATACTTTGCCTCAAGGTGTTCGCAGAAGTATTCAGGGGAGGAGAATTCCACTGTTTTCCTCCTCCTCTTACTTCTTTTCCTTTCCCCTTCTCTCTCTCTCTCTCCCTCTTTCCCTCTCTCTCCTCTCTCTCTCTCCTCTCTCTCTTCTCTCTCTCTCTCTCTCTCTCTCTCTCTCTCTCTCTCTCTCTCTCTCTCTCTCTCTCTCTCTCTCTCTCTCTCTCTCTCTCTCTCTAGTTCCCTGGCCAATAGATTCTCAAGGATCCACAAGGTCAAAGCTATCATAACAACAGTATTGAGATGTGGAGATGTTTGCTATTATTTGTGTTTTTCACTCCCATAAATCCACCATCCATTTCTACCAACATAAATCTCTAATAATGCAATAAAAATAGCTGTCCAGATTTCATTATTCTCAGTTCCCAGACAGTGTGCTACACAGTTTTCTTATCCAATTGCCCTTCTGTATCCATAGGTTCTGCATCCATGGAGACCAACTAGGGATAGAAAATATGCAGAAAAAAGCTGCACTGAATCTGAACAGATTTTTTTTCTCATTATTCCCTAAACAATAAGAATAGCAGCTATTAACATAGCACTCACTTTCTATTGGTGATTGTGAGTAATCTAAAGGTGATAGGCAGTATAAAAGAGTGGGCACTGACTGGGGGCAAATATATTGTCATTAATATATGATACTCGAGGGCCCACAAAGCCTTGTATTTACTGAGGGGTCCAATCACACACAATATGACCTTTCTGCTGCAGATAAGCATTTGATTGTTACCACAACTCTGTGAGGCAGTTTTGCTGAGTAACTGAGGTTGAGAAAGGTGAGTTCATGTAACTTAGGTCTACACAGTCCCACTTAGAAACTGCCCACTTCTAACTGGACCTGGGCTTACCACCTATGATGTGCCTGTACAGCTGCTGCCAGAATAAGGGCTTTCTTTTCCTTGGGAGAAAAGGACAGTGATTACATGTTTTTTCTTCTTTTAAAAAAATATCTTATTTTTATTTATTTATTTAAGAGAGAGTGAAAGAGAGAAAGAGGCAGACACAAAGAGAGAATGGGTGTGCCGAGGCCTCCAGCCACTGCAAATGAACTCCAGACACATGTGCCACTCTGTGCATCTGACTTTATGTGGGTCCTGGGGAATCAAACTCAGCTCCTTCTGTTTTGCAGGCAAACACCTTAACCACTAAGCAATCTCTCCATCCCATATGTTTTTTGTTCTAAATAAAAGCTTTCTCTTTAGCCTTTTCTTGTAAACTCTCTGATAATGAACTAGAGTCTCTATAGGTAGAGACTTGGATGTGATTCTCAATTGGACTGTGAGTAGATGCCATAATTATCTAGTCATTTGTATATGAGCCTTCGGTTAGAATACCTGCTTTTCTGAACAAAAGATTTTTTTTCCTCTTATGAAGTCAGAATTTCCAAAGTTGAGTGCTCTCAAATTATGAGGTCCACTCGATCAAACTGGGTACCTGGCATGGTGTACAAAGTGGGACTTGTTTCTGAGTGAGGTTTGCTTTCAGTGGCCTTTGACATTGTAAGAGAGAATGTCGGGACTGTCATTTTCCATTACACTTGGAAATGTAGTCAGAGGACACTGAACAATAGGAACCCAGAAAATAAACAAAAGTTTCAAAGGCACATCTGAGCATCTCATGAACATCAAAGCATGCAGTGACTGTTTCTGGGCTCGTGTTTTACATTTCAGCCTGCTTCCATCTTACTTCAAATGCTTTGCACTTGCTAGAAAGACTGTATCCCTAGAGTTCTGCCAGCTCTCCCCAAAGGACAGTGAAGAAGGGGTGGAAAGCTTCAAATGGGCAATTACTCCATGGCATCAACTGTTGCAGCTCACATGTTTGTCTGTCATGGACTTCACAGTGGAGTCTATTAGCTTGTTAATTAGCCCTTAATTAGCTTTGTTTGCTGACTGCAATTGTTCCTTCACTGATGGTAGTCATGGTAGCGCCTGGTCTTTGACCATTCTTTCTGTTGACAAATCAGCTGCATAGATACTTTTAGGCAGGTAACCTAGAAGTTGTCTGAGTCTCTATCCCTTTTGTAGACAATGTTGCAAAGGCTTATAACATTAGAAATGGCTGATTTGAAGCTCTCTTTCTGTCAAACTGAGCTGCTGAGTTGGTCTTATTCTAACTTCATTTGAGTAAGTCAATGCATGGCCTTCCACAGAAAGTTCACTGGGGCCCATTGTTTGCAATATTATTGACTTAACATTCATTAAGAGACTCATAAAATCTTACTTCCTGAATGTTCAGCGCATAGTGTTTAAGCTGTAAATATGGCAAGATGGGTGTAAATATTGGCTTAAAACTCTTCTTTGACTCATTTATTTCCTTTATCTTACTGACTCTGAATTGCCATTCTCTTCTGTTTAGCCTGGCCCTTTCCCAGTCTCCAAATGTGCTTTCTGAATTCCAGTGGCAGTTTTCTTGGGATGCTTCCCGTAAGAGTCAAGGGGCACCAAACTAGGATCACTTTTGTTCTCGCTGGGTTCCAGACACTCCGTCGTGGCTGACCATGAAGACGGCTCTCTGCTGGGATGACCTCTGCTTCTTGGCAAAGGACAGCCATTTCACTGAGGGAATTCACTCGGGATGATGAGTCCCTAATGTTTGTGGAGATCTCTGTGGAAACAAACACTTAGAGGGTCTTTGTAGAAAAGTCCAGAAAGAATTAAGTTAGGAGATCCCTACCCAGAACAAAAAATGCCAGCTTACACTTCAGGACTTGTTAGTTAATGAATGCACTTGTAGAAATTACTGCTGTTCCCAACCCTTTCTCTTTTCTCTTTAACTGAGAAAAAAAATACAGAGGAAAAGTCAACTGAACAGGGATATAAATTCATTTTTACAGCTGAATAAGCTTTGTCTTTGGTTGTTTTAAAAATGAAATAAATGGAAAAATATTTGTTGGAGAAAAATAAACACACCCAGGTATTTGCTGCTGTTCTAAGGTCGGGTAAGTGGCTTGATCAGACCACCTGTGTTTCTTGGTTCGAACCCAGCAGAGCTTCAGAATTCCTATAGTTGGTTTCAGTCCAGTGACCTGGCTACATTTTAGATCTCTTATTCAACACGAGACACCGAGATCAAGGGAAACCTTAGCAAAAACATCACAACTGGAGAAGCCACTGAGCCTATGGTTTGACACCCCCCCCCCAGCCTGCACGCCCACATCAATCTCTTTCTAATCTTTTGGGAAATTGGAAATTATTTCACCCTTCAAGGCAGCAGAGGGGGGCAGCCTAAGGGTACAGCTACTCACTGCCCTGAGGAGATGAAGAATCTACAGTCACTTCAAAGCCTGTATGGAGACCTGCTTTCTGATGGGTTTTCCACTTGGCCATACGGATGCTTCCCTTATAATGTGAAAATCACAAAGGAAAAAAAAAAAGCAACATAACTCTTGCAGCATTCCACCTTGGGACCCAAGAAAAGAAATAAGTCTAAATCATTTCAGAAGCAATTAATAAATCGTTTCTCAAAAGCAGCTTTTCAAGGAGGCTTGTTCTTTAGCCAAAAAATCTGAAACACATCCTTGCAAACAAGAGGAAGGAAAATGAAAACATCTTATTTTCCACTTGTCCTTTCGGTGTATTTAAGACTATTTGGGTCTTTTTTTTTTTTTGCAGTAGCTATTGGGGGTGGTTTTAGTCAGGTTTCTAAGTCTACTGAGTTTAATTACCGTTATGCAAAGCAGAAGATAAAGTGGCCCTATCAACTTTAATACGTGGGAGAGCATGGGATAGGTATAATCAGTGTGATAACTGAGCTTTACAGTCAAATCTGCCTATCCCCACCTGTATGACCTTGGAGCTCTCAGATGAAACCAAAAGGGGGGCAAGATTCGAGCTTCCACAGTGCATTCCCTTCGTGAATACATAGGATCAACCGGCATTATGGAAAGAATTTTATGCTTTTCTATGTTTCAGAAATGCTGTCTAAAATAGTGTTTTAAAAGTGGGATTGTGCACTTTTCAATATACTAATTGTCATTATAAATGTGGGTTCAAGATACAAAGCAATATCTAAATTTCCCTGACCACAGAACTCTTACTTTAAAGCCTCATAGGAGTGATATAATCTATGGTGCTTCCAGCTCTAAAATTCAACTTTTCTATTTGAAGTAAGTACAGATTTGCATGTATACAAAGGTCACCATCACAAAATTATTAATCGGCTTTGAATGATGAGCCTCACAGGAGCAGACACATGAAAGTTCTTCTGCAATGGGAGGGCTTAGCTGTTCTTACCTGTTCTCTTCATCCTGGGGTGGGCTGACTCCTCTCTGCTCATGGTCTTGGTTGACAGCTGAGGCCCAGACTCCTCACACTACAGACGGGCATTACTCATCACTAGCATTGGTCTCCTGGCCTTTCCTATGAGACAGTGTAAAGTCTAAGTAATTGACAGTGTCTGCTCTTCTCTACTCGGCTTTTACTGGCCACACAGCTCTCGTTTCTTTTCCAGGTAATAAAATAAATGCTATTTTAAAAATATTTTTAAATCAGTAGTCACAGTTAGAACAGTATTATCTAACTAGAATAATTTCCAAAACCCAATGTCCATGAATGGCTGACCCATATTCTAACCAAATTTTATATTTCTTTCTCTTTTTTTGTGATTATAACTCGGGTATCACAAGAGAGAAAAGTTAACAATTCTTTTCCCAGGGACACTTTTTAGGATTTTCCCCCTTTCAGTAGTCTTCCTGAATTATTTGTGATGAATGTGTGTATATGGCAGAATATAAGGTTAGTTCAATTTTAAATAGATCCCTATTTTAATTATACATAAAAACACATGAACATTTTAATTTTCAACAGTCGTTCATCTAATTTAATGGTTAAATCCTCGTGAGGTTGTGCTGGAACTTACTCAACATTCTCGATTCTTCTGTACAGAACAAAGCTGATGGCTTCCACTGCTGAGCACTGAATCCTCCACTGGATTTGAGCACAGGCTTCTCAGGAGTGTTCCTGACAGACACACGATTTCTTTGATTACTGGTTTTGGCTTACAGACAATCAGTCTTACAAACACTTCGTTAAGACTGCACTGCTAAGACTCAACCACTCAAACGTCCTTCTTTCCCTCTCTCCTTCAATAGGGTGAGAGCTGCATGGGGCCTGATGGCTTTGCCATCTCCCCTCATTGGCACTGAGCCCAATACATCTCTCATAGCACTATTTTTTAAGGGTTCTTTTTTTCTTTTATTTTGCTTTCCTGAGGACACAGGCTGACCTGAAACTATTCCCTATCGTTGGAAATTTAGGCTGGCTCATTTCTTATTTTCTGATTTGTTTTTAACAAATTATATTTCAGTGAAAACTTCTTGTAGTATCATATACATACAGTTCTATCCCTAGCACTGTTCACACCTGCAATCCCAGTACTCAGGAGATAGATTATCCTCAGCTACATCATAAATTCGAGGACAGCCTGAGATACATGAGACCTTATCTAAGAAAAGCAAAGAGAAAGGGGAAAATATCTGATACACGACCATTATTAATTCCATAGCATATAATATTAGGAGTGTAAATGCTAGCCACATGAAATTATATATATATATATATATATATAGTATTTATATATTGTATGCCATGTGTGCATGGATGTGGGCACATTTGTGTGCATGTGGAAGCCAGAGTTTGACACTGGGTGTGTTCCTGCACAGAGCTCATCTTTATTGACTGTGGGAGGGTATCTAACTCGAACCCAGAGCTCCCTGATTCAGCCACCTTGTCCCAGAGAGCCTCCTTTTCCCTGCATAGCACTGGGATTACAGGTGGCTGCCACACCACCCAGCAAGCATTTATATGAGTGCTGGGGTCTGAATATGGTCCTTGCACTGTGTGGCCAAGCGCTTTTTCCACTAAGCCATCTCCTCAGATTCCCATATATATATAGATTTTTTAAGGGCATTTTATACCCACTGGAAAACTACCATCTAAAAGTTATCACAACTTTTATAACTTTCTGTATTGAGTTGACAAGAATTTTTCTTAATGATGGTCAAGAGACTTTTATCTAGTAGGAATCTCAAAGTTTGTGAACCAGTTTTAAATATTGGCAATCAGGAACATAATTAGAAGTCAAATGACCTCAAAAGAGTGAATTCCACCTATAATCATAACACTTAAACCTCCCTCACATTCACAGACACACACACACACACAAACTTACAGTATTTAGAAAATATTTTACATTATACACGCATTATTAAACTAAACAAAGCAAAACAAAACCACTCTTTCCTCTGGAAGAATTCCTATGGAGTCAATGATACCAGCTCATGCTGCCGGTAAGCCAAGTCTGGCTAGGGATAGCAGAAGAATTTTGGATGGGCATGGGCATTGGTTTACTTGTCCAAACCACCCATGTGCACACCTGAGAAAGCGTCTGTGTTTCTTGCATTAGGAGAGGAGGCTCAAGCAACATGCTCCCTGGTTTAACACGATGGGCCTTCCAGGAATGAATCATCCATTTCAATCTGCTCCACCAAGTTTGGGAATTGAACATGACCCACACGTGCTTTCTGAGTTGCCTGCTAATTTATAGCTTAGAAAACTGTAATATTTTAGTAGCTAACTCTAAATCAAGCACCCAAAACAACTAGATACTCTGGGAGCAAGAGGAAATGAGTGTTTTAAAGTTTAGCTCTAAACTTATTTTTATTGATTTCTCGGCCTTTGGGGTCAAGGAGACAATTTCAGTAATTTTCAGTAGAGAGTGTAAATGCTAGCCACATGAAATTATATATATATATACATATACATATATATATATATAGTACTTATATATTGTATGGCATGTGTTAAAAGTTAAAAGATATCTTAGGGATCTCTAACCTTCCTATACTGTCACTGTCAGTTGAAAAAAAAGGCTTCAAAAGTGTAGTCATAAAATCCGGGTGTGGTGGCCCATGCCTTCAATCCCAGCACTTGGGAGGCAGAGGTAGCTGTGAGTTTGAGACTCCATAGTGAATTCCAGGTCAGCCTGGGCTAGAATGAGACCCTACCTCAAAAATAAAAAAACAAAACAAACAAAAAAGGTACTTAGTAAATCATTTAGAATTATTGCATTTTCTCATACCAACAGTAGGTTCTGTTCACTTCTACAGGCAACTGCTAATCACTAGTGTATTTTCAAGTTCTAACAGAAATCATACCAAGCTCATGCTGGACCATACAGGAGCTGTGAGGACTCGGAAGGAAGGCATGGCTCCCCACCCTTAGGGTCTCACTGGCTAGGAGAAAACAGAAAGGAAAATGTCTGAAAACCATTTAGGTCCATTTAAAAGCTAAATTAAAAAGTATCAACTTACTTTTAAGGGGCCCTAATCGAGGGAGCTTAACATTTGCATTACTGGCTTGAGCAAAGCAAAGGAAATGAAAGCCTGGGCCTATTAGGAGGCCCAGAGAAAGATGGGGACTTTGAGAAGATTACTTATTAATTTTCCAGAAAATGCATGCTATTTTATCTTCCAGTGTATCTCTTTGAAGCAATAATCTATGAAGATTAGTGTGTTAATATCTTCACAACAAATGCTTCCATTTTGACTCTAACTTCAGGACCATTAGTCATAGAAGGGTGGTGTGTGTGTGTGTGTGTGTGTGTGTGTGTGTGTGTGTGTGTGTGCTTTCATGGTGATTCTGAATCTAACAAGACTCTCTTCGGTATTAAGAAAATGTTACTAATGTATGAGATAAAGCAAAATTTGAAATAGCACAAGCATGTATTTGTATATAATAGAGCAAAATATTAATGTGAAGGTTTTAGGACCCAGTAATGTAAAAGAATGATTTTTCTATTTTAATTATGATGGTAAAAATGTATTTGTTCTTATCCAACTCCAAAACAAGTTCTCTAATTGAGGGCAAATACAGCCACCAAAGATATCCATGTGGCTCTTGTATTTGCATCGGATGAACCGTTGTTCCTGCTCTTTCCTAGACTAAATTGATATTTTAATGTACAAAAGTAAATATCATGCTTATCCAAAAAACAGGTTTATTTTTGTGGAAGGTTACTGTTTGTGGCAGAATAATGACCCCTGAAAACTGTTTCTCTCCTAATCTCCAGAGCCTGTGGCTATGCTGTGTTGCATGTCAGGTGGAGTTTCCGTTGCTAATCAACTGACCTTAAAATGAGATTACTCTGGGTTACCTGAACAATTCTGAAGTCTTTCGATGGGTCCTTAAAGAGGCAGGTCTGGGGAGAAGGTATTCGGAGGCTCGCCTGGCTATTGCTGGCATTGAACAATGAGGGGATCCAGGATCCAAAGAATGCCTTGGAAACAGGAAGGCATCCTTCCTTCAGCCCTTCAAAGAGCAATGCAGCCCTGTTTGCTTCCTCATTGAGGCCAGGGAAAGCCATTTCAAACTTCTCACTTCCACAACTCTAAGTGGTATTGTTTTAAGCCACCAATTTGTGGTAAGTTGTTACAGCGGTAATAAGAACATAACTGAATTAGGCCATTTGGAATATTTAACAGTCAAAGCGTTCATGTATGTCTGTGTGCATAAATGTCTATTATATGAGAATACATGTAATATACATAGATGGACATATATTTTGTGCATATATGTATGTATTTAAGTGCTAGTAACTCTGAGTTCGTAATTATGGAGGCAGGCTCAACTCTAAATGAAGATAAAGTTTTCATAGATCTTTTTAGATGAACCTAACCCAGAAGTAGTTATGTAAACTTTCTCAAAAAATTCCAAAACTTATGAAGAAACGCACTACTGCCATTTTGGGAGCTTTTGGTTTTGCTTTTCTGCAGCACTGAGGATTGAACTCAAGGCCTTGGCTATGCTAGACAGGTGCTCTACCACTGAGCTATACCCGCTTCCTTCCCTTGTCATCTTTACAAGGAGCTATGTAAGGAGACTCTTGTCTCTGACAACATTAAGGCTGCTGGCGGCCTAATCATTTCCATGAGAACTATAAACTGCCTGTTGTCTTCTTCTTTCTTAAATTTACTGTTATTTTCAAACTTTTTTATTGACAACTTCCATAACTATAAACAACATACCATGATCACGGTCCCCTCCCAACACCTCCTTTTTCTCCTTCCCAATTCCTCCCTCCCTCCACTGAGTCCTGTTTTCTTTCCAACTAGTTTCTATCTTGATGTCATCATTTTTCCCTCCAATTATGCAAATCTTTCCTATGTCTGGTTTCTTATTGATGCAGTCAGCTAGCAGACTCTGAAGATGGGTGCCTTATTTAAATGCTCCCAGCCTTCTCTTGCTGATCTGCTCAAGACTATCAGGCACACTCTCGGTTTCATAGGATGACTGTGAAGATCAAATAAGTCTAGAGCATAGCAAGCACTCAGGTTGTGAATATTATTTATTACTTTGGTCTATTGCATTCTCCAAATCCCTTTTGTAATAATAGATTCATCAAGTTATTTAAATATGTCTATGTTTTCAAGAGAAAAGTAGTTTCAATGTGTAGCGTGAAAGGCCAGTGTCTTCACGGCCCATATTTAAATTTCTTTCCAAGTTCCACCACTGTGACTGACACAAATTGTTGCTCAACAGCTTCTACTTTGTGTCTTCTAAAAACTCTAAAATTCTTAGTGAAAATGTGACTCGTGACATTAATGTTAGGTAAGAATAATGTATATTTCCCCAAATTACAAAAGAAAGAAAGAAAGAAAAAGTATTAGAATTTCAAACCCTAATGAATTCAAGAAATTTATAAAAGTAATATGGGTCATTTTTTTTAATTCATAAGAATTTTCTAACTAAACTCTCTGGGAGGTGGTTTTTCAAGTCCTTTATTTCTTCCATGATCTTCATGCTTTGAACATGGCTAAAATTCCTTCCTTGGTATGGGAGGCTCACTGAGGGTAAACTCACCCACTGAGCCCACTGATTTGTATCAGAGCACACAAATAGGAGCTTTCTTCTTCCCAAAGTAGAGTGGCAGAAGATGGGGTGAGAACTGCAGTCAAAATGAAATATACTCAACCCCTCAACCATCTATCCCCTAACTGGAGCCTTTGAGTGCTTATAGAAAGGGTCGGTATCTGATGCTTGCTCAGCATGTCCTGGTGGGCCTTTCTCAGGTGGTCTCCAGCAATGAAATAGATGAAAAGCAAGAACAATGAACAAAAATGAAGAGGACTGAGGAGATAGCTTAGTTGGTATTTGCCTTGCACATCACAAGAACCAGAGTTCGAGTCCCAGAACCCCTATAAAATGCTGGGCATGGTGGTGTATTCCTAGAATTCCAGCGCTGGGGAGGTAGAGACAGGAGGATCTCTGGAAATCACTTTCCAGCCAGTGTAGCCTAATTAGTGAGATCTGGAACAATAACAATATGTTTCATAAGAGGTGAATCCCATTTCAGAGGATGACACCCAAGGTTGTCCTCTGGCCTCCACATGCATGAACATACACCCCCTCTCCACCCACACACATGTGATCATGCATACACATAGACCACACACACATGCAAACAAAAAAATGCAAAAGAGCTAAACAACACATTCTGATTCTCTCCTGGGACACAGCCTCAGTCAGCTAAAATGGTCTGTGCACCTGCCGCAGGAGCAGACAGATACTGTTTTCACATCCTTGCAAATATGCACTTTCATCTCCCCGCCTCTCTTTACAAATGAAGGCTCAAGCTGATTAAACAACTTGTCAGAAGCCATTAAGTTCAAAACCAAGATCTCCTTGGCCATCAGATTGCAAAGCCATTATCCTGTCCATCCCTCCAAGCTACCCGCTGCTGTGTTAATTCCCAAAACGTGCCAAAGTGTGAAGTTCTTTAAAAGTCTTGTAAGTTAATGAAGAAATGTGATGAGAAGGTATAAGGAAAATGATCTCAATGTGATAAAAATATTGAAGCAAATATGATCTATGTAAGACTTAGGGGGGAATTTTCAATTTCCTGAAGATGTGTATCTGCTGGATAGCAATAGGAAAAGAGGCCTACCAATAAAGAAAACTTGTTAGAAGTTAACAAATATTATTTTAAAAATAATCTTCTTAAGCTACGAATGGAAGCCTTCAGAACAATACTGTGATCCTATTGGAAAAAATATTAATCAGAATTTCTTTTAAAATTGATATTTGTATCAAAAACCTAGGTCAACTGCCATGCCAATTACAGTTTTCATTTCAATGTTACACTATAGAATTCATATGGCTCCTAATTATCTCAAACCTATGAAATAGAGGATTCACATAATCATTGTACTTCATAAAGGCAAAAGATATATACTTCAACATCTTAAGTGAAATTAACAAGCTATATGATACTTATCTCTGGAGATGTTAGATGCTAATAACATTGCTTATTCATGTTAAGTGTTAAATGCATTTTAAAACTTACATTTCTACTTAACTGAAAACTATCCATGAATTCTATCTTCTGACTCTAAGTTGTACAGGTTAATTATATGTCTTGGGTTGTTTCCTTATTACCAGTTTTACTTGTCTTTAATTGGGTCTTCTTTTGTGTGAAAGAGGCCCAATCACCCCTCATTAAATTCTTGCTTTCTTTAATTCGTTTAGCTAACTGTTCAATTTGAATCATCAATTCTATGATCTCCCTTGTGCCTAAGACCATCATTGTTGCTACATTCCTCAAGCAGGATAGATTTCACCAATGAAACGATGCAAGCAAAATGTGGGTTTTCATTTCTGTTTCTAAGAGCTAAGTACCCGCCTCCTCTTCTGTCATTTCTGTCACCAGGTCATCACATCAACACTACCATGACTATTGTCACCTTGTCCTCCCGATAAATTCCTTTCTAGAATATTGATCTAATACTCTAGTTTGTGAGGTGTGGGTATCACCCCAAGTGAAGACAGGGCCCTCTTAGAGCAAACACTCTGTCTTTGAGAATGAGTTTAACTGTCTAATAGTCTCATTCTGCATTTCTTCACTGGGAAGCGCCTATGTTCTGTCCCTTTCTCTAACCTGCCCCTATCTACTTACATGTGAACAGTCTCTTCCTGGGTGCTGTCTCCTCTAAGCTACAAAGATCTGGAGCAACATCGAGTTCTCCAAGTGGCCCATCATGACCTCCTCTGAACTGCATTTTCTGTTTCTAAGTCCCTCACCTGCGTGCCTTTAAGTGAATGATCCTTTCTTGCTTTTTATTCTAATGGCTTATGTTTTCATCAGGGTATAAGTGAAATCTTTGTTGATGGAGTGCGAGAATGAACCGATTTATAATGTGGGTCACAGTCTAACCTTTAAGAGTTACATGCCTTTCTTTACTGAAAAAGGGAACCGAGGTGTTGACGTGCCTATTAATACCTTATGCCGCCTTTTATAGTTACTCTCACAAAATACACACTGCATGTCGCATGAGAAACAATAAAGGCAGTATTGGAAGGAACTTAAGGAAATAAATGCTATGAAAAGGGCAAATGTGTGAGAGAATGTTGCAGCAACAATGTTAAAGAATAGATAGATGTTTATAATGTGTAACAGACCAGAAACCCTGACCTGCCCACTTCTGAACTAAGTTGTGAAAAAGTCATATTGCCATAACCATGGAGAAGAAATTCATAAGCCTTGATTCTTTTGCCATGTAGAAGTGTAGAATTTGGAGAAAGTGCTTTCTCTTCCAAAATGCTTCCTTCCTTCCTTCCTTCCTAATTTTCTTCCTTCCTTCCCTCCTTGTTTTCTTCCTGCCTTCCTTCCTGCCTTCCTCCATCCCTCTCTCCCTCCCTTCTTGCTGTTTTGTTCTCTCTCTTTGTTTCTCTCTCCTTTGGCGTGTGTGTGTGTGTGTGTGTGTGTGTGTGTGTGTGTGTGGTGTGTGCACATGTGCATTCAGATGTGAGCACTCTTTGAGTATGCATGCAAAAGCCAGAGAACACTGGGAGCCCTCCCCCGAGGTGCTGAGGTTATAGGCATGTGCCACCATACCCAACTCTCTTTTATGGCACCCATTATATTTTATGAGTATATCACTGTCCTGTTTATCTCTGTGCACCACAATGTCTGAACACTCATTTAGTTACTTATTCCTGACAAAAGGCAGAATGCATGCTCATTTTGAAAAGTTAGAAAACAGAATGTTTAAAAGGAAAGCTTATCGCCCTTAACTCCCAGACACCACTGCTAATATTTTAGCGCATATCTTTCCACTCCTTTATTCCTTTATTTCTTTTAGTTTTATCAGTACATCATCTTTCTCTCTGAGATGTCAGAGAACCTGCCCCTATCCCTGCACTTTTGAAGGCCCTCTGTGAGTATGGGGGAGGAAGGGGGAAAGAGAGGAGTGCAGAATATGGGCAAAGAGCTTCGTCCAAAGACTCAGATCCATTCTCTTTTAATTATGCCTCTGGTACTTTCCACAGGTCACTTCACTTTGTTGAAGTACCAGTTTCCTCATCTGAGAAAGAAAGAAAGAAAGAAAGAAAGAAAGAAAGAAAGAAAGAAAGAAAGAAAGAAAGAAAGAAAGGAAGGAAGGAAGGAAGGAAGGAAGGAAGGAAGGAAGGAAGGAAGGAAGGAAGGAAGGAAGGAAGGAAGGAAGGAAGGAAGGAAGGAAGAAAGAAAGAAAGAAAGAAAGAAAGAAAGAAAGAAAGAAAGAAAGA